>CM066036.1:437382183-437810711 GCA_033557465.1 Ichthyophis bannanicus | reverse complement strand
GCTTCCAACTACATTAGTACACACAGCCATATCTCCCAGGGTGACACAGAGCCCACTTTGAATGTTCTCCACTGGCCCCCTGGAGGTAGGGGGATGCTTCCAAACTACATTAGTACACACAGCCATATCTCCAGGGTGACACAGAGCCCACTTTGGATGCCTCTCTGCACTGGAGGTAGGGGGCTGCTTCCAACTACATTAGTACACAGCCATATCTCCAGGGTGACACAGAGCCCACTTTGGATGGCCTCTCTGCACTCCTGGAGGTAGGGGGATGCTTCCAACTACATTAGTACACACAGCCATATCTCCAGGGTGACACAGAGCCCACGTTGGATGGTCTCTCTGCACTCCTGGAGGTAGGGGGATGCTTCCAACTACATTAGTACACACAGCCATATCTCCAGGGTGACACAGAGCCCACTTTGAATGTGCTCACTGGCCTCCTGGAGGTAGGGGGATGCTTCCAACTACATTAGTACACACAGCCATATCTCCAGGGTGACACAGAGCCCACTTTGAATGTTCTCACTGGCCCCCTGGAGGTAGGGGGATGCTTCCAACTACATTAGTACACACAGCCATATCTCCAGGGTGACACAGAGCCCACTTTGGATGGTCTCACTGGCCCCCTGGAGGTAGGGGGATGCTTCCAACTACATTAGTACACACAGCCATATCTCCAGGGTGACACAGAGCCCACTGTGGATGGTCTCTCTGGCCCCCTGGAGGTAGGGGGATGCTTCCAACTACATTAGTACACACAGCCATATCTCCAGGGTGACACAGAGCCCACTTTGGATGGTCTCTCTGGCCCCCTGGAGGTAGGGGGATGCTTCCAACTACATTAGTACACACAGCCATATCTCCAGGGTGACACAGAGCCCACTTTGGATGGTCTCTCTGGCCCCCTGGAGGTAGGGGGATGCTTCCAACTACATTAGTACACACAGCCATATCTCCAGGGTGACACAGAGCCCACTTTGGATGGTCTCTCTGGCCCCCTGGAGGTAGGGGGATGCTTCCAACTACATCAGTACACACAGCCATATCTCCAGGGTGACACAGAGCCCACTTTGGATGTTCTCTCTGGACACCTGGAGGTAGGGGGATGCTTCCAACTACATGAGTACACACAGCCATATCTCCAGGGTGACACAGAGCCCACTTTGGATGGCCTCTCTGCACTCCTGGAGGTAGGGGGATGCTTCCAACTACATTAGTACACACAGCCATATCTCCAGGGTGACACAGAGCCCACTTTGAATGTTCTCACTGGCCCCCTGGAGGTAGGGGGATGCTTCCAACTACATTAGTACACACAGCCATATCTCCAGGGTGACACAGAGCCCACTTTGGATGGTCTCTCTGCACTCCTGGAGGTAGGGGGATGCTTCCAACTACATTAGTACACACAGCCATATCTCCAGGGTGACACAGAGCCCACTTTGGATGGCCTCTCTGCACTCCTGGAGGTAGGGGGAATGCTTCCAACTACATTAGTACACACAGCCATATCTCCAGGGTGACACAGAGCCCACTTTGGATGGCCTCTCTGCACTCCTGGAGGTAGGGGGATGCTTCCAACTACATTAGTACACACAGCCATATCTCCAGGGTGACACAGAGCCCACTTTGGATGGCCTCTCTGCACTCCTGGAGGTAGGGGGATGCTTCCAACTCCATTAGTACACACAGCCATATCTCCAGGGTGACACAGAGCCCACTTTGGATGGTCTCTCTGCACTCCTGGAGGTAGGGGGATGCTTCCAACTACATTAGTACACACAGCCATATCTCCAGGGTGACACAGAGCCCACTTTGGATGGTCTCTCTGGCCCCCTGGAGGTAGGGGGATGCTTCCAACTACATTAGTACACACAGCCATATCTCCAGGGTGACACAGAGCCCACTTTGGATGGTCTCTCTGGCCCCCTGGAGGTAGGGGGATGCTTCCAACTACATTAGTACACACAGCCATATCTCCAGGGTGACACAGAGCCCACTTTGGATGGTCTCTCTGGCCCCCTGGAGGTTGGGGATGCTTCCAACTACATTAGTACACACAGCCATATCTCCAGGGTGACACAGAGCCCACTTTGGATGGTCTCTCTGCACTCCTGGAGGTAGGGGGATGCTTCCAACTACATTAGTACACACAGCCATATCTCCAGGGTGACACAGAGCCCACTTTGGATGGCCTCTCTGGCCCCCTGGAGGTAGGGGGATGCTTCCAACTACATTAGTACACACAGCCATATCTCCAGGGTGACACAGAGCCCACTTTGGATGGTCTCTCTGGCCCCCTGGAGGTAGGGGGATGCTTCCAACTACATCAGTACACACAGCCATATCTCCAGGGTGACACAGAGCCCACTTTGAATGTTCTCACTGGCCCCCTGGAGGTAGGGGGATGCTTCCAACTACATTAGTACACACAGCCATATCTCCAGGGTGACACAGAGCCCACTTTGGATGGTCTCTCTGCACTCCTGGAGGTAGGGGGATGCTTCCAACTACATTAGTACACACAGCCATATCTCCAGGGTGACACAGAGCCCACTTTGGATGGTCTCTCTGCCCACCTGGAGGTAGGGGGATGCTTCCAACTACATTAGTACACACAGCCATATCTCCAGGGTGACACAGAGCCCACTTTGAATGTTCTCACTGGCCCCCTGGAGGTAGGGGGATGCTTCCAACTACATTAGTACACACAGCCATATCTCCAGGGTGACACAGAGCCCACTTTGGATGGTCTCTCTGCACTCCTGGAGGTAGGGGGATGCTTCCAACTACATTAGTACACACAGCCATATCTCCAGGGTGACACAGAGCCCACTTTGGATGGCCTCTCTGCACTCCTGGAGGTAGGGGGATGCTTCCAACTCCATTAGTACACACAGCCATATCTCCAGGGTGACACAGAGCCCACTTTGGATGGTCTCTCTGGCCCCCTGGAGGTAGGGGGATGCTTCCAACTACATTAGTACACACAGCCATATCTCCAGGGTGACACAGAGCCCACTTTGAATGTTCTCACTGGCCCCCTGGAGGTAGGGGGATGCTTCCAACTACATTAGTACACACAGCCATATCTCCAGGGTGACACAGAGCCCACTTTGGATGGTCTCTCTGCACTCCTGGAGGTAGGGGGATGCTTCCAACTACATTAGTACACACAGCCATATCTCCAGGGTGACACAGAGCCCACTTTGGATGGCCTCTCTGCACTCCTGGAGGTAGGGGGATGCTTCCAACTCCATTAGTACACACAGCCATATCTCCAGGGTGACACAGAGCCCACTTTGGATGGCCTCTCTGCACTCCTGGAGGTAGGGGGATGCTTCCAACTACATTAGTACACACAGCCATATCTCCAGGGTGACACAGAGCCCACTTTGAATGTTCTCACTGGCCCCCTGGAGGTAGGGGGATGCTTCCAACTACATTAGTACACACAGCCATATCTCCAGGGTGACACAGAGCCCACTTTGGATGGTCTCTCTGCACTCCTGGAGGTAGGGGGATGCTTCCAACTCCATTAGTACACACAGCCATATCTCCAGGGTGACACAGAGCCCACTTTGGATGGCCTCTCTGCACTCCTGGAGGTAGGGGGATGCTTCCAACTACATTAGTACACACAGCCATATCTCCAGGGTGACACAGAGCCCACTTTGGATGGTCTCTCTGGCCCCCTGGAGGTAGGGGGATGCTTCCAACTACATCAGTACACACAGCCATATCTCCAGGGTGACACAGAGCCCACTTTGGATGGTCTCTCTGCACTCCTGGAGGTAGGGGGATGCTTCCAACTACATTAGTACACACAGCCATATCTCCAGGGTGACACAGAGCCCACTTTGGATGGTCTCTCTGGCCCCCTGGAGGTAGGGGGATGCTTCCAACTACATTAGTACACACAGCCATATCTCCAGGGTGACACAGAGCCCACTTTGGATGGCCTCTCTGCACTCCTGGAGGTAGGGGGATGCTTCCAACTACATTAGTACACACAGCCATATCTCCAGGGTGACACAGAGCCCACTTTGAATGTTCTCACTGGCCCCCTGGAGGTAGGGGGATGCTTCCAACTACATTAGTACACACAGCCATATCTCCAGGGTGACACAGAGCCCACTTTGGATGGTCTCTCTGCACTCCTGGAGGTAGGGGGATGCTTCCAACTCCATTAGTACACACAGCCATATCTCCAGGGTGACACAGAGCCCACTTTGGATGGCCTCTCTGCACTCCTGGAGGTAGGGGGATGCTTCCAACTACATTAGTACACACAGCCATATCTCCAGGGTGACACAGAGCCCACTTTGGATGGTCTCTCTGGCCCCCTGGAGGTAGGGGGATGCTTCCAACTACATCAGTACACACAGCCATATCTCCAGGGTGACACAGAGCGCCCACTTTGGATGGTCTCTCTGCACTCCTGGAGGTAGGGGGATGCTTCCAACTACATTAGTACACACAGCCATATCTCCAGGGTGACACAGAGCCCACTTTGGATGGTCTCTCTGGCCCCCTGGAGGTAGGGGGATGCTTCCAACTACATTAGTACACACAGCCATATCTCCAGGGTGACACAGAGCCCACTTTGGATGGTCTCTCTGCACTCCTGGAGGTAGGGGGATGCTTCCAACTACATTAGTACACACAGCCATATCTCCAGGGTGACACAGAGCCCACTTTGGATGGCCCCTCTGCACTCCTGGAGGTAGGGGGATGCTTCCAACTACATTAGTACACACAGCCATATCTCCAGGGTGACACAGAGCCCACTTTGGATGGTCTCTCTGGCCCCCTGGAGGTAGGGGGATGCTTCCAACTACATCAGTACACACAGCCATATCTCCAGGGTGACACAGAGCCCACTTTGAATGTTCTCACTGGCCCCCTGGAGGTAGGGGGATGCTTCCAACTACATTAGTACACACAGCCATATCTCCAGGGTGACACAGAGCCCACTTTGGATGGTCTCTCTGCACTCCTGGAGGTAGGGGGATGCTTCCAACTACATTAGTACACACAGCCATATCTCCAGGGTGACACAGAGCCCACTTTGGATGGTCTCTCTGGCCCCCTGGAGGTAGGGGGATGCTTCCAACTACATCAGTACTCACAGCCATATCTCCAGGGTGACACAGAGCCCACTTTGAATGTTCTCACTGGCCCCCTGGAGGTAGGGGGATGCTTCCAACTACATTAGTACACACAGCCATATCTCCAGGGTGACACAGAGCCCACTTTGGATGGTCTCTCTGCACTCCTGGAGGTAGGGGGATGCTTCCAACTACATTAGTACACACAGCCATATCTCCAGGGTGACACAGAGCCCACTTTGGATGGCCTCTCTGCACTCCTGGAGGTAGGGGGATGCTTCCAACTCCATTAGTACACACAGCCATATCTCCAGGGTGACACAGAGCCCACTTTGGATGGTCTCTCTGGCCCCCTGGAGGTAGGGGGATGCTTCCAACTACATTAGTACACACAGCCATATCTCCAGGGTGACACAGAGCCCACTTTGAATGTTCTCACTGGCCCCCTGGAGGTAGGGGGATGCTTCCAACTACATTAGTACACACAGCCATATCTCCAGGGTGACACAGAGCCCACTTTGGATGGTCTCTCTGCACTCCTGGAGGTAGGGGGATGCTTCCAACTACATTAGTACACACAGCCATATCTCCAGGGTGACACAGAGCCCACTTTGGATGGCCTCTCTGCACTCCTGGAGGTAGGGGGATGCTTCCAACTCCATTAGTACACACAGCCATATCTCCAGGGTGACACAGAGCCCACTTTGGATGGCCTCTCTGCACTCCTGGAGGTAGGGGGATGCTTCCAACTACATTAGTACACACAGCCATATCTCCAGGGTGACACAGAGCCCACTTTGAATGTTCTCACTGGCCCCCTGGAGGTAGGGGGATGCTTCCAACTACATTAGTACACACAGCCATATCTCCAGGGTGACACAGAGCCCACTTTGGATGGTCTCTCTGCACTCCTGGAGGTAGGGGGATGCTTCCAACTACATTAGTACACACAGCCATATCTCCAGGGTGACACAGAGCCCACTTTGGATGGCCTCTCTGCACTCCTGGAGGTAGGGGGATGCTTCCAACTCCATTAGTACACACAGCCATATCTCCAGGGTGACACAGAGCCCACTTTGGATGGCCTCTCTGCACTCCTGGAGGTAGGGGGATGCTTCCAACTACATTAGTACACACAGCCATATCTCCAGGGTGACACAGAGCCAACTATGAATGTTACCACTGGCCCCATGGAGGTCGGGGGATGCTTCCAACTACATTAGTACACACAGCCATATCTCCAGGGTGACACAGAGCCCACTTTGGATGGTCTCTCTGCACTCCTGGAGGTAGGGGGATGCTTCCAACTACATTAGTACACACAGCCATATCTCCAGGGTGACACAGAGCCCACTTTGGATGGCCTCTCTGCACTCCTGGAGGTAGGGGGATGCTTCCAACTACATCAGTACACACAGCCATATCCCCATTGGGTGTGGGGACCACTTTGTGTGGCCCTGTAGACTCCTGGAGATGGTGATGGTGATCCCCAGAACATTCTGACACACACACATATCCACAGAGTGACTGAGTGCACACTTTGAGGGGCTCTCTGGACCCCTGAGGATAGGGTGGATGTATTAAACAACATTGGCAGACAACCCCAGATCACCTGTATGTCTGAGGCCCCATGTGCTTAACATTGCACCACCCCTGATGGGTAACCCTATGTGTTACCCTGCTGATGCAGATACCGCCATCAACACAGGATGTTTGCATACGCTCCTTATGCAGATGCATGGCCTAGGTTTGTTACAGTCTGCTTTGCTGTATCAACACCAGCAGCTGTCATGACGCCAGGGGGCCATCATGCCCTCTTTGGCACAAACCGTCAACACCTGGCTACATGGCCACACAATCAGATATGATACCACATTTATATGGCATGTGTTTCACCTGCTACACTAAACTTATACAGACTACTTACAACAGCATGGACAGCTGACATCAACCCTGTATGTGTGTATGTTTATTTTGACCTAGGTCCATTCACTTACCTCCCGTGGATGGTCTGCCTGCCTGTTAAAACGCCTGGTCACCCTCTCCCAGGCCCTCAGGACCCTCCCCATGTTCTTTTTCCTGGAGGGCCCTGGGAACAGCCTGTGCTGCTTTTGGGCTATCAGGGAGCCCAGGTGGCACAGCTCTTTGTGGCTGAAAGCCGGCTTCCTTGTTCGGGTCGCCATGTTTGTTTCTGGGCGTGGTGACGCGCGGACGCTCCCGGCGCAACTTCCGGAATTGCGCGTGACGTATCGCGCACGTGCGTTTCGCATGGCTGCGCGTCAGATCTCTGCACGCCCTTGCGCTCCGCATGGCTGTGCGTCTGCAAATTGCAAATACTATCTACACGCACCATTCATATTGATTAGTAAGGGTTGTGCTCAAAATATGTTTACTGTTCTGTGCCTAATTACATAGTTACTGGGGTGTCTCTAATGTCACTTTGACAAACAATTATTATTATGGTTTACCCTTGTCCACACAGTGTGGTTTTGAACCTCTGGACACATAGCAACTGATTGCTGATGCATTGTCAGATGAGGTGTGCTATGTGTGTCACATAGCAGGTAGTGCTCAGACACTACTAGTTATGGGTGCAGACAAACCATCAGCATCAGGTGTCACTCAACCTGGTGATAGGGGGTTGTGTGTGCCAGTGCAATATCTTGTATGGTGTATCTCCATGTGTGGACAGACATTTTGTGGTGTTTGCCATCGGGGTTGGGGGGGTGATTCATATATGAGCATTGCACACGCAAAGTAGGTTGCGTGTTGGACATTACAGGACTATGTGGGTCCCCATGTCACCACACTGCACATTATCCTTTGGTATGTGTGACGGCATACAGTCCTGGTTTTTGCAAGATAGCTCAATGGTTGATACATGGACTGCTTAACCAGCCGTCATGGGTTACATCTTCCAGTTGAGCTCAGGACTGCCTGTCTCAGGCATCACACATTCTCATACTTGAGTGCAACAGTAGCCATGGTTTATTTCATGTACATCTGTGCTGCACCAGACATATATCTTCATACATTGCAACATTGTTACCTGCCCCAGACCGGTTTCCACATTACAGAGGTGCTGCTATTGGCAAGACCCTCACACTGCTACGTACATCATGTGCAGTACACCATTCTCACCAATGGAACAGCGCACCCCTGGTGACCATTGCACACTGTCTGCATGCCTGCCTCTTTCACCAGACAGGCATGTGTTCTTAGCAATCGAGCTGTGGCCCACACCTAACCTTGATACCTGTGGAGCCAGAGGTTGCATGTTTCCATCCACAGTGTGGTTCTTGGTGAGTGCAGCCAGTGACAGGTCCCTGACTGTGAAATAGTGCTGGAATCTCTGTGATCCTCACAGTGCTGTCTGCATCATGTGCTCCTTACACAACCGTATAGGGTGGACTTGGGTTAATGCACTGTGATGTTTTCGGAATTGCCAGTACTACAGGACATTACACACATTCCAGGCTTGACAGTCCCCATGAACCGTCAAAATGTTTGCTATATGTTACAATGTCATCTTCAATGTATGTTATTTTTATGCAATGTAGGCGCTGTTCCATGTAAAACCATGTTCATTATATGTTAAGTGTACACCGCCTTTGATCTTTGGAAAAAGCAGTATAGAGGACATGCATAATTATATAGATTCAGACCTGCACTGCTGCTGACTGGCGGCGTATAGGGGCCAAGGACAATATATAAATCACTTTGCTTATACACACACACTTTGGATTTGAACCAACAACCTTTCACTTCAGAGGCATTGCAGTCACCAGGGGACTACAGCTCTGTGGCTGTGATGTGAGGTCTGTCTGGCTAGAATATAACCTCTGCAGACTTTGTGCTGCAGTTACCAGGGTGTAGTCTATCCAGTCGCACCCATGATGCACTGCACATGCAAAGCAGCAGTCTAGTGATGGTCCAGTGATAGGGTGTGCAACCCCACAGCACCTCGGCCTCGTGTTGGACATTGACCTTCTGTGTTTCTTGTGCAGAGTGGGTACTGACCATCCCAGTGTGTGTCTGTTGCTCACCCTGAGGGTGAGGTGAGACACACAGCACCTATCCTGGCTGAGATGGCCTATACATCATATCAATTTGTTTGCCAATGTCTGATAGTTTGGCACATCTGACCATTTCTGTCTCCAAGACCCAGCTGGGCCTTGTGAGCTACAATGTTCCCGAAGGGGGCATATCCTGTGTGGGTGGCCTGCCCTTCATGATATATTTGCAGGGGGGTGGGGGAGAGGAGGTTACAGGACCTATAGGCCGGGTATGTCTGACCACCAAACCTTCCCTGTGGAACCCAGTTTCCCCAAACAAAACATATCCACATTCTACATCCCAGCTATGGTGGGTGTAGCTGCCACCATCAGCAGACTGGGTCCAGCTGTGGTACAGAAAACCTACAGGTCACTCACTGCTATTATGGACGCATCCATATTTCAGGGTGCGGCAGACAGACAGTATGGCCTGAGGGCCTACGCTCACCAACACCATCTGACATTTTCCAGCAGCAGGCACATTCTGTGCCCAGCTACTGACCCTGCACGGTGTTCTAGCCAGACACATGCAAACTGCAGACAGGCCACTGGCCAGTCCATGGTGCATGCTACCAGGGAGACTGTGTGCACCCATAACTGGGATGTCAGCACACCCACCGCACAATTACCTCAGTGATTGGGCCTCACATATACACAGCACCCATATATATCACATGAGAGAACTATTATATGGCACTATGTCGGGACCTAGCCATGCCATGGTCACTGATCGTTCAGGGGGAGAGTGACCTCCACACAAGGCATGCTATGGACACCATGTCTGTGGGGGTGATGCCACGGCACAGCATGGTCCTAGGCATGCACATTTGCCCTGTGTAGCTGCATCCTGCTCCAGCCACCCTGTTTGTTGTGTACCCACAGTACTTTGCTCCTCATTATGCACATTGGCAGGCCAATAATGGCAACGGTGCTATTAGTGTGATCTGTGGGAGGTGTTGACAGCCACCACACACTGGATAGACAGACACACACTCCCCACACCTAGGACAACATTGAACAGATGTGTTGTTATTTGGGAGCCATGGCCAACATAACAGTGATGAGCACAGTGTGGGCATGGCAACGTTGGGATGTACTTTTGGAGTAATTTCCGAGGGTGCTACTCTCTGAAGGAGATATGACCTGACACACATTGCACATACATCAGAGACGTTGGTTTGTGACAGCTCGCTGTTCTGCTTGTGCGTAGCATGAGCATTTTTATCGGTCAGTGATCATATATTGCTTTGTATATATGTGTGACATCTCCAAATGTGTAGTGTGGGATTGTTGATGTATGCACATGCTAGTTTTCTGAACGCCACACAGGGCCCTACATCCTGCCACTTCATCGGTCTTCCAATACTGGTGCCTGCAGGTGCAACTGTTTCTGCCCCTGTTGCCCACTGCTCTAGGGAGGTTTGCACAACTACAGTCAATGTGAATCAAACACCTGTTGGGCTTTCATGCTATCTGTGATTAATATGCCTGTGATACAGCTGCATACCATGGTGGTGTTCAACTCACCTGCATCACACACATCTTTCGTGCAGACATCAGACAACCTGATTGATGTGTGAGCCTCCATGGCTGCATATGGGGGACTCTGCTGTGGGTGAGGCATATGTTTATGTGGTGTGTGGTATTTATAGCAAACTATGGTATCGTGACCAACACTTATGTTCTCAGCACGGGAGCTCCATTCTTTACTTTAAGGTTTCGCGAATGGGTAAAACATTGGGACTGTGATGGCAGGTGCCCCAGCCGGGAATTGAACCTGGGGCCTTCTGTGCTTGGAGGCACTTGCTACATGTACTGCACCACCGTCTTAGCACAGCAACAGTACATTCCCAGGGGAGTCCATGGCTGTGTGTCACACAGGGCCTGTCTGTTGGATTGTACTGCAGCCACATGAGGGTGGCTAGGCCAGGATCTGCTGTGGGGCAGCAGCCTCTGCCCCCTCTGCCAGCAGTTGGCATCCGCCACCATGCTGACATGGGCCTATATTGGGTACAGCATCACAGCTGACTGACATGTGGCCCTCCAGTGATGCATTGTGTGGACTCTGCTGTAGGTGTTGTACATATTTGAGGGGTAAGTGATCCTTATGGTATAATAGAGGTCCTCTGAACATGCTGTTGTTATCTGTAAGACAAACAAAAACACCTTCTATTCAGGGCAAATCAATAACCAATATGTGTAGAGCACCCAACCTTTTTTCGGTGACCGCACAAACTTTTTTCTGTTTGTCGGAGCTAGCCGTAGGAAGGTCGGAAGAGAAACCGACCCACACCAAGCGAGTAGCTACTTTTATTATTATAGGTTCTTCACCAAAATAAAGTTCAAGTTCATTTAACCATAAAATAGTAAAAAGACTTATCTCAGTCCAGAAATGCCAGTTATGAGAGATACACGACGCGCACGTTTCGGGCACTCTAGCCCTGTTTCAGGTGCAATAACTAGGATTCCTCAATCTTCACATACCATCCTCTGAACGCCGTCAATGCAGCTAAGGTCATTATTACAATGGCTGATTAATCACTTTTAAAATAAAAGACACGACCAATCAGTATCGGGAAAACCCCCACATGATGTGCGGTACTTTCTGCACCCATGGTCTCTCATTGTATAGAATATTCTCATACTATTGACCAGCTTCAATGGTCTATTATTGATCATGTGCCAGCTAATCCTCGGGGAGGACAGCAGGAAGAACGTCTGCAATACATAGAACAACGATGGCATTTTCGTCTTGAAACAATGGAGCCAGGAGGTTTGAACAGGGAAATAGACTGGCAGAGTCTTATTTAAGTTACAATTCTATGTGACCATCGGGAATGACATAATAATGATATATCCCTATTTCGGAAGGATGATACCAGGTGTTTTGAAGAGCATAAGATGATGATGTCGTCATAACTTTTGAAAACCAATCAGATCAGGGGTTCCCCATCATGTGGGGGTTTTCCCGATACTGATTGGTCGTTTCTTTTATTTTAAAAGTGATTCATCAGCCATTGTGATAATGACCTTAGCTGCATTGGCGGCGTTCAGAGGATGGTATTTGAGGATTGAGGAATCCTAGTTATTGCACTTGAAACAGGGCTAGAGTGCCCGAAACGTGCGCATCGTGTATCTCTCATAACTGGCATTTCTGTACTGAGATAAGTCTTTTTACTATTTTATGGTTAAATGACCTTTAACTTTATTTTGGTGAGGAACCTATAATAATAAACGTAGCTACTCGCTTGGTGTGGGTCGGTTTCTCTTCCGACCTTCCTACGGCTAGCTCCGACAAAAAGAAAAAGGTTGTGAGGTCACCGAAAAAGGTTGGGTGCTCTACACATATTGGTTGTTATCTGCAAGACATGTTTTGATTTCCTCTCACGTTTTACTGGTGGGTAAAATATGTGCACAGTGTTGCTGCTGGCCCCAGCTGGGAGTTGAACTGGTAATCTTTGGCTCCCCAGCACACTGGCTGTGTCCCCTGCACCACACTGCAGTCACAGAGTGAATGTGGACCCTGGAGATGGCATGTCTGTTTGTCATAGCGGGCCTTTCTGTTGTGGTCCGGTGCACCCACATGGCATTGGCTCAGCCTCCATCTTCTCTGGCCACCTGCCACTGGCCCCCTCAGATACCAGTAAAGTTCTCCCAACATGCTACAGGCCCTTCTGCTACTGGTGCTGGGGGCGCACAGTTTTAAACCATACAGTGTGCATGTCGGCAACTACCTCTACTGCACATTCCCCCCAACTCACACATGCTGTTGTGCAACATGTGCATGCCATAGGGGACCTGTCCATTGCTGTGGGGAAACCTGCTCTATCCTACATCAATGTGTGATCATTCAACATTTATGCCGCAGGGGCTGGTGACCCTTCCAACATTCATATATTTTGGCCCTGCCTTTCTTGGGTGTGTCTGATGATGTTTCACATTGCTGTGACCATTACCCAGGTTGGTCCTCTCTTGTGCTACAATCGAGAGGTTTGACAGCTCTGGCCAACACACCAGTCCTGGTGACACTACAGGCATGGATATGTTAGGCATAGACTGTTGGGGGTCACTCCCCAGGGTGGTACGCACTATCAGACACAAGACCTGCTGCACACAACACACACATCTGAATGATTGTTATGGTGGTGCTCAATGGGACACATGTACTGAGCATTTGAATCATTATGAACATATTTTCACATGGGACCTTGGATAGCTGTGTGCCATGTACATAGGTGTGGGGTGGCATTGCTAAGGTACACATCTGCTACTTTTGGGGATTACAGGCAGGGCCCACTGTCCTGCCTCTCCAGGATGCATTGTCCAATGGGGCCTGTGGGTATGGGTGTGTCATGGCCTGTTGGTTGATGCCTTTCATATGGGTTACACACATCAGGTCATGGTGTGTCAGACACTGTTCTGGTTTTAGGATGTCCCTCATGGATATGCATGTGCTACATCTGCATAACATGGGGGTGGTGCATAGATATGCAGCACAATCATTAGTATTAGCCGCAGCATGGATGCTGAATGGTGTGTGGTCCTCCAGGTCTGCATTTCGCATACTCTGATCTGAGTGATGCCACAGTTAATGGTGTATGTGCTTTGGATGGGAAATGATAGCCATATAGACAATGCCTATCTCCTCTGCATTACAGGTTTGTGCTTACCAACACAGTTTAGTTGTTGGACAAAAATGTGGGTGGAATTGGCCATAGCCCCAGCTGAGCTTTGAACCTCTGACCTTATGTTCTTGCATACACTATCTGTGTGCACTGCACCACCATGTCGCCACAGATTGACTGGGTTCCCTGGGAGGTCCATGTCTGTACATCCATCACGGCCTGTCTGTAGCAGTGGACGGTGCCAGACTGCACATGGCTAAGCCACTGTCTTCTGTGGCTCACAGCCCCTGCCCCCTCCACCCTCTGTACTGTTCCACCAACATGCTGGCATGTCCTCATCTTAGCAAACGCATATGGCCTGATTAGTTTGAGCCACTCCAGGACTGCATTTGGGGAACTCGGCTGTGGGTGATGCCCATTGTTCAGGTGCATGTGCACTGGAGGGTAAAATATGGGTGTTTGCAAGATGTTTATGCTCTCTGCAATAATGGGGTGTCTTTACTATCTCTGTTTGGTGATGGTTAAAATATTGGGACTGGGCTGGCATGAGCCCCAGCTGGGATTTGAACCTGTGACCCTCCTGTTTTGGAGGTGCTGGCTCTGTCTGCTGCATCACACTGTGGCCGCAGAGGCAGTGCAGTACCTGGTGATAGGACACCTGTCAGGATGGGTATGCACAGCTTGCTCTTCAGTCTTTTACTGTGGCCTCATTCACCTTGTCTGGTGACAAACATGCAGCTAAACCCCAGAAATAGACACATATACCGGGGCCTTACTTTTAAGCTGGGCAACAGTGATATTGGTGGGCAACCATTTGGAAGACACCCAGGACAGCCACAGGGCTGGGAATTATTTTTGGGGGAGTCTCAGCTCCATGGCCCTTCCTACATTCATATCTTTTTTTCTGGGACTGTCCTGGGTGTGCTTTTTATATTTGCCCATTACTGTAACTGTTCACAAGCTGCATTACTATTTTTATTATTGATTTTCTGGTCATTGTCTATTTTTACTTTCACCTTTCTGCTGTGCACATGTATCACACTGCTTACGTTTTGCAGGTTTCCCCGGTTTTGCTGTACATTGCTAACGGAAATGGTTTCTCTTGCCTTTATATGACCTCTAGCGCGACTGTTTCACTCGCGCTATTTTTTCATGGGAAATTCGGCCCCGTTCATGTGCGGGGAGCCTCTCCCCTCCCCTTACCCGCCCATTGACCCCGTCTCTCCGCCCCTCGGGGACCTTCCTCCGCCCTCCGTTCGCCGTTACACGCCTCTTTCGGACATTTGCGGGCCCGTATTTGTGCGGGGCCCGTTAGTGTGTCGCGCACATTCACGGGGGTTCCTCGCACCTGTGCGGGGCGTTTAGGAGCGTTTGTCACCGTTTAAGTGGCGCGTTGCCGTGCGCTGATTTGCGGCGCGCAAATTCCCGGACTTTAGTAAACATACCCCTAGGTCTAAAATAGCTTTCCTTCCTGTCTTTTCATGAACCAGCTGTTCCATGAAGCAGTCATTTAATTCATCTAGAAACCTTATCGCCCTTATTGTGAAATTCACTAATTTGTTCTTTGCTGTTTGGCGTGTGACCTTGAGCCTGCCAGGCTTCCAAAAAACGCCGCGCATGGGGGTTGATGTATTTCACTGCTTTTAAATGCTTGTCAGCACAATTACGTGATCTCGTATTCTGATAACCCCGCACGCATGCGGATTAAGTTATTTCACAGCCTTTAGATCTTCTTTTAACGCGCTTCAATAAAACAGATGTCAGAATGTTAAGAAACCTCCCACTTGTTTACATTTCACACTTTATGTATGATGGATTTTTATATGCATACTCCCCAATCAATTGTGCCATTAAGGCCACCCGGAATAACTGATTGTAAAGTGTAAATCCATTTTTGTTCACATATTAACAGCGTTAGTTCTTTAGTTTTACCATCTCTGCCCGTGATGATCATGTCTATACAAAAGCAATGTAGTTCTTCAAATTTGTGATTTTTTTCTAAACAGTGCGGCACTATCGGTGCTTCCTGTATTTTGCATCGTAATCTACTATCTCCAGGAACAAGCAGGAATGAGTCTTCACATATGGGTACGTCGGTACCGACAGAGTCTGCGCGGGAACGCTCCCCAGCGTCCAATCAGAACGCTTTTGGGAGCATCCCACCACGCCTGCGTGCTGCCTTCCCGCCTTTCCCAACTGCCTCTCGTCAGTTTTTGTTTTTCCGTGGAGCCGGCAGGACGTCCTCCTGTCACCACAGAAAATTCTCCCTTATTTTTTGTTTTTTCTTGTGGTCGCGTCTACCTTCCCTTGATGCACCAGTCCCGCCGGTGTTTTCTTCTTCTTTTCTTTTACAAATATTTCCTTCTGTAGGAAATGTTTTCCTATTTAGTGCCTGACAGGCTTCGGCCTGCTAGGCCTCTCCTTTTTCCCTCATGGAAATTCTAGCCACTAGAAAGTGTTTTAACTGTGGCACTACCAAATTACTTTTGGACACCCATAATTGGTGTCTTCCATGTTTGGGACCTGAACACAATCCGCTGGACTGTCCCTCCTGCACTACTATTTCTCCAAGACGTTTTCACCATCGAGCTCAACTCAATACGCCATTCCCCTCTCTCCTGAGGGTACTAGCTCCATCTTCTTTTTCGCAGGATCAGGTAACCAAACAAAAGTCTGTAAAGACTAGCCAGTCCTCGGGTGGTAGATCTCATGTACTTCATAGAGATGCCTTTGGGCTTGCCCCCGAGGACATTTTGGCTTTAAAACCCTGCGGGAGGCTTCTGTCTCCAAAACACTAACGGGGTTTCAGGCTGTTCCCGGGGTTTTCACCTCAGTGAACATGCCTGAGCCATGTCCGGTGGTGGTATCCGCTTTGAGCGGTGCCAGTACCCCGGCATCAGCAATGGTGCTGGATGAAACAATCCACACCGATGATCGCAGTCGAGTGCTCTCGGTATCCTCGGTGCCGCTAGAGCCACTACCAACCGGCCTTCCCACATCGGTCCCGGTACCGATGCTGGTATCCACGTCAGTACCCTCCAGATATGCGTCGATAGACTCGCTTCTTTCGATGCCGAGTCTAGAATCGATCTCTAGTCTGGATGACTGGGTACCGACTCGTCTCGGTACCGACTTCAGACGGTACCGTAGACATTCCACTGATGATCAAGGTCTGCCACATTCGGTTTTCACGGTACCGATAGTGCCATCAAGACTGATCTTCATATATCGGTGTCACCGACAGTACCGATCCCGGTACCGGTATCGACATCAACATCGGTGTCGGTACCTCCCATGCTCCTTTCACCCGGCTCGCTTCCTTCCATACCGAGTTTGGAATCGATCCCTAGCATGGACGACTTGCTACCGACAAGTTGTGGTACCGGTTTTCAGCAGTACCGACAACTATCTTTCAAAGATAATCCGATGCTCCACCCCATCAGATCTTCTATTCTACAGAATCTGAATGAGCGGATGGGTGCTAGAGCTAGTTCTTCCTCCTCTTCCTTGAGGACTCCCCTCTGGGGAGATTTCTTTTCAAGCTTTTCTGCTTGATATGGCTAAGTTACTTGCCATTCCTATACCTGGTCAAGACCCTGCACCAGGGGATCCACAACCTATACAGATCCCCTGCAATCCAAAGGAAGTCATTATGCTTCCTTTGCATCAGACCTTGCAGGATCTTCTATTTAGAACATGGGAAACTCCTTTAACGGTATCCCCACCTTCTAGGGCAACTGATCTTCTATACAAGGTGCCCCCTTCTCCAGATTTTCAAAAGCCTCAGCTCCCTCATCATTCTCTGGTTGTAGAATCAGCAATGAGGCGTGTTAAGAGTACTAAGAAACACTCTTCTTATCCGCCAGGTCGTGAGGCTAAGACTTTAGATGCCTTTGGACATCAAACTTTCCAGGCATCCATGCTTTCAGCAAGAATCCTTTCATATATTTTCTATATGGGATTGTCTCTTGAGGAGGTCACAAAAGATTTATTGCTTTTGACCCCTTTCCTCCAAGAGCCTAAAAGAGCAGATTTTTCTATGTTAGTCAATCATGCTCAAAATATTTCTAAGTTCCTTACTTGTGCTTCCCTAGACTCTTTCGAGTCTGTTAGCAGAACTTCTGCTATAGCCATAGGAGCACGACGTAGTGCCTGGCTCCAAGCTTCAGACTTGGACAAATCTGTACAAGATAAACTGGGGAATGCTCCTTGCACTGGAGAGAATCTCTTTAATAAAGAGACTTTACTTCAGGCTGCTCAGTTAACCACTGACAATATTGCTTTGCAAGGCTTGTCTTTGCCTTCCTCTATCCCAGTTTGTAGAAAATCTACTACTAAGCTTTGTTCCCTTAATGGGAGAAGGTTTTATCCATCTTCTACCCATCATACAGAGGCTTCTATGCAGGGGAATCAACCAGCCAGGCTCAGGAAACCACAACCTCAACGGGTTCAGCAAACCCAGCAGCCGCAAGGTTGCTGATAAACTCTTCCCTGAATCCTTTTTCCTCTTTGAGGTTTAGATCCTGTAGTTTGCTTCTTACCTCTACAAGCATCTACATCGGTTCCATCCAAAAATTTACATATGTCCCTCTCAAAGAGACATTCTGACTATTAGCTCAATGAGCTTCTTAAAATGATTATGCTTTACAGGTAGTACAGTTACTCCTCATCCTCTGAACTACACAGAGGAGTAACAGCTGTCAATAAGGTTTGCCTTTACCTTTGACTTTTCTCCTGTATCAGCATCTCTCATACTACTTATCAAAGATTTACTCCACAGTAAGTCTTCTTTTCAACTCTGCCACACATTTGGTCTGTAGGAGTGATACCACTTTATTGAGGGCTTTTCCTTAAGCCCCTAGGTTTTCTTTCAGAGTTGTCTCCCCCTTGCATTCTTATTTTTCCTGGCAGCTTCTCAGACAATAGCGGAGTCTCACCACTCCTACTTAGGTCTGTATTTCTTTCCCAACCTTGGGACCTAAGATGTCTACTGCTGCCCTATCAGTAGTTAGAATTGCAGGGGCTCTTACTGGTTAGACCACTAACTTGCTGACCAAGCAGCCAAAGCTTGTCCTCCCATTTCAGTTGTTTCTGGCCTTACCACCAGGTCTCAGATGGTTTAAGAACCTTTTCTGGCTATTGTTGCAGACACATCACCTTACCTTCTATCCTTAGCCTTCCCCAATCCTTGGGCTTGGCGGAATAGTCCATGATACCTACTGGCTCTTAAACATCAGTTTTCTTCTGATTAACCTGCAACATGCTCTCTGCATCTCTACGGAGCAGCTCTACACTATGGGGCCTTGTTAGGGAGCACATATTGTCAGATGGTTAGGAAGGGCTTTACTTAGTCAGGCCTACTGGGTTCTCCCTGCCCTTACCATTTCCATTAAAGGCTTCTTAAATAAAGGTCACAGGCCTTTAATTAAGGGAAGACCTAAAGAATTATCCAATTTCCTGGTTTGCTTCACATCTCCAGGGGACCCCTTCACCAGAGATGTTTTTTCTTTCAGTATAGACCATCTCTATCTGGGTTTTTTTTTTCCTTCCATCCTCAATTCTTCATGGCGTGATCCATGTTGAGCACAGAAATGCACCATACCCTTTGTTCCCTCATCAAGGGTAAATGTGGTATATTTCTTTCATTGCATCTTTTTCTCCAGCTACCTGCTGGAGTAATGGAAGGATTCAGACTTACTGTCTGCAGATTGAAAACCTTCTCTGCATTATCCAGGTAGGTCTCCATTCCCGGTTATTCAGGGGCTAGAGTTCTTAGAAGACTCTAGACTTCTCTTGCCAGTGAAAGAACTCCCTTGGCTTCCTACCCATAACCAGGAAATAGGGATTCTTTTAATATCTTCTCAAGCAGGCACCCCCCCCCCCTTCTTGATACTAGATAAATCTTTCTCTCTCCACATACCCTATGTGCAGACATGGGTATGTATACATATATATATATATGTTTACATGTATATGGACATCTGCATCCGTGCATATATATATATATGGGGTATATAGGTAAATACAGATATCTATATATATATGTATTGCAATATATGATAGTGGGTAGATATATGTCTATATACTCTTTCTGTCTGTCTGCCTAGATATATATATACTTATACATATATATATATATATTCCCCTACGGACCCGACAGATACTCTCTATCCCTTTCCATGCTGTCCCAGCATACTTAGGGTTCTCCATAATCAACCACTTCCTGTGTTAGTCGAGGAGTTCTTGTACCATGACTTTCAGTTTAGGTACACCTGAAACCCTCCATATACTTTCCTTTCCAGTTAGGAGGGACATTTTCTGAATCTTCAAAAAATGGGAGGCTACAATGCCTCATTACTCCTATCCTTCTTTGTTATCGGATATAGGGATCTTTGAAGCTCCCTTGTCCTACAAGAACTATGTCTCTTAAAGTCAAAAGAGCTTCAGTTTTATTTAATAGAGACTTCTGCGTTTTCCGCTAAGTCCTACCTCATTGAACTACCCCAGTTCCACTGGGATTGTTTCTTCTCACCCTAAGGGTTCTGACCTCAACCTGTTTTTTGCACAGTTTTACCTCTCCTTACATTGAGGTACTCCCTGGGGATATCCTGTTGGTTCATATCCACAAATCCACATGAACCTCCATATACCCTTTTACAATGCCACCAGGTGAGGTCCATATTGGTTTATTGCTCTTCAATATTACCACTAAATATCACCTGCACAGAGATTCCTATCTAGGCATCCTGTTTGTTCCAGCTGTTCCACAGCACATCTTTTTAGTTCAACTCCTACCCTCCATCCCTAGGATGCCTGGGGTTTCGGTGAAATAGCATGGCTCTCAGATTCGCAACATGCTGGGACTCCTCCAGGCATCTTAGCTTGGGAGTCCCCATATGTGAAGACTCATTCCTGCTTGTTCCTGGAGATAGCACAGTTACTTACCTGTAACAGGTGATCTCTGGGAACAGCAGGAATAAGTCTTCACAACCCACCCACCTCCCCTAGGAGTTGTATCTCTCTATCTCTAACTTTCTCCTCTCTCTCTTTGTCTCAGCTTTAAAACTTAACTGAGGAGAGGCAGTTGGGAAAGGCGGGAAGGCAGCATGCAGGCGTGGTGGGATGCTCCAAATTCAAGCAGGTATCACCCTTCTTGCTATTAGATGAATCTTTCTCTCTCCCCATATTCCTAGGGGGATCTAGTTATATAGGCATCTCTCCATCCACATACCTGGAGACATGTGTCTATATGCCTACATATTTATATATATATATATATATATATATATATATCTGTGTATCTTCTGCCCATGTATCTCTCTCTCTATATATATATGCATACATACTCTATATGTGTATATATTTAGGAATATATATATATCTACATACATACATGTATATATATATATATCTTGAGATATATCTTTTAGGTAGATATGTATCCACATACTTATCTGTCTGTTTAGGTTCAGATATCCATATATTCCTATATGACCCTGACAGATGGGCTCCACCCCTATCCATGCTGTGCCAGCATGCTTAGGGTTCTACACATACAACCACTCCCTGTTGTAATTAGCAAACTTTTTTCTTACCATAACCTTTCAGGGTTAGGTACCTCTGAAGCTCTCCATGTACATTTTTTCTTTCCTAATTGACCCCATTTAGGAAAGACATTGCGGAACTTCAGTTAATCTAAAGCTTAACGCTTCCTAAGTCTGTCCTTACTTTCTTATCAGATACAGGGGTCTCCATACCCTTTCTCTCCTACATGGACTAATTCCAGTGCCAGTCCAGATGGGTCAAACTCATTTTCCTTTTGGTCCTAGGATTGTACTGTTCTTGGGCCAAAAGAGCTTAAGCTCTGTCTAATAGTACCTTCTGCGTTTTCCGCTGAAGCCCTACCTCTTTATACTACCCCAGTTTCCCCTGGGGCTATTTCTCACCCTGAAGGGTTCTGGCCTCCACTTGTTTTTTTCTACAGTTATTACCTCTACTTCTCAGTGAGGTACTCCTTGAGGATCTTCTACTGGCTCTTCTAACAGATCCATATGAACCTCAATAGACTTTTTACAATGCCACCAAGGGAGGCCCATATTAGAATATTGCACTCAATATTTTACTACTAAATGCCCTCTATACAGGGTCTTTCTCTATAGAAGTCCTGTTCTAGTCCAGCTGTTCCACAGCACCTTTTCTGTAATTCAACTCCTACCCTCCATCCCCAGGATGCCTGAGGTTCTGAGGAGTAGCGTGGCTCTTTCTAGATTCGCAACATGCTAGGACTCCCTCTGGGCATCTCAGCTTGGGAGTCCCCATATGTGAAGACTCATTCCTGCTTGTTCCTGGAGATAGCACAGTTACTTACCTGTAACAGGTGATCTATGGGAACAGCAGGAATAAGTCTTCACAACCCACCCACCTCCCCTAGGAGTTGCATGTCTCTATCTCTATCTTTCCCTTCCTTACTCTCTCTCTTTGCCTCAGCTTTAAAACTTAACTGAGGAGAGGCAGTTGGGAAAGACAGGAAGGCAGCACGCAGGCGTGTTGGGATGCTTCCAAAAGCGTTCTGATTGGACGCTGGGGAGCGTTCCCGCGCAGACTCCGTCGGTACCGATGTACCCATATGTGAAGACTTATTCCTGCTGTTCCCAGAGATCACCTGTTACAGGTAAGTAACTGTGCTATACAGAAGGATATAATGCACATGTGTTGGCTTTTGTGCACTTCATGTGGAAAGATATTATTCTTGAAGAATTCTGTGTTCTACATCTTGAACAGGAAGCGCACAAGGAATATTCAACATGCTGCAAAGCTACGTAAAGGAAAAAACATTCCTTGGAATCACATGGTTTGCTCTTGCATAGGTGGAGCTTCATCTATGGCAGGCCCTAGAGCAGGCCTATGTACATTGGTGAAGAAAGTTGCACTGTCTGCTATTTGGACTCATTGCATAATTCATAGGGTACAGCTAGCAACTAAACAACTGAGCACAGAACTGGGTGAAATATTGCAGCAAGTCACATCAATTGTAAACTACTTAGCCACATTAAGCCTCACCTACTTAGATTATGTCTATTTGCAAAATTGTTTGAAAATATGGGGTTTTAATCATGATTTCCTTTGCGTCCCTCTAGTCCAGTCCCGGAAACGTAGAGTTGTCAACCTCCACCAGCAGCTTTGGAGACTGAATGATGTCATCGTCTTGATGTCACTGGTACAAATAGGCTAGGTCCGCCCCCTTTCACCAGTACTTTCAGTCTCCAAGCAGCTTGGAGGTTCTGAGCCCGGGGCTGGGCTCAGAGGAACAAATAAGCAGAGCTTTAGTTCTTTGAATTTAGGAATTTATTTTTACCTTGGTTTGTTTTTAGGTGCCTGCTGCTGCTGACAGAGATTCTGTGTTGCTGGGGCTGTTTTTCTCTTCTCTGTTCCTGCTCTTTCCTCTTTCCTCTCCCCTCCTCCTTCCCCCCCCCCTTCCTATGCCTTAGTGCCCCAGCATTTAAACGAGCATTACAAGTGTACAGGAGTGTGTTGTCTGCTCTTTGCTCCCTGCTCCCGAACCCACTTGGAAGAGTGAGGAGCCGGTTGAGCATGTTTGAGACTGCTAGCAGCAGGCAGGACTTAGAGCCACAGTGTTCAGCAGTCTTTCCAGGAGCTGATGCTGATTTGAGGGCTGTGCTTCTGAGGGGTTCAGCGCTGCCCTTCCTCACTCTTGGGGGATTCTGGTGAGTAATTTTGCCATTGGGGTCCCTTGGGGGAGTGTCCTTTCATTCGGAGCAGGGTTTTTGCAGCTCCTAGGGAGTGCAGGAGGCCTGGCTGCGTGAGTTTTGGCGCCGCAAATGTTGCGGCGGCCATTTTGGATGCCGTTTTTTCTTCAACTTACTAAGTGAGTTTTTTCAGGGTTAGGAGCTTCGTTTTGGCAAACGGTGGTAGGGGGCAGCTAGTTAGAGCTGGCTTAGTGTATCTGTGCAAAAAAAAAAAAAAACGCGTTTGAAATTTAGCTGCTCCTGAGGCTATTCAGGGCTTCCTTTTCACTATTACAGCGCTGTTCATTGATCATGCCTGCCAAGCCACGCTGCCTCGTGTGTGGGGTGAGGCGCGGAGAGCTTTTGGACACCGGTGTGTGTAAGGCGTGTTCTTTAGAGGCCATGGGTATGGAACAGGCCCTGGGGGAAGGCTCTCAAGGTCAGGGAGAGGCTTCTCTGGAGGGGGGGGGAATCTGCACCCCCTTCTTTGACTGCTTCGGAGCCGGTTGTGGGCCCGTCCTCCTCTAGCAGCGTTCCCCGGTTGCCGGAAGGGTCTCAGGGGGCTGGGATGCCAGGGTTCCCTTCCGAATTTTTTTCCTTGATGCAGAAGGCTTTTGCATTACTGCAGCCGGACCGGGTGGTTCAGTCCCCCGGTTCTCCAAGGGGTTCGAAGCGCCGGTCCTCCGCTCTCCTCGAAGGGGACGTGGCGCTGCCAAAATGGCGACGGGACGATTTGGATCCGGCGTCGCCAGCTCCCTTGGAGGAGGGCCTGGCCATGCCAGATCTGGAGGATGATGTTTCGGATGAGGACTTGGAAGACGGGGAATTGTTGGAGGAGGAGCAGCAGAGCAGGCTGGTCCGCGTTTTTCGGCGGGAAGAACTGTCTGCTCTGATCTCCGAGACGCTAAAGGTTTTGAATATACCCGCGGGGTCCACGTCCTCCGCGGAGGCGTTGGAGGATCCGCTGCTGCAGGCCGTGCGCACTTCGCAGCGAGTGTTCCCTATACACAGAGTCTTTCGGGATATGATTCAGGAGGAGTGGGACTCTCCGGAGTCGGCGTTGTGGGGGACCAGGGCATTGGACAGGTTATACCCGCTCTCGGAACAGGATAAGCGGCTTTTTCGTTCGCCTAAGGACGCCACAGTGGCGGCGGTCACAAAGAAGACTACCATTCCGGTGGAAGGGGCGGCAGCCTTAAAGGATGGCCAGGATAGGAAGTTGGATACTTTGCTGAAGCAGGTATTTGATATGAGTGCCCTTTCCCTGCAGGCCTCCATTGCGGGGGCGTGGGTGGCGAGAGGCTGTTTGCGCTGGTCTCAACGGCTCCAGAGCTCCCTCTCGGAGGATCAATCGGCAGATGTGTCTCGTCTGGAGTCCGGCACGGCTTATCTGTCCGATGTTCACTATGATCTTATTCGTGGTCTGGCGAAATGTATGGCTTCCGTAGTGGCGGCTCGCCGTTATTTGTGGCTCCGTAACTGGTCGGCAGATAATTCATCCAAGTCCCGGCTCAGTAAGCTTCCGTTCCGGGGAACACTTCTCTTTGGAGAGGATCTTGAAAAGTTGGTCAAGGACCTCGGAGAATCCAAAGGGGGACGGCTACCGGAGGATCGGCCGAAGCAGACTCGGGGGGCTTCGGGGTCGCGAGGCCTTCCGAGAGATTTTCGTAGGTTTCGCACTCCTTGTTTTCAGCAATCGCAGCGGGGCAGTTTTCCGTCACGGGGTCAGTCCTTTCGAGGTTTTCGCGGGGCAGGAAGGGGTTTTGGTACCTTCCAGACCGCCGGGTCCAAAAAGTCCCAATGAGATGAGGCGGGCCCAGGTGGGCGAGGTGCCCGTGGGAGGCAGGTTACGGGAGTTTTACCCTGCCTGGGTCCAGATTACCTCGGACCGGTGGGTCTTGGAGGTCATTCGGGAAGGCTATGCTCTAGGGTTTCGGCACCCCGTAGGAGATTCCTTTGTTCTTTCCCCCTGCAGGGCCCCTCGGAAGCTGAGAGCGGTGGGCGACACCCTAAGGCGTCTCCAGCAGCTCCGTGCGATAGTGCCCGTTCCGGTCGACCAGTTCGGCGCCGGTCGATACTCCATTTATTTCGTGGTTCCCAAGAAAGGGGGCACTTTTCGCCCGATTCTCGATCTCAAGAGAGTAAACCGTTGTCTTCGAGTGTCCCACTTCCGCATGGAAACCTTGCGGTCCGTCCTGGCGGCAGTTCGCGAAGGAGAATTTTTGACGTCCTTAGACCTGACGGAGGCTTATCTTCATATCCCCGTACGACCGGAGCATCAGCGCTTCCTACGTTTCGCGGTGCCGATGGGACACTTTCAGTTCCGGGCACTGCCTTTCGGTCTAGCGACCGCTCCCCGGACGTTCACAAAGGTTATGGTGGTGGTAGCGGCCGCTCTTCGCAAAGAGGGGATACTGGTACACCCTTACCTGGACGATTGGTTGATACGGGCGAAGCCCAGAGAGGAAAGCGTGGTAGCCACCGCCCGGGTGGTGGAGTTCTTGGAGAGCCTCGGTTGGGTAGTCAACGGGGCGAAGAGTCGCCTGACTCCCTCTCAGACGCTGGAGTATCTGGGTGCGCGCTTCGAGACTCGGTCAGGCCGGGTCTTTCTTCCCAGCACAAGGGCGCAGGCCTTGAGGGATCTGGTGCGTCGATTTCTGGGGCTTCGGGCGCCGACTGCTTGGCAGTATCTGCAATTGCTCGGTACCATGGCGGCTACGATAGACTTGGTGTTGTGGGCCAGGGCTCACATGCGGCCATTACAGAGTGCTCTTCTCCGGCGGTGGTCTCATCAGACGAATGCGTTGTCACAGTGCCTGCCCTGTCCGGAGGGGGTGAAGGACAGCCTGCAGTGGTGGCTGCTTCCCGACAGTCTGTCGCAGGGCGTGCCTCTGGAGCCTCCGTGCTGGCGGTTGCTCACGACGGATGCGAGCCTAGCGGGCTGGGGGGCTCATCTCGAAGGCTCGTTGGCGCAAGGGACTTGGTCGCCGAAAGAGCGACTTTGGTCCATCAACCGGTTGGAAATGCGAGCGGTGTTTCAGGCTCTGCTGGCGTTTCGGCAGGTGCTGGGGCATGCAGCGGTGCGAGTGCTGTCGGACAACGCGACCACAGTGGCGTATATAAATCGACAAGGCGTTACGGGCAGCGCGGCGCTGGAAGAGGAGGCGAGTGTGCTGCTGACCTGGGCGGAACAGAACTTACAGGCCCTGTCAGCTCAGCACGTCGCAGGAGTCGACAATGTCGAAGCGGATTATCTGAGCCGCTGCCGCGTGGATCCGGGGGAGTGGACACTGCACCCGGACGTATTCGCGATGCTGGTCCGCCGATGGGGGATTCCGGTGATGGATCTCATGGCGACCTTCAAGTCGGCGAAGGTGGAGCGTTTCTTCAGCCGAAGAAGAGAGCAGATGGCGGAGGGCCTGGATGCTCTGGCGCAACGGTGGCCCGCGGAGGGCCTTCTGTATGTGTTCCCTCCTTGGGCGCTCATAGGCAAGGTGATACAACGCATCGAACGACACAGGGGTCTGGTGGTGCTGGTGGCGCCGGATTGGCCGAGGCGGCCTTGGTATGCGGATTTGGTTCAGCTGGTGGCCGACGTCCCGTGGCGGCTCCCGCTTCGGGAGGACCTGTTGCTCCAAGGGCCCTTGCGGATGCCTCAGGTGGGTCGATTCTCGCTTACGGCTTGGCTCTTGAGCAGGCGCGGTTAACGGCCCGTGGATATTCGGTGTCCGTGGTAGCCACTCTTTTGCGATCGCGCCGGAGGTCGACTTCTCTAGCATATATTCGCGTTTGGCATGTTTTTGAGGCCTGGTGCTCCGATCGGGCCATCAATCCCATGCGGGCTTCCGTGTCCAATGTTCTCTCCTTTTTGCAAGCTGGAATGGAGAAGGGCTTCGCGGCCAGTTCCTTGCGAGTACAATTGGCGGCTCTTTCCTGTTTTCGCGGCAAGATTCAAGGTCAGCTGATAGCGGCGCATGTCGATATTCAACGTTTCTTACGAGCGGTTTTGCTTCTGCGACCGCCGAGGCGGTCGGTTATTCCTCCGTGGGATCTCAATGTGGTCTTGGACGCCCTGATCGGGCAGCCGTTTGAGCCCTTGAGTACAGCTTCACTTAAGGATTTGACGCTCAAGACGGTGTTCCTAGTGGCGATTTGTTCCGCCAGGAGGATTTCGGAGCTGCAGGCGCTGTCTTGCCAGGAACCTTTTTTGACTTTTTCTCCGGACAAGGTGGTGTTACGAACGGTGCCCGCCTTTTTGCCAAAGGTGGTGTCCGCGTTCCATGTTAATCAGGTGGTGTCGCTGCCAGTATTTTCCGCGGAGCAGAGGGCTCAGGCGGGTGGACGCTTGCACCGGTTGGATGTGCGGAGGGTGCTCAAGAAGTACCTCCGTCGTACGGCATCATTCCGGAAGTCGGACAGGCTTTTTGTCGCCTTCGGGGGTCCTCGGAAGGGCGAGGCGGCGGCGAAGTCTTCCATTTCTAGGTGGCTGAAGGAGGCCATTGGTTCCGCATACATTTTGAGAGGCAAGGAAGTGCCCTTTGGTTTGCGGGCGCATTCTACAAGAGCTCAGGCGGCGTCGTGGGCGGAAGTCAGCCTCGTTCCGGCGGCGGATATTTGTCGGGCGGCGACCTGGTCCTCGTTGCATTCTTTTGCTCGGCATTATCGTTTGGATGTACAGGCGCGCGGGGATGGTCGTTTTGGGTCAGCCGTTCTTCAGGCTGGTGTTTCAGGGCCCTCCCGTTGATATGTACTGCTCTGTTACATCCTCTACGTTTCCGAGACTGGACTAGAGGGACGCAAAGGAAGAGTAAATTAGACTTACCTGCTAATTGTTGTTCCTTAAGGAACTCTAGTCCAGTCCCGGATCCCTCCCGTTCTATGGGGGTGGTACAGCCTGAAGTTTTTAGCCGCGCGGGTGGTGAGATGGGACAGCTGTTGAACCTGTAAAAGAAATAAAAAGCGAGAAATTTTCAAGAATATATATATTTTTTTCATGTCAGGGCGCTCGGGGAGGCGCAGGGATGAGAGGCGCTTTCAGCGGGGGTCTCTGTGGTGTTTGCAGCATGCAGCATGGACTGGGGAGCGCCGGGGCTCTGGTGCTTCAGTTCCCGGTCCTTTTGGGGCCTTGACCCGTTCTTTCGGGGCGGCTCTGTTTTCTGCCTTACAGTTCTTTTCTATCTGTATATACTGTTTATTATAATTTTTGAGATACCTACTTATTTGTTGCTCTGCTGAGTCTGCTTTGTCAATAGGTACTGGTGAAAGGGGGCGGACCTAGCCTATTTGTACCAGTGACATCAAGACGATGACATCATTCAGTCTCCAAAGCTGCTGGTGGAGGTTGACAACTCTACGTTTCCGGGACTGGACTAGAGTTCCTTAAGGAACAACAATTAGCAGGTAAGTCTAATTTACTCATGCTGTTGTTTCACACTGGGGTCCCTTGGCTGTCGAGAAGAAAAATGCTAGAAAGATATTTTCAAATAAGGGATCAGCTGCTCGCATTTGCAATAGACTTTCATAAAACAAAATTTACCTATTTTCTCTAATCAGCAGAAGATATGTCTCCTTGCATGTATACAGGGCTTCTATTCCTAGGTCAAAATGGGCCTGCACCTTAATGTAAAGAAGACAAAGATCATGACAACTGGCATAATCAACAGGTTCATCGTTGAAGGAGAAGAAATTGAAATCGTGAGCAACTTTAACCTACTTGGATCAACTATCAATAAGGAAGCAACAAGCAGTCAAGAAATCAGACGACGCATTGCTCTTGGCAGAATAGCTATGAAAGACCTAGATAAGATTCTCAAGAGCAGAGATGTCTCTCTCCATACAAAGATTCGACTTGTTCAAGCCATGGTATTTTCAATAACATCATATGGATGTGAAAGCTGGACAGTGAAAAAGATAGGAAGAAAATTGATGCCTTTGAATTATGGTGCTGGCAGCGAATATTGTGTATACCATGGACTGCCCGAAGAAGAAACCAGTCGGTACTAGAGGAGATCAAACCTAAGCTTTCTTTAGAAGCTCAGATGACAAGACTTCGACTTTCATACTTTGGACACATCATGTGAAGAGAGAGATCATTAGAGAAAGACATCATGCTTGGCAAGATAGAAGGTCAATGCAAAAGAGGAAGGCCAGCAATGAGATGGATCGAGACAATAACAGCAGCTACGGGTACCAGTCTGTCAACAATGAGCCGCCTGACTCAAGACCGAACACAATTTAGGATAGCTATCCAGAGAGTCGGCTCCAACTCGACGGCACTTAATAACAACAACATTCCTAGGTCTTAATAAACTGTAAATTTAGATGTTTATTTTCCAGCTAATTAGGGGGTTTATTTGAGGGTAGAAAAAAAATCAGTTTTCGTACCACAAGTACTATTGTTGGGTACCTTTTCCAGTGGAATCAAACATGCATATTTGTATCACTTAGGAGTTGTTCATGCAGAAAAGACACAAACACTGAGTGCAAGATAAAAGACATGACAGAAAAGAGGTGAAAAATTACTAGGGGAAGTGGTGTTTTTGGTGTCTATTCAATAAACACCTATTACGGTATTGTTCGCATTGGGGGTGGGTTTTCTTTTTTTTTCCTTTTAAACATTTACAGTTCAAATAAGAACAAAGGAAACAAATTCCCGCTCAAAGTAAACAGCAAGAAGATAACCATTCTAAAAAATAAAGAAGAGAAGATTAGCCCACATCAGGGGGAGTATCAAAAGAAAACAAAACATGATAATAATTTAACAAAGCAATTAAGCAGCATAAACCACACAGTTACTGCCATAAGACTCTATTCCAATACTGTGTCAAAGCACATGGCACTATTTAATTCCTAAACCCTGATCCTAAGGAATGGTAGCCTCTCGATCCCTCAAAAGCTTCTCCAGGTGGGATGGATCTTGGAAAACATATCTAACCCATTCAATGTAATCACACATTTGCAGGGGAATCTAAGGTAATGGTACCAGCGAGAGCTAATACTCGAGATTTGAAAGAAAGAAAAGTCTTCCTTCTCACTTGGATGGCTTTAGAAACACCAGGGAACAATTGTATTCTAGCACCACAAAAAAGAGATTCCTTAAACTTAAAATAACTTTTTAGAATTAACACCTTTGGCAAAGGAAACCAGTAAGGTGGCAACCACTAAGGTGCCAATGACATCCTGGGAATCTTCTGGGAAGGCAGAGAGACTCAGATCAGGTCTCTCGACCAAAACGTCCTCTCCCTCCCACCCAGAAGATATCCTTATCACTTTATCAGATACATAATGCAATTTAGATAGTAAAATGTCATCGCTATTCGATAGACATAAAATTTCCTTGAAGTATAAGGAGTGGAGGAGTAACCTGGTGGTTAGAACACTGGCTTGGTAACCAAGCAATCAGGGTTCGATTCCCACTAGCACTCCTTGTAGCCTTGGGCAAGTCACTTAACCCTCCATTGCCTCGGAAGAAAGGCCTGGCAATCTACTTCCAGTGACACTGCCAAGAAAACCCAGGAGCTTCTGGGTCGCCAGGAGTCAGGACTGACTGGAAGGTACACACTGCTGCATTTATGTACAAGAATCTCTAATGAAAGCAACCAATTAATACGGAAATTCAAAAACCTCAAAATTTTTACTATGAAGAGAAATTCCAATTTGTGGTGCATCATAAGGCTGTCCTTAATAGAGGACACACCTACTGCATTCAGAAAGGTCACCTGGGTGCCCAGTATGGAGAACCTTTTCCCCAAGGTCTCCTACTCAACATCCACCTGTTTAAATTTTTCAACAGCTTCTTGGGAGAAATTGCAGAGTTGTGAAACAGTAGTAGACAAAATCTTCTCTATGCCATATATCTTGTAAAGAAACCTGAGCTCCAGGAGGCTGAATAACAGCCTTATCTAAAGCACATGCTTCAGGTTTAGGACAAACTGCAATACTCTCAGACCCTATTGTTAGAGGAGCTAACTCTACAATGACTTCCCGAGGATGAGGTAGCAAAGACGGATAAGGTACAGGAGGCGGAATCAGCTCAAAATAGGACCCACACCTGTAGCTGTTTGTTTTCTGCCCTTTGACTTCCTCTTCCCTGGCATCACACACTTGTTCACCACACCTCAGTCCTCTGCTCCTAAGGAGCTCACAAGGGGCAAATCATGCCCCTTAGTGCACCCCCTATCCACGTGCCAACGGCCATGCACTGTGGGTGGACAAGAGATTTATAGGGCCCTCGGGTGGAATCCAGCTGTCCACAGCAGTGCTGGAGTAGAAGGCAGGCAGATGGCACACCTTCACACAGCAGGCAGCAAATAAAGCAGCTCCTACATTGGGGGTGTTTTATCAGTGTTTATTGGTTAAAGCCTAAAATCAGAAGCACTATATCACAGATATATTTGAGAAACTCAATGAATTAGATGCAAGGAAGGAACACTAACGTCAGTCAACTTAGTAATTGAATCATGGCAATCATGGAAAAAATTGCTTTCTTTAAGAATAATTAGTTTAAGTCAGACCACAGTTCTTTCCACAACTATCAAAGTTTTTGTCAGATAATGAGACTAAGGAGTTACCAACCCAAGTGATGATTAAACTTCACAGCAGCCTTCAGACAGATTTCACATCCATTTTTCCTGATTTAGATGTGAGAGAATTCTGAGTTCAAAGCCATTTTGGGTGCCAACCTGAAGGTCCAGATTTTCTAGCAGTTGAAATGAACAACTCACTGCAATTAAATGTGATCAGCTTTACCATGGAATATATTCCCAAACTTCTCTTTCAAGAAAGATTACCTCAAGATTTCTTAGTGGCTCTTAAAATTCTTAGTCAAATTAATAGACAAATGCCTAAAAGTACAGATTAATACTCAACACATAACAAAAATCCATACATAAACTTATATAGTAAATTTTCAAGGACCTCAAATATTAAAATCAACAGAGACTACAAAAGCCTTCTAGTATAACAGCCAAAGAAGGCCATTACTAGTAATGCTCATTGTCATCATAGGTTCAACAAAAATACAAACTCATGACAATCTTAACTTATCCAACCCATATACAACATCAACAATTAACCTGAAACAATATTGTGTTTCAATAAGACAAACTTATCTACATCAGGGGAACAGGAATTAATTCATGAGATCCTAAAAACAACCCCCCAGCCAGCTGAGTGCTCGCATACGAACTAATGATTTCTACAAACATTTAAAGGCAACACAGGTAATCACGCAGTCAGTCACAGAAGGGTCACAAATCAATTGCTTGACTGAGGACAGAGGGCTCAATTTATTTAAGATGGAACATCCAAGCATGCTTCCGCAAATTCAGCTGCTGCAATCTATTGCCACCCCACCAAGATAGTGGAACATAATCAAGTACCTGCCATTTTAAATCCAATACCTGATGATTGCACTGTAATCAATGAAGAACTAAAGGTACTGTTTCAGAACGGGTAACTATCCTGCACTTATGTTCGGTTAAGTGAAGACAAAGCTTCCTCGTGGTACGTCCCACATATACTAAAGAGTAGGGGCAAACAATCATGTAAATCACCCAATCTGAATTACACGTAGAATTGTATTTAGAATGGTAAACACGCCCATCAAAGTGGGTTCAGCTACTCCCAATAATTGCAGACTGACACTAACCACAATTTCCACAGGCTTGATGACTTATCAGTTGTTGTGTAGAGGAATAGTTACAGTAGATGGAACATAATTTGTGAGTAATTCCCCCAAATTCCTACCACGCTTATAAGCTATTTGCAATACAGATTGCAAACTCAAAACTTTGCAATGTTTATAAATTGCGTTTACAACCTGAAGAACACCCACAGTATATGGGAGAACGCAGACCAATGCATCCTCTTATTAGAGTGGCAATAATGCAGCAAATATTTGTGTTGGGCATACTTAACTCGCAAGTAAGCTTTTCAGACAACTGAAGAGGGCTACCCACAAGATAAAAAACGTGAAGAGAAAAGCTGGGCCTCTTCTCTAAATTTATTTATTTATTTACATTCTCTTATATACCGCGCTATTCTGCATCAGTGCGGTTTACATTGAACAAACTGAAATTACATTGAACAGGGCATTATAACTTGGAGATAACTATTTTACAGGGAACATGGGCTATGGAGGGTTAATTGAGCATCAGTTGAACAAATTCTTCTAGTACATAAAAAATGGCTTATAGGTAAACTGGATTTTAAACAATATGTGTGCCAGTTATTGAATCTCAGGTAAGCATTACGGTCCACTGATTTATGGTAGACAGAAGTGTTAAATCTGTTAATATTTCTCTCAATTCTGACATCCAGAAAATCATTTCCCAAAGAATGGAATTTCAAAGAAAATTCCAAGTTAACATCCAGTGTATTAAGCCAAGTATGAAATGTTACCATTTTTGCCTCTGTACCAGTCCAAAGAATAAAAACATCATAAAAGTACATGATCTTTAAAGCAAAAATCTGTCAGATAATCTAATTCAAACTTTGCAACATAAAGAGAAACTACTGAGGGGTCTAAAGTGGACCCTATAGCCACCCCATGGTCTTGTTGGTAATAGACTTCTTTATACCAGAAGTCAGTTTTATGTACTACCAATTCAGCCAACCTATGAAAAAAAACTAGACGTATCTGAGCCACCAATGGGCTACAGGAGAAAGCATCCATGATTACCTCCAAAGCTCTACTCTGAGGGATATTAGTATAGAAGCTAGTAATATTCATAGAAACCATATAGGAGACAGATGACCAAGTTGTAATCTCCTAAAGAAGTCTCAAAAAGTGGACATTGTCTTGAGGCTTTTCTAACCAGGGCTCCACACATCAAACAGTAAGTAAGGTTTTGAGGGTTTCTTTGTTTGGTTTGTTTTTATTACATTGCTAGCTCTCTGACTGGGAGCTCTTAAAAGGGTTTTGTGTATATTTTTAAAAGCAAGGTTACTTCATTTTTGCTGTTTTAGGGGAACCTTAATTGAGCACAGTAGGTTGCTGACTCCAGTGACCTCCTCAGCTTTAGAAGCTGCTAACACCTAATCAGGTGTTAGTGGGCCTGTTTCCTGAGTGCAGTTGAAGCCTGCATAAAAAGGCTCCTGTGCCCTGCCCCTTTGAGGCTTTTCTAACCAGGGCTCCACACATCAAACAGTAAGTAAGGTTTTGAGGGTTTCTTTGTTTGGTTTGTTTTTATTACATTGCTAGCTCTCTGACTGGGAGCTCTTAAAAGGGTTTTGTGTATATTTTTAAAAGCAAGGTTACTTCATTTTTGCTGTTTTAGGGGAACCTTAATTGAGCACAGTAGGTTGCTGACTCCAGTGACCTCCTCAGCTTTAGAAGCTGCTAACACCTAATCAGGTGTTAGTTCCCGCCCTACCCACCCCGACTCCTAGTGAGCAGCCTTGCTTTATAGGGCGCCTCCCCTTTCACAAATCACAGTGAATTGGACCAACACATTTGTATGTAATTAAAGTGTTTTAACTGCTTTTTCTCTATAAAGACAGCTGCGAAACCGGCTGGTACTTGGTAGATCTCTCTCTTTTGCTCTAACAGATACCTAAGCTCCACGAAAAGAACAATGGCTGGGAAAAATCGTATTGCTAAAGCTGTTGCTCCCGTTACAGCTTCTGCCTCGGTCCAGACAGAGGTCCTAATGCCGGTTGAAGGACCGGTTCCATGTGCAGGGTGCCTGCATGCTGAAGCTCTGAGGAAAGAGGTGGAGGAACTCAGAGAGGAGGTGGCGAGGCTGAGGAGCATTCAAGACAGTGAGAAGTACATTGATGAGATGCTACTTGCAGCAACCAAGCTCTCCAGCTCCGGAGAAGATGGGTGCCAACAGAATGTCGATGGTTGGACACAAGTCACCAGGGCCTGCAAAATCACCAATCCAACTTCTCCATCCCTTGAATTGAAGAACCATTATGCAGCCCTGGAAGTGGAGGAGGTGAAAGCATCCCTGGAAAGGGAAGAACCAGAGTTCAAGTACCCCAAAGTTGCGGAATCAGTCACCAGAAGGAAACGAAGGGTGGTGGTGGTTGGAGACTCTCTTCTGAGGGGTACTGAGGCGTCCATCTGCCGACCAGACTTGATGTCCAGAGAGGTATGCTGTCTGCCTGGTGCCAAAATCCAAGATGTTACGGAGAGTTTGCCGAGACTCATCAAGCCCACAGACTATTACCCAATGTTGCTAATCCATGTTGGAACAAATGATACTGCCAGGTATACCTCGGAACGTATCAAAAGTGACTTCATGGCTCTGGGACAGAGGGTGAAGCAGTTAGGTGCACAGGTGGTGTTCTCTTCAATCCTCCCTGTTGAGGGTAAAGGCCAAGGCAGAGAGGCTCGCATCCTGGAGACAAATGCATGGCTGCGTGGATGGTGTCATCGAGAGCGTTTTGGTTTCCTAGACCATGGGATGCTTTTCCAAGGGTTGCAAAGCAGAGATGGCATCCATCTGTCCAAGAGAGGTCAACGCATCTTTGGTAGTAGACTGGCTAATCTACTGAAGAGGGCTTTAAACTAGATTCCTTGGGGAAGGGTGAAGAAAGCCCCCAGGTAAGTGAAAGCCCCCAGGTAAGTGAAAGCCCCCAGGTAGGTGATACATTAAATACCTTTATGGAAATGGGTAACGGGGGTAACATATGGAAAGCAGTGTGTATTAATGCCCGTAGCATGGGAAATAAGATCCCTGAGGTTGAAGCTTTGGTGGGAGTGGCTGACTTGGATTTAGTGGCAGTTACAGAAACATGGTTCACAGAAAACAATGACTGGGATGTAACTATACCTGGCTATACTTTATTCAGGAAGGACAGGGTAGGAAGAAGAGGAGGAGGAGTGGCACTATATGTAAAAACTACTATTAAAGCTTTGGAATTACAGAGCTTAAAAGGGAGAGAGGAGGCATTGTGGGTTAAACTAGAAAGAGGGAAAGAGAAATCTATTTGCATTGGAGTGATATACAGACCTCCCTCACAAGAGGAAGAGGTGGACAGAGAGTTAATTGAAGACATACGCAGCATTGCTAGGAAAGGGGAAGTGCTACTGATAGGAGATTTCAATATGCCAGATGTTGATTGGCACATTCCTGCTGCAGTATCATCTAGAAGTAAGGAGATCCTGGATTCTCTACAGGGAGAACTATTCAGGCAATTGGTAACAGACCCCACACGTGAAGGGGCCATACTGGACTTGGTGCTTACCAATGGTGAAAGTGTTTCTGATGTTGTAGTGGGAGATCATTTTGCATCCAGTGATCACCAGATGGTGTGGTTCAGTATTAGGACTAGGGCTGTTAGAATCCATTCCAAGGTGAGGATCTTAGACTTTAGGAAGACTAACTTTGCGAAGATGGGCCAATACCTCAGGGAGTCGTTAGTGGGATGGGAACAGCTGGGGGATGTAGAAAAACAGTGGGCAAAACTGAAAGGGGGTATTTTAAGGGCAACCAACCTTTTTGTTAAAATGGTAAATAAAGGCAAAAGGAACAGGAGACCGCTATGGTTTTCGAAGGAAGTAGCTGAAAAAGTGAAGAAAAAGAGGGAGGCCTTCATGAAATACAAGAGATCACAGAGAGCAGAAGACAGGCATCTGTATTTGGAAAAACTTAGAGAAGCTAGCAAAGTAGTCAAGAAGGCAAAGATTCAAAAGGAGGAGGAAATAGCCAATGCAATAAAATGGGGGGATAAGACATTTTTCAGATATATTAGTGAGAAGAGGAAGAGCAAAAGTGGTATTGTCAGACTCAAGGGTGCAGGGGGGGAATATGTAGAAGCTGATAAGGATAAAGCGGAATTGCTTAACAAATATTTTTGTTCTGTGTTCACAGATGAAGAACCAGGAGCAGGACCTCAGAAAACACCCACAAATAAGAACAGAAGCGAGGGACATCTTGAACTATTTTCAGAAGACTGTGTTCGTGAGAAACTAGCTCAACTTAAAGTAGACAAAGCGATGGGACCGGATGGGATACACCCTAGAATACTGAGGGAACTTGGGGACGTTCTAGCAGCTCCACTGACTGACCTTTTCAATGCCTCGTTGGAGTCAGGAGTGGTGCCAAAGGACTGGAGAGAGGCTCATGTGGTGCCTTTACACAAAAGCGGAAGTAAGGATGTGGTTGAAAACTACAGGCCGGTTAGTTTAACTTCAGTGGTGAGTAAATTATTGGAAACGCTGCTGAAAGAGAAAATAGTGAGGTTTCTGGAGTCCAGCAGATTACAGGATCCGAGGCAGCATGGATTCACCAGAGGCAGGTCTTGTCAGACAAATCTGATTGATTTTTTTGACTGGGTGACCAGGGAGTTGGACCGAGGGAGAGCTCTAGATGTGGTGTATTTAGATTTCCGTAAAGCCTTTGACACTGTTCCTCACAGGCGACTTATAAACAAACTGAGCACCCTAGGGATGGACCCTAAAGTTACTGCTTGGGTTAGAAATTGGTTGGGTGGGAGGCGACAAAGAGTACAAGTGAATGGAGCTCACTCTGAGGAGAAGGATGTTACCAGTGGTGTGCCCCAGGGATCTGTCCTTGTTCCGATTCTTTTTAACATCTTTGTTAGTGATATAGCGGAAGGGCTGTCGGGTAAGGTTTGCCTCTTTGCGGATGATACCAAAATCTGCAATAGAGTAGACACCCAGGAAGGGGTAGATAACATGAGGAGGGATCTAGCTAAGCTTGAAGAATGGTCTAGAATTTGGCAGCTGGGATTTAATGTTAAAAAATGTAAGGTCATGCATTTGGGCTGCAGCAATCCAAGGGAGCAATACAGTATAGGAGGTGAAGTACTTTTGTCCACTAAAGAAGAGCGGGACCTAGGCGTGGTTGTGTCTGATGATCTTAAAGTAGCTAAACAGGTGGAAAAGGCGACAGCAAAAGCTAGAAGGATGCTTGGGTGCATACGGAGAGGAATGGCTAGCAGAAAAAAGGAGGTGATAATGCCTCTGTATAAGTCTTTGGTGCGACCTCATTTGGAGTATGGTGTGCAATTCTGGAGACCGCACCTTCAAAAGGATGTGAACAGGATGGAGTCGGTGCAGAGGGTTGCTACCAAAATGATTAATGGGCTTCATTATAAAGCATATGAGGACAGACTTAAGGATCTTAATATGTACACCTTAGAGGGAAGGCGGGATAGAGGTGATATGATTGAGATGTTTAAATACCTCTGTGGCATAAATGTTCAGGGAGAGAGCCTCTTTCAATTGAAAGCAAGTTCTGCTACGAGGGGACATGGGATGAGGGTGAAGGGAGATAGATTCAGGAGTGATATGCGGAAATATTTCTTTACGGAAAGAGTAGTGGATCCGTGGAATAGTCTCCCAGTGGAGGTGGTAGAGATGAGGACAGTAACTGAATTCAAGAAAGCATGGGACCAACACAGAGGATCTCTAAAGGCAAAAAGTGGACTGTTGTAGTTGTTATGGAAGGACAGACTAGATAGGCCATGTGGTCTTTTTCTGTCGTCATATTTCTATGTTTCTATGTTTCTAATATATGAAGGAATGGTACAAACAAGAGGATGCAAAAATGCATCTATAAACTTCGATGTTGTATATGGGGTGGGATAATGGCAAGGCCGCGGGGCCCACGTGCACGTGGCTGGCGCTAACTGGGGGGGGGGGCGACGGCAGTACGCATCGCCCCCTGAGGTGGCGACGTAATGCCGGGGGGGCGGGACGCATGTCGGCTAGCAGTATCATTTGCTCCCGCGAGCCGTTAGGAGGCTCGGGAGCCAATGAGAAAAAAGGTTCCGGGGCTGTTGGGGGGTAGAGCGGGAACGCGGCGTGGCTCTGGCCTCTTTTGGTTTGCTGCTGGAGACGCCAGACGCCCGCCCGCCCACCCTGGCTCGGGGAGGGTCGAAAGCTTCGAGGTTTTTGGGGGTGTTGCAGCTGGAGGGGGTTGGCGGGATCCCAGAGGTTTTCCGGGGTCCGGAGCCGGAGGCAAGCATTAGGGCGGGGGTGGGGTACCCCCGACCCGGACAATCCCTCAGATTTTTGCTAATAATATGGCGAAGCCGGAAGAAGGAGAGCGAGGCGAATGAGTCGGGGCCTGGACCCGGCAGAAGCGGAAGCGGCGTCACCTTGCTACTAACATGGCTGGTGAGGGCTCGCTCTGCAGGGGGGGGAGGGCAGTTATAATGTGTTGGAATGTAGTTGGTTATTGTTTAAAAAGTTTAATAAAACTGCGACCAGTTTGAGTCCCAAAGAGGTGTTGTGTCTTTCATGGGAAGGATGAGGTGAGGGGATGATAAAGGAGGGGGGTAGGTGATGGGGTGGGAAGCGACGTGTCTGCTGTACCCTGTTAGTTAACATTGTCAGTTAACAGTTTGCATTTTTGTTGGACCTATGATGACATTGAGCTTTACTAATAATGGCCTTCCTTGGCTGTTATACTAGTAGCCTCTGTTGCTTTTAATATTTGAGGTTCTTGAAAAATTTCTATGTAAGTTTATACATGGATTTTTATGTGTTAAAATTCTTAGTACCATTTGCAAGCACATACTTGTGCAAAACAGGATTTAGTGCTCTTGTCTGCATCAAATCTCAGTAGCGATCTACTCTAGATGTTATATCAGAAATAAAATGTGCGGTAGCAACCACAGTGCCGGATTTTGAGATGTGTCATAGGGGCTTGTTTACAAAGCCGCGGTAGCGGTTTGCGATCGTAATCGGAGCCGCGGCCCCATTGATTTCAATGGGGCCGCGGCTGCGATCGCGATCGCGAACCACTACCGCTGCTTTGTAAACAAGCCCCATAATTTTCAAGCCCTCATGCGTCATGGTGAGAAATCTTTAGGTTCAGATCACTTTTGACTGATAGCCTGAAGACCTGAATTTGCCAGCATCACCTATGATCATCTTTAGAATGGAACACACATTCTCTTACTTAGTTGAATTGCAACTCTTTTGATCAACTTTTATTTACCACTAGCTGAAACTAAACAGCTCATTGAAAATTTGCCAAGTTGCACCTTGATATTAACCCACCCTGGATTTCATGTCAGACTGAGATTAGATGTGCAATATAAACTACACTTTGGGGGTTATTTTAGAAGCCTTATTTGTGATGTCCATGTGAAAAATCTGGCATTTTATGTGGAAATGGCATCCATATTTAAATGGCAATTTTAGATAGGGCTAAATTTAAATGCAGATGCCACTAATACATCAAAATTACAAGGGGATGTAGTTTGGACCTGGCCTGGGTGAGCCAAAAATCTATATATGTATTTCCCATTTCATATAGGGACAAGTATAAACAAACTTGTGCATACTGGGATTTACAGTTGCTCCTTGGCATGTATAGGTTTTTAAAAAGTGCTCATTTCAGCTAACCCTTTATAGGAGTTATTAAGGGGTTTATCCTCCTTAGGCCCCCATAGTTTATTTTCCCCTCCAGATTGAAATCAAGGATAGCAGCCTCTGAAGTTAATTGGTACTATATAAAATTCTAGGTTTGCAAAATACCAACTTGCATGTATAAGTTGTGATGTACCAACTTACACATGTAAGTGTGGCATGTTCCCATGTAAGCTGCTGAAATTTCTTTGTTGATTTTTCCCATATATAGGTTTGAAAAATGGCTTCTCCAACTATATGTGGACGCATAACCATGTGCACACCTGCAGTTCCTTATATGTATTTTAGAACAGGCTCCACGTTTGTAAGAGCATTTTCTAAAATACCACCAGAATTAGCATGTCCCGACCTAGACTGCTCAATTTCAGTCTCCACTGTACTATCTAAAATTTTCCTTCATATCATCCTGCTGGAAGTACTCATGAGAAGAGATTCTTATTTTCCATCTTTTTTTCCTTTCTTTTGCAATTCTGGCTTCCTAGTTCATCATGGTCGAGAATTCTAATTATTCCATATATAAGAAGACCCAAGCACTCTCACTCTAGAGCTGGTGTCTCTAATGCACGTTTTACAGTTCAGCAGTGCCACCCACACTTCTCTCTGCTTTTTCTCGTTTGAGTTCAGAAACCATACATACAATGTATCTGTGTCTATGCTGTTTGTTATTTTCTATTTGCTTTCTCTGGATTTAATCATTCATTAAGTAAAGAGGGTGGCAAAATGATTTTGGTGTGGAATGTTTTAAAGTTGTCCAACCCTTCCTCTTGGTCAAACAGTGTTCCCACCAAGGGATGTCAAACTGTACAGTTGGGTGCCTGCTCAGAGTGGCCATAAGCGGGAAGGCTCATTCTTGACGCTGGGTCCTTTAATTACTCATGGAACGAGTCAGGACTCAAGACAATTGTTTTGATGTTTGCTGTGAATATTTGGTTTGGGTATGATTTGTTTAGAAAATGGGGAAAAAAAGGTTCAACCACAAAGCATGGGCAGGAAATGCTCTGAATTGGATAATAGCAATTCCTTTGATAGAGTTAAAACTAATAGAGAGTGCACTGACAAATCACTACAGTAAATTCGTATCTTTCTTGCAACAAATCAAATATTTTAAAACTGGTATACACTTTTTCTCATCATCATCATCCTTAGCAGTCATACACTATCATGTCCCTCATATCCTAAGCAGTCACACTCTTCCAATCCTCATCATCATCTCTTGTAATCACACTCTAGCCTCGTCCTCCTCCCAGCAGTCACATGCTCTCTTTTTTGTCCTGATCATCCCCTGCAGTCACATTCATCACTTAGTCTGCCTTGCCTGTCTCATTCCTTCCATCTTGAACTCACTCAATCTCCACTGATCTCAATCCACCATCCTATTCCTAGTATTCCTCCTTTCTCAATCCCCGATTTCAAGTCTCTCTCTTTGGAGGTCTTTAACTAAAGGATACTAGGGTGTTGCACCTAATGCGTACAAAGAGCTAAAACTATGGCGTGTTAGGCGCAACGCTACTGTACTACCTGTCAGGTGTGTTGAAAGCCTCCACAGCAGTTAAAGCAGAGAACTGTCCACTAACATGAGCCATATTAGTGCGGGTTCACTTCACCTACTGAGGTGATGTTAAATGAACCTGCGCTAATGGAATTAGCATGCAGTGTGAACCCAGCATTAACTGCTCTGAGGTCACTGCGCCCACTCTCCAACCCTAACCTGCACACTTGCGACCCTAATGCGGGATGCACAGTTAGCGTAGGAATTGTCCCACTCTGTCATTGCCCACACTAGCTGACATGTCCCAGTGCACCTTCAGTGTGTGCCAGAACATGCGCTGCCAGCTAGCACCATTTAGAAAAAGACCCTCTTTCTCTTTCTCATACTCTTCCTGTCCCCAGCTCCCTTGTCTTCATTTCTCTAAAACTCCTCTGGTCTCCCCCGGTCTCAAATTATGCTGAAAGAGGAAGAGTAGTTCTGCAGACTTCTCTTCCCATGTGCAAGTGGTAGTGGATTGAAGGGAAAGGAAATAAAGTGAGAGGAGCAGAGAAGAGGGGAAACTGCAAAGGAAAACTAAGGTCGATAGGAGGATTTTCTATTAGATTTCTATAAAACCACATACTGTAACTCCAGAGAGTAGATGAATATGCTTATTGATCTTTCAGGCACTGGTACAGCTGACTGGAAGAAGCTGTTTAATTTTACATAATGACTTTTTCAGAATAAAAAAGGGAGTGTACTGTTGAAGTGGTCTTTCTTATTATCAGACAGGAGTAACTCTTGAGCCATCCCAATTATATCTATGGTATGTGAAAAATGTGTTCTAGTTAAAACGGCTCCATTTTTCAGAGCTATTTTGCACACTCGGTTGTATAGAATCAAGGCTTAAATTTTCAAATTGTATTTTAATATATTAATTTTGTGAAAAATTTGGCAGTCCCATACAAATATTTGCTTTACAATTGAGAAAATGGTATATGATATAATGCAGTAAAATTTCACTACATCAATTAAATAACATGTGAGGTGTGAAACTTCTGTTTACAGCACTTAAAATATAAGCAGATTGTAAAGAAGTGCAGAAGGACCTTGCCAGAGTGGAGCAATTAGCGTCAAATCGGCAGACGAGATTTACCATGGAAAAGCGCAAAGTGATGCATATACCAAAAGTTCCATATTAGGAGTCATCACTAGGAAAAGGATCTAGATCACTGCAGAGAGTACCTTGTCCATTGTCCTGTTCTATGTAATATACCCAGTTATTGTTGAAAGTTCCCTCTCCAAGTTTAATGACCCGTTCTATGTAATGTTCAGTGTTACTGTTCCATGTAAACCACTTTGAATATACAAGAAAAAGCGGTAAAGAAAAATTGTTAAATAAAATAAATAAAATACCTTGAATTCCCTCTCACAGTGTGGTGGCAGACGAAAAAAGCAAATAGGATATTCAAAACTACTTGAAAAGGAATGGAAAATAAAACAGAGAATATTATAATCCCTCTGTATAGATTTATGGCCACATCTTGAATATTGTGTGCAGTTCTGGTCACCCCATTTCTAAAGAAAACTGTGAAATTACATAAAGTACGAAGGACAGTGAAACTGACAAAAGGGATAATCTCTGGTTTCTCTTCAGAATGAATACATTTTTTATGTTTAACTAAAAATGATAAAGGGGATGGAATTGCTCCTTTATCAAGAAAGGCTGAACAGATTAAGGCTCTTCAGTTTGCAAAAGAGATGGTTGAGAGAGGATATGATGGTGATTTGCAAAATCATGAGCGGGATGGAACGGGCAAATAGGAAATGATTTTTAAAGCCTTCAAGTTTTACCAGAACTAGAGGATACTTCATGAAACTAACAGATAGCAGATTTAAAACAAATTGGAGATTTTCTTCAGCAAGAAATACACCAGGAAAAAGGAATCCAAAATGGCTGCAAGCTGGACACACTACTGAGGAGCTCCTGCGGGGCCATGTTTAGAATTTTAGCTGGCCTCTTTTTTTGCTTATTCTTGAGTTTACCATGGTCCAGATGTCATTGAAAAGGAAGGGGAAGTTCCAGAAATTTTCCCCCAGCACCCATCCCAAACCTGGGAAAAAGTCAAGTATGGGCCCGATTCTATGAAGTAAACAGTGGGGCTGCATGTCCCACCGTGATGTGCAGCCCCACTATCTGCCTTGCTAGTATTCTGCCTCCGTCCCCCACTGCACCCATAGAGCCACTGTACATTATGCGGGGTATGGGGGTTTAATGGGGTGGAGAGTGGAAGGGGCATGGGCGGGATCGACCCCCGGACGTACAGGGCCGATCCCACCTCTGAGGTGGAATAAGAACGAGGCACCCCCACAAATGTGGCCAGCAGCTCCCCCCCAGAGCCCAGGAGCCCCCCACAGGAGCACTGGGTCATAGAGGGTGAGTCCCCGATGCCCAATCTGAGCCCTAGCGGCCTCCATTGGGGTCAGGCAGCAGGGACTCTGGGTCCAGGACTGCAGGCAGATGGAGCCAAGGGGACAACATCCTTGCGACTGCGAGAGGGGCATGGCATGCTGTCCTCGGGCCTGATTCTGACAGCCACGTGAACGTTTTGCTCCCATGTTTCAGAATCAGATCCAAATGGGCCAGTCCTGCACAGGGCCATAAGGACGGCCCGGACGTGCCCCTTCCGGAATCAGGCTCCACGTCACGTTTCCTGCAGTGGGCTACTAAGGGGAAAACTTCAGAGGATGGCATAGAGCTAGAAACCTTTGCGGCAAAGGAGGTCTTCCTCAGCCCTGAGGCATGCATGCCCCCATTACAAAATGTAACTACTACTGCAGTTGACCTGAAGCTGGAGAGTTCCAGAAGTAAAACGTAGCAAGGGGAAGTGATCACTACACCAGCCTCAAAAGCATGTAGGACCAAAGATAGCCACAGGGGGAGCTACTGCCCTGGGTGCAAACCTGCAAAGGGAGAGACAGATTTTGAGCGATGGGGCAGTTTCAATGTCAGCAAAGAAGGTATGTGGGGCTCCCTATGTATGGTCATCTATACCTCAAATGGTCAGCTTAGATTCTTTGTGGCTGGCTTAGCAGCTATGGAAAAATCAATATCCTTCTGTATGGATCAACTGGTGGAGGTTAACTTAGAACCTAAGCCCCAACTTCAGGGCCATAATCAGAAGATTAATGTACAGGAAGTTAAATGGACAAGACTCTCATGCAGGTGGAAGAAGTATAAGAATGTGTGACTATGGTGGTTAAAGAACAGTTGATGACACAAAATTAAGTTGGAAGCATTGGAAAACTATGAAAGGAGATGTAATCTCAGGTTTTTTAATTTCCCAAGATCTTCTGTCTTAACACCTGAGGCTATGCTAAGGAAATATTTTATGGAAGAGCTCAAAATTCCTTCTGACAGTATTCCAGGCTCAGGCCTTCAATCTGTCATCTGAAAAGGTGGAAGGAGATGGTGATGGAAGAGAGTCGATGAACAACGGCTATCTGAATATACCTTGAACCTTAGAATTTTTGGATAATTCTTAGGATGAGAATTTTGAAAATTCCACTCTGATTGTAGTGTTTGCACTGGATCCAGAAGGTCTTTGACCTCAAGGCTAATTTTCTTCTACATTTTCCTTATAGATGTGTTGTCAAATTTCTGAGTAATTTGTATACTCTCTGAACCTGACCAATTAAAATGTTTCTTTCAGAGGTAATTTTTCCAAATGGATTAGTTTTGTCTATACCGTAACAATAATGATTTCAGTCTCTCAGATTTATTGCTAAAGCTCGCCATTGTACCTGCATTGTACCAAAGATAACTTCTTTCTGAAGTTCATGATATAGCATGTACAGGCAATTTATTATGGTATGCTTGAAAATTACTTTTAATCCAGCCTGTAGCACCCAGTATGATGGGAAAGAATTCTGTATCCTTTTTTCCTTATGGTAAAATCGGTGTATACTCAGCCCAATTAGTGGATTGGCCGCTTTGGAGTTGGATACACGAGCCCCCAAGAAAGTGTGTATTAGTCTTGGTATCCCTTAGTCAATTATAGCTCAATTTGTTTATTTTACATAATATATCCTGGATTTTTGTATTGCATCCTCTGAGAGGGGGAGTTCAGGTCACATGTGAGCATTTCGGGAACATATTTTCTGTTGTTTTAGTTTTTGCAAATTGTATGTTTACTAATTCCCTGATTATTCAGTTTTGCTGTATCAGTTTTGGGATGTTTGTAGGATTTCAAATGATAATTTAAAAAATTGGGAAAAAAAGAAAACAAATTGGAGAACTTTTTTTCACTCAATAAACAATCAAGTTGTGGAATTTGTTGCTAAAGGCTCTGGTCAAGACATCTAACATACTGGGGTTTAAAAAGAATTTGGATAAATTCCTAAAGGAAATGTCTATAAACAGTTATTAGCCAAATACAGCTTGGAAGGCTATCATACATTTCTTACAGTTCCCTCCCAGAGATAAATTTATTCTCTGGGACTTTCTCTGGGAATCATGACCCCCTCTGTATGTCCGTGAAACCGTATGTACAGAGAGGGTGTACGTCCGGGATAGAATGAGCCTGAATACGTTTAATGGATTTTGTTCACCTCAAGCTTAATTAATTTCAGGTCCTTAATGTATGCCTGATGAGGATAAACAATTGCACCTGAGAGTGAATATGGCACCTCCTTTCCCTTAAGAGGTTTAAGCACCTATAAAGCTATGATTATCCTAGGGGTGGGTTGGAGTCGGGAAGGGAGAGAGGGAAATAAGACTTATGAAAAGCTTGCTGCTACACAGTACCCTGTCCTGTGCTTCTGTAGCAATCTGTGACAAATTTCTTGGGTGATTCACAGCAGCCCTTGCTTGGATAGAGGGAGTCTTTCAAAATGCCCCTTTGATCTGTCCCTTGGCTTTAACACCTATTTAAAACAATTTCACAGGTCTCTTGCCCCCTATCTAGAAGGCCTCTTTGTAAAGGTCTCTAGAAACAATTTATTGCTCAAAGAATACTGACCCTGTTTTTCCTTTTATACTAAGTTATACTCTGATTTGATTCAAATTAAAGCTCTTTGCTGATACTAGGTCCTGACTGAGTATTAAATTTAAACTAGAAGCTCTCTGGTGGGTTTTAAATTTAGCTGAAAGCTCTCTGCTGGGTTCTAAATTTAAAATTAAAGCTCTCTGCTGGGTTCTGAATTTAAATGGAAAGCCCTCTTATGGGTTTTAAATTTAACTGAAAGCCTTCTGATGGGGTTTTAAGCTTAAATTTAAACTGAAAGCTACCTGTTGAGTTTTTAATTTAACTAAAAGCTCTTTGCTGATACTATAACCTGACTGATTTAACTAATTTATTTATTTATTTAATTTTTCTTCTATACTGCGCTATTCCTATACTATGCAGTCGGACCGCATAGTATTTACAGTGAACAGGGATTAAAACTTGGATATAACTAGGGTAACTTTCTACAGTTTATTTACATTGATGCCTATACTTTCCTGCTGTAGTCTATTCGGGGCTGGCCAGGTTGGGCTGGCTAACCGTTATCTTGCTGGGTATGTTATTGGGGGCTCTAGGTGACTGGTGAGAGTGTTCGCTGACTGGTTTCTACCACTGGTTTCTGGGTAGTGTCTTATGAACAGGTGATGCTTCAGTGCCTTCCTGAATTGGGTCAGGTTAGTGATGGCACGCATGTCTGCGGGGAGGGCATTCCAGGCTCTAGGTGCGTAGATCGTGAAGGCCCTGTTGGATGTTGCCTTTGTGCACTTTGTCATTTCTTTTGGGATCATCAGGGTGTTCTCCGTTGTGGATCTTCTGGTTCTGTTAGGAGGTGTGGTATGGATCATCTTGTTGATGGATGTGGGGGACTGATTGTTTAAGGCTTTGAAGGTCAGGACTAAGATCTTGTAATGAAGTCTGGCCTGTTTCTTCAAAATTGGTGTGATGTGGTCCATCCTTGATACCCCGACTAGGACTCTTGCGGCTGTGTTCATTGCAAGCTGGAGCGGGGTTAGCGTTGCCTGTGGGAGTCCACATAGGATTACAGTAGCGTAATCGAAGTGTGGGATTACTAGGGCTTGGTAGATTGTTCGGAAATCACTGGGGTCAAGTAGTGATCGTAGATGCCGAAGTGTCCTTATTTTGTGGTATATTGTTTTTACTGTGTTTTTTATGTGTGTTTTCATGTCCAGCCGTTGGTCCAAGGTGATACCAAGGTAGCGGATTGTGGGTTTAGTTATCAACTCTGCATTCTTGACTTTTAGTGAGAATGGGGGAATGAATTCTTGGCTCCTCGTAATGAAGAGAATGTCTGTCTTGTTGTGGTTAATCCGGAGGTTTTGCATATAGAGCCAGTCCGCGACTGCATCAAAACATCTTATTAGTGGGGAGAAATCTGGCTGGTCATTCGAAAATGGCATGTATAGAAGGATATCGTCTGCGTATGCCAGACAGTGGACGTTGAATGATTGGATCAGGGCACAAATGGGCTGCATGTAAATATTAAACATTAATGCCGATAGTGATGATCCCTGCAGCACACCTTTTTTTGTAGGAACGGTTCTGAGGTTGCAGTGCTGGTCCTCACGTGTTGCCATCTGTTGGACAGGTAGGATTTGAACCAGTTTAGTGCAGTGCCTTGTATTCCCTTTTCCTCGAGACGCTCTATCAGTATCTCATGGCTCACAGAGCCAAAGGCCGCTGCGATATCCATGAATATGAGGGCAAAATCCTGTCGAATGTTATCAATTCCTGAGACTTTGGTATTGAAAAGGGTGGTGAGGAGGGTTTCAACGCCGTGTGCTTCCCTGAAGCCGTGTTGTGACGAGTCCAGTGGTGCTTCAGTATCAATATGATGTTGGATTTGGCGTTGGACTACCTTTTCGATTATTTTGGCAAGCAGTGGGATACTCGAAATCGGTCTGTAGGATTCAACTTTATTTGGGTCCAGCTTGTTGTTTTTCAATAACGGTCTGATGGATATGTGTTTTAATCTTTGTGGAAAGGATCCCATTGAGATCGATTGATTTAAGATTTTGCTCAGGAACTGGCTGAGGTCACAACGCAGTTCTCTTATCCAGGGCGCTTACACTGGATTCTAATTTACACAGATTAATCAGCTTTAATCTAAAGAAATCCTTTTCCCCAAGATTTAGAAAAATTTCCAGAAGTAAATACTTACAATTGCAGATCTCTCTCCAGAAGTAGCAGTCCCTTTTTGTAGTCCTTCAAGACTGTCCGCTTGGATAGAATGATGAAATGCTAACATAAATTAGGGAAGCTAGTAAAGTTTAGAATACAGTAATAATGGGATACTGTAATAATTACCCCGGTATTGACTGGGTCAATGTCACATCAGAACATGCTAGGGAGATAAAGTTTCTAGATGAAATAAATGATTGCTTCTTGGAACTGATACGAGGAAGATGCAATTTTAGACTTAGTCCTCAGTGGAATGCTTGATCTAGTGCAAGAGGTAACTGTTTTGGGGCCGCATAGCAATAGTGATCATAACATGATAAATGGAGGGAAGATAGCAAGAAAATTGACTGCATTAGCATTTAGCTTTCAAAATGGAGACTATAATAAAATGAGGAAAATGGTTAAAGAAAAAACTAAAAGGAGCAACTGCAAATGTTAAGAATTTACATCAGGCCAGGGCGTTATTTAAAAATACTATCTTGGAAGCCCAGACTAGATGTGTTTCAATGCTTTAAAAAGGGTGCAAGGAAGGCCAAAAGACAACCAGCATGCTTAAAGATGAAGTCAGAGAGGCTGTTATAGCTAAGAGAGAATCTTTCAGAAAATGGAAAAAAGAGCCAAATGAAGAAAACAGGAAACAAAATGTAAGCACTGGAAATTTAAATGCAAGGCATTGATAAGGCAGGCAAAGAGAACATTTGAAAAGAAGCTTGCTGTGGATGCAAAAAGTGTATAATAAAAACTTTTGCAAGTATATTCATAGCAAAAAACCTGTGAGGGAGTCAGTTGGACCATTAGATAATGGAGGGGGAGAGAAGGGGCGGGGGGGAGGGGGGGTAAAAGGTGCACTGAGGGTGGACAAGGCCATAGTGGAGAGATTCAATGATTTTTTTTGCTTCAGTCTTTGCTGAAGAAGATGTAGGAAACTTACCCATGCCAGAAATGATATTTAAAGGTGACATATCAGAGCAATTGAAACAATTCTTGATACACTGGAAAGAAGTAATACAGCTAATTGATAAAGAGCAGCAAATCACCTGGATTAGATGGCATACATCCCAGGGTACTGAAAGAACTGAAATATGAAATTGTAGAACTACTATTAGTAATCTATGATCTATCATTAACATCATCTGTAGTATCCAAAGACTGGGGAATGGCCAATGTAACAACATTTTTTAAAAAGGGTTCCAGGGGTGATCCAAGAAACTACAGAATAGTGAGTCTGACATCAGTACTGGGCAAAATGGTAGAAACCTAACTATTTCAATGTTGACCAGTGTTAATTGTTGACATGTTAATTATTGATCATGTAGATAGTGTCACGGGGCTGCAGGCCTTTGCCTAGGGCCCTGAGGTTGGAGTTGCCTTGCTATCTTCGAGTAGTCAAAAATAGTCTCAAGTCAAGTGGTTAAGGCAAAACAAAACAAGGGCTTTATTCCCCTTCCCCCAAGGATATCATGTGCATAACCAAAAACAGGGAAAACAAAACAGTTTCTCTCAAAGAAAAATATCTTCTTTTTCTTTGCTCTTTTTACAGGGCTTCAGCACAAAGACTCAATATCATCCGCAAGACATAATGTACAATCCATAGGAGCCTGTTCTGGAACCCTGGTGTTACTTTCCCATTGCATTTCCCCCCTTTCAGCATACTTTGTGCTTGGGTTTAAACCTTCACAGCTGTTTTTATGAAAACCCCTCTCTGAAAGTTCAGATAGCGTACAGGGACACAATTCTGTGCAAGTATGTTTAAGAGTACCTGTATCTGTAGGTTTGCCTCTCCAGCTCTCCTTTTCCACCCTCCAGTTGTTAGGGATTGTTTTATAGCTTCCTGCAGATATTTCTGGTCTGGAGCACTGCTCTGACCCTCCGTTCCGAATGGATCTTCTAGCTTTCCCTCTCACAGTGCTAGGCTCCCACCTGTATAATTGTTGAGGTCTTTTCCTCTGGCAGTGAGGACTGGGGACTTTCCTGCTCACTTGGTCTAGGCAGCCTCCTAGCCCCAGGTTGTGCCTTCCTTCTCTCTGAAGCACTGGTTTCTCTCCCTGGGCTGTAAACAGGTTCCTCGTAGGAACTCCAGGTACCGACAGTCTGAGCACTTCCCCTGCCACGTTCCTCTGAAGCCTTGCCTCTGCTGCTTCCTGTTCCAGTGACACGCCCAATGTTTCCTCTGTTCAGCAGGCTTCTCCCTCTGTGACCTCTGCCTCCCTGGTTGCTGACCTCTGCTCTCTCCTTCTGCTTCTCTTCCTCTTCCTCCTCCTTCCCCCTTGCTGGATCTACCAACCAGCTTTTATCTCCCTGTTCGCTGTAAGCTGACTGTGCTTTCTTGGACAGGTGATCATAATCAATCCCCAAGCTTTCTGCTACGTCATAGCTTGAGTGTGGTAGTTCTGCTCCTCTGTTCCTTTGCTTCTCCTGAGCTGCACATGCTGGCTGCCTAACAGATTCTAAGGTAAATTTCTCCTTTCTATCTATCTGCATAGGCTCTGTGTGGGCTTCTACGTCACAATAGTTATGGTTTAATGGCAGAAAGCCAACAGGGATTTTTTTGAAGGTGTGAATAAACAGATAGATAAAGGTGAGCCAGTTGATATAGTGTATCTGGATTTTCAGATAGGGATAGGAGACAGTGTACTATTGTGGATCAGGAACTGGTTAAAAGATAGAAAGCAGAGAGTAGGGCTAAATGGCCATTTTTCTCAATGGAGAAAGGTGAATAGTGGAGTACCCCAGGGATCTGTGCTGGGCCCACTGCTTTTTAATGTATTTATAAATGACCCGGAAATGGGAATGAGTGAGGTGATCAATTCTGCTAATGACACAAAATTATTTAAAGTTGTTAAAGCACAAGAGGATTGTAAAAAATTGCAAGGAAAGACTGGCAATCCAAGTGGCAGATGACATTTAATGTGCACAAGTGCAAAGTTATGCACTTAGAGACAAACGACCCAAACTACGGTTATACGATGCAAGGTTTCACATTAGGAATCACCACCCAGGAAAAGGATTTAGGTGTCATTGTAGATAATTTGTTGAAACCATCTGCCCAGTGTGCAGCAGCAGCCAATAAAGGAAATAGAATGCTAGGAAACATAAAGCAAGGAATGGAGAATAAAATGAAGAATATAAAAATTCCTCTGTATTGCTCTACTGTGCGACCACACCCTAAATATTGTGTGCAATTTTGGTCACCATCTCTTAAAAAGGTTATAGCAGAATTAGAAAAGGCATAGAGAAACATAGAAACATGGCAGCAGAAGAAGACCATATGGCCTATATTGTCTGCACTTCCATATCAAATACTATAGTCTCTTTTTTTCCATTAGAGATCTGTGTTTGTCCCATGCTTTATCTTTATCTTTATTGAGTTTTTTATATACTTCTCAGGCAGAGCATCAGAGTGGTATCATAAAATAAAACAGCTACATGAGAGAAAAGGAAAGGAATGCCATCATCAACAGGAGAGCACAAGAAACTAGCAGATAGCAGAAGAGGAAAGTTAGGAAGAGGACAGTACAAAGCAAGACAAGGTGCAAGGGTTGGGAGGGAAGCTAGGAGGCAATAGGTGAGAGATCAAAAGCTTTGTTAAAGAGGTGAGTCTTGAGCGGGGATTTGAACTTTACAAAAGATGGTTCTGAATGGAAGGGGGCAGATCAGGAGTTCCAAAAGGCAGGACCCAGGAAAAAGAAAGCGAAGCGGCGGGTAAGTTCAAGGTGGGCATGGGAGGGAGAAGGAAGAGCCAGATGGTTGGAATTGATAGACCTGAGGAGACGAGGCGGGGAGTGATATTGTAAAAGGTCCGTGAGGTATTGGGGAACAGCAGTGTGGAGTACTCAATGAACGAGGATAAGTATTTTGTAATCAGTGCGGTATCTGAGCGGCAACCAGTGTAGTTGTATAAGCAGGGGGGTAATGTAGTCTGAATGGGTGGAGTGTGTGAGAATTCGAGCTGCTGTGTTCTGAAGAAGTTGGATGTGTTGAAGCTGAAAAAGGGGAAGGCCAGCCAGGGCAACATTGCAGTGCACCAAACAAGAGGTAACTAGGGACAGTGTGAGACTTGTAAGTGAGGGTAAAGAAAGAAAGAGGTGCACTGCACGAATCTGCCAAAGGGAGGAAAATAATGGTGGACAATGGTGGAGATGTGCTTATGAAAGGAGAGGGAGGATTCCAGGGTTACACCAAGATAGTGAATTGAAGTGGTGAGGGGAATGGTATGATTGGCAAAGGAGGGGCCAGAATTGGGGGAGTAGATCTGAAAGTGAACCAGATGGTGGCACATTTGGCAGTATTGAGGTGGAGGAAGTTTGACGATAGCCATGAGAATACTTGTAGTCAGGAGTTTATCGGGGCGAGGTCACGCATAGGAGATCATGGAGCCAACTTGGACAGAGAAGGAGCATGCAGAGAGAAAAGACTGAAACCAGGAGAGAAAAGTGCCCCTAATTCCAAAGTCATGAAGCCTAGAAGGAAGAGTGGGATGATCAACCAAATCAAAGGCTGCAGGAAGATCCAAAGAAACTGCCAAAGTGATGTCACCATGCTCATGGGTCGTGTGAAGCTCATTTAAGAGGGAGAGAATAGTTTTGGTGCTGTGTCCTGGCCTAAAACAAGACTGACGAGGGTATAGGATGCGGATGGAGTCGAGGTGTGTGAATTCGTGCAAAAATGAGTTTATCTAATACTTTAGAGAAGAAAGGAAGGTTGGAGACGGGACGCCAGTGAGCCAGAACAGTGGGGTCAAGGTGGGTTTCTTAAGAATGGGTCGGATCAGAGCATGATTCTATAGGGAAGGAAAGGTGCCGGCAGAGAGACTAGAGTTAAACAAGCAAAGGATATATGGAAGGAGAGTCAGAGAGGGCTCGGTGAGCCAGTGGGAGGGGATGTGATTCAGGGGTCAGGTGGTTTTGTGAGATGGAGACAAGGGGCAGAAAGTGGACCATGTGTGAGAAAGGGATGAGGAAGAGGAAGAGGAAGGGAAGACGGGGAGGAGGGTGAGGAAAGCGGTAGGGGTGGGGACAGGGGGGAGGAACACATGGGAAACTGGCTGCACAATGAAGAGATTTTATCAGAGAAATAGGAGACTAGGAGAGCAGGGGCTGGGGCCAGAGAGCAGCGAGCCGAGGAGAAGGGGCTATTGACAGTAGAGAGAGAGCAGAGAATGCGATAAAGCTGTTGGGTAGAGTTTGAGGATGAAGAGATTAGTTTGGAGTAGTAAGCCTTTTTTGTATCATGAATCAGGGTTTTATATTGGTGGTGATGATGGCGAAAGAGAGACAGGGAATCAGGGGACAGATGCTTGTGCCATTGGCGTTTGGCACGCCTAAGATGAGAGCAATGGAGAAGAAGGGCAGAGTTGTACCAGGGGTGCCAATTGGATGGGTGCAACGTGAGAGAAGGGCGGAGTGGGGCAACTTGGTCTAAGGCGGAAATCAGGGAGATGTGCCAGGACTGGGTTTGAGCATCAATGGGAAGAGAAGAAAACCCTGGGGGAAACAGTGTCACTGGAGGGAAACTGCTGGAGGGAGTCAGGAGTAATACGTTGCCGAAGCCGTGGTGGAGAAATGGTGGACAGTGATACAGGGGGAGGAAAAGAAAAAGAGAAGAGTATGCAGAGATGATCAGTCCATGGAAGAGAAAACGTGGAAATTTCCGAGGGAGTATAGGAGGAGGTTGCAGGGGTGAGAATGAGATCCAGGGTATGGCCTGCCAAGTGTGTAGGACAGAGAACGTATTGCTGTAGTGATAGATGTGAAAAAAGAGTGAGTAGGGCCCTATCTTTAGCAGTCCGAGGGGAGTCTGGATGAATATTAAAGTTGCCGAGGAATAATAGATGGGGATAGGAAAGTGATAGTTTCCAGAGAGAGTAAGTAGCAACGAATCCCAAAGGTCAGCAGGGAGAGAGGAAGGGGCATAGAGTAGAAGGATGTGAATAGGGGGGTTGGAGTCAAGACAGAGGAGTAGGGATTCAGGGTAGTGGAGGGATGGGGAGGGAATCTCGCGCAGGGGTATCGAGGAGCAGTACAGGGTGGCCACGCCTCCACCATGCCGGCTAGAGCAGGAGGTGGATAGGGCCGAGAAGTTGGGGGGGAGACAACGGGCAAGGAGGGGTTCATCATTGTCCCCTAACCAGGTCTCAGTAAGAAAGAGGACATTGAGATTTCATTGCAGGATAGTGTCAGAGAGGAGTAGAGTCTTTGAACACAGGGATCTGCAATTAAGAAGAGCCATAGACAAAGTAAGAAGAGGGAGGGCAGCCGGCAGGGAGGGAGCAGAAAGAATGGTGGTGGGAGTGCAAACAATAAGATTGCTGGAAACGCGGGTGGTGGCGTACGACATGGTGGAAAAAGCAGCAGAAGGAAAGGGGCACCACCCCTAATGAACCGGGAGCGCCGAAATAGTGGATGAGCAAACAAATGATGGGAGAAACCAGGTGAAGAGAAGCAGAGAAAGATTAAGGGTGCAGGACTTACCCAGGTACACGGAGGATGGAGAAGCAACACAATAGGCACTGGTGTAAGAAGGGAAAGGCATCAGTCGATGGGCACTGGCAGAAACTGGAGAGCCCCCGGAGATGTCCCAAAGGAGTGCACCCAAGGAGCAGGCCTGCTCCTTGGATGCGCTCCTTTGGCGTGCGCCCCCACGGCATGGGAGGCGACCCACATCACTTTTAATGGGAGGGGAGCAATCGAGAGGAACACGTCAGCAGAGATGTCACTTCTGGGTCCTGGTGGAATGTGGAAAATGGAGTCCAAGAGTGCAGTGGATACCTGGAGGCAAGAGAGAGGGGAGATGGTCACTGAGGTACAATTTCTGAGTAGTTGGTGCAGGAGGCAACCTGCATCACTTTTAACGGGAGGGGAGCAACCGAGAGGAACACGTCAGCAGAGGTGTCACTTCTGGTTCCTGGTGGAATGTGGGAAATGGAGTCCAAGGGTGCAGTGGATACCTCCAAGTTTCACATGTATCCCATTATTAATTTCTTCCATCTGTCCAATTGTGTACTGGGACCCCAGAGGAGGAGGCCAGGCTGATGCCAAGGGTCTGAAGCTCGACCCCCTGAATTCTTTCTTGAATTCAGATACTGTCCTTGTCTCTACTACCTCCACTGGGGGACTATTCCACAACATCTAACACTCTTCCTGTAAAGAAATATTTCTGCATATTACTCCTGAGTCTATCCTCGTTCATCCTCATCCTATACCCCCTCGTTGCAGAGCTTACTTTCAATCAAAAGAGGCTCTCCTCTTGTGTATTTATGCCACTGTGGTATTTAAACGTTTCTATCATATCTCCTCTATCCCACCTTTCCTCTAACGTTATACATATGAAGATCTTTAAGTCTGCCCCCATATGGGTTATAACGAAGACCACTAAACATTTTAGTAGCCATCTTCTGCACCACCTACATGCTGTTTAAATCCTTTTGAAGGTGTGGTCTCCAGAATTGCACACAATACTCCAAATGAGGTTGCACCAGAGACTTATACAGAAGCACTATCACCTCCTTTTTTCTGCTGGCCATTCCTCTCCCTGTGCACCCAAGCATTCTTCTGGATTTTGCCGTTGTTTTTCTACCTGTTTAGCCACTTTAAGATCATCAGAAACAATCACGCCCAGGTCCCACGTTTCTTTCATGTACAATAGTACTTCACTCCCTACACTGTGCAGCTCCCTTGGATTTTTCAGCCCAAATGCATGACCCTGCATTTTTTAGCATTAAATCTCAGCAGCCAAATTTTTGACCATTCTTCAAGCTTAGCTAGATCCCTACTTCCTAGGTGTCTACTCTATTGAAGATTTTGGTATCATCTGCAAAGAGTCAGACCTTACCCAACAGCCCTTCTGCAATATCACTAACACAGATGTTAAAAAGAATCAGACCCAGGACAGATCCCTGTGGCACATCAGTGGTAACATCCCTCTCCTCAGAGTGAGCTCCATTTACCTGTACCCTTTGTCACCTCCCACTCAACCAAATTTTAACCCAGTCAGTCACTTTAGGGTCCATCCCTAGGGCACTCAATTTATTTATAAGCATGGAACGGTGTCAAAGGCTTTACTGAAATCCAAGCACATCACATCTAGAGCTCTCCCTTGGTCCAACTCTCTGGTCACGCAGTCAAAGAAATCAATCAGAATTGTCTGCCAAGACCTACCTCTGGTAAACTCATGCTGCCTTGAATCTCCTCAGTCGTGTCTTTTACAAGTTGAAGAGCCCTAACCTTTAAAGCCTTTCCTCATAGGGGTATCCTTCCATTCCCCTTACCATTTTGGTGGCTCTTCTCTGTACCTTTCCTAATTCTGCTGTATCCGTTTTAAGATATGGCGACCAGAATTGCACACAATATTCAAGGTGAGGTCACTTCATGGAATGATACAGAGGCATTATAATATCCCTGGTTTTATTCTCCATTCTTTTCCTTATGATTCCTAGCATTATATTTGCTTTCTTGGCCGCTGCTGCACACTGGGTGGAGGGTTTCAACGTATTATCAATGATAATGCCTAAATCCTTTTCCTGGATGGTGGTTCCTAATGTGGAACCTTGCATTGTGTAACCATAGTTTGGGTTGTTCTTTCCTAGGTGCATAACTTTGCACTTGTCCTCATTAAATTTCATCTGCCAAACATCAGAGAATATTTATGGTTACATCAATTACCAATTGCAAAATTACAGGGGTGATGTATCTAATCAAATGCCCCTGTGACTTATTTTAAGTAGGTCAAATGAAAATAATTTTTAAGACAAGACTGATTGAGCATCAAAGTTGACTGAATACTAAAAGCAAATCAGCTCCACTAGTGGAACACTCTATTCAGAAGAATCATGGTCTTAAAGATTTGACACGGTAAATTTTAGAAATAGTGGTGGTGTATTAGAGGGGATGGGATTAGGAAAGTATATTTAATTCTTTGTATATATCAGTTCGATACAGTTTCCCTGTTTGGTTGAAACGTGGTAGTGAAGTAGAACTCCTTGATTTAAAAGGACTGATGATTTATTCCGATTGGTGCAATAGGCCATGGGACTTCTGTATAAAAGGCATATGGCCTAGTAGTTGTGAAAAAATGCGCGTAGGGCCAAGGGCAGAAGACTGCATATATATGTCTCTGAAGCAGAAAATCATAATTCAAAATATTGTGCCTTGCTGGACATGCATATTGATACATTTATAATAAGTGGATGCAGACAATTATAGCTGGGAAATAAGGAATATGTTGTGTGATAATAAGCAGGGATGTAGGAATTATATTTAAGGCAGAGCCCATGAATATTGTAAGAGACTTTAGAGGAAGAAGTATCTTATATGAGCACTGGTGAAAGTACATAAAGGATCCCTTTTATGAAAGTGCATTATATAGTTAGTGCGGGTTTTGGCATACAGTAATTGCACTCTGTAGCCCACAATTACTGTTAGTGTGCAGCCATCATGGTTAGCTAACTGTGAATCACATGGTGGAGGACGAAATAGACAGGTTAGGAGTGGAGAGTGGAAGTTGTGAGCACCACATCATCAGCGCATGGCTATATAACATGTATCAATGGCACAACTTGCAATTAGCGTAGGTACTGTTATCTACACCTCAATAGGTGAAGCTAACTGCAGCCATGGTAATAGTGCCCCGCCACATGTTATCTATGAGGAAATGCTGTCCATGCCCCTGACAGGTAACATTGTGTAGTGACAGGGCCCCTATAATGTGATTGATTTTACTAACCTTTCTTAAATTGGAATAGTTATCACATACAGAAAGCTCTAAGAGCATTGAAAATGTCTCGGGGAGAGTTCTGATTGGTCCTACAAAATTTAAAATAAAGGACTCGGTGTATGTTTGTCTGTCTTTAAAAGAGTCAGATAGTTGACAAAAATTAACAGCCACAATAAAATTAAACTGTTTTTAAATATTTATATGCGTAAATTGTGACTTGGTACCAATGAGCTGATCTTTGTGAAATGATTCTTAAGTTAAGATTTATACTGGAATGGTAATCATGCTATATTTGTACATTTAACTAAGACACCTGCCACTTAAAAACAAGCATTGGATTGTACAGCATTTGACTTCAGCTATGTTGAATGTCTAATTTTTCATGCTCGCACAGCTGAAATTATGTGGCAGCTATCACTGCTAATAGTTTTCTCTGATCTGATTTACTACAGAAGAAAAATTGAACTGAAAAAAGTAAGAATATTTTGTATTCATATAGCTATATTAGTATTCTCAGGGGATCTTACAAAAACACTTACTGTAATAATGACATATCTTCCTTCCTCCCATAACAAAGCAATATTTTTCAAAGCTGTCAGTACCAAAATTACATTGTAATTAACTTTTCAAGAATGTGTGGAACTCCACTATCGATGTCCATTAATAATCACTAGTGTTGTAGAACTTGTTCCACCCACACATGCCACTTAATTAAGTTCAGAGTTTCTTTATTCATGCAAGCAGATATTTACAGAAATCAGGTGATTCCTATCTTAGGGCTTATTCATAGAGAAATCATTACATAGTCTTGCTTTTACAGATCTGCTAACTTGATGTTGATTTTTTTTTTGTGATGTGAGTGATGCATGAGGAGACTTGAGCCTGGAGATAATACATGGTCTTTTACTCTATGGGGAGAATGTGTAAAGGATAATTTTGTAGCTGACTAATTTGAGATCCAGACAGTTGGTGATTTGCTCAGAACTTCTATATAGCTTATCTGATTACCTCTAATGACTAGGCCCAGATCCAGGTATAGACATCTGCCAAGGGTGCCAAATTTGGAAGACACCAAGTACCTAGGCTAAGGAGGAGCCTGCTCCTGCTTACTTTAGGGCCATGTGCATGTGCTGCATCAAATGAGCACCACTGTGGCACTACGGCCTTCCTATGCTCCTTCTCTGGTTTTTCAGTCTTTGGGATCCTCCAACACCCGCTCTCGAGGATCTACTGACTAGTCTTGCACATGGGCACCAAAATTTTAATTCTGGCCATGCTGATGGCTTTAGAACAGTGGTTCTTAACCTTGTTGGAGGTACTGAACCCCACCAGTTTCATATGCACATTCACCGAACCCTTCTTTATTGAAAAATAAAATATGATTTTTTTTTCAAATTCAAGACATAGGTATATGTTTTACTGGTTCACAAAATGAATCGTGCATTAACATCACTGTGTTCAAAGAACAAAACCAATACAATGCATGAACTCACAACAAATTACATACATAACTTTTCACAAAGACATGACCTTTTTTAATACTACCACACTGAAATGGTTTTAATTTTTAACCTTATGTATTCCAATAATGAACTTAGGGGCTTGTTTACAAAGCCGCGGTAGCGGTTTGCGATCGTAATCGGAGCCGCGGCCCCATTGATTTCAATGGGGCCGCGGCTGCGATCGCGATCGCGAACCACTACCGCGGCTTTGTAAACAAGCCCCTTATTGTATTTATGCTATTTATTATTTTTAACATTTTAACACACACCCATCACCTAATTTCCATCAGGCTACACCGCTACAATAATAATGAATATTTACTGCAAATCAGTGTGACTTCTGCTGTTGCCTTTGAGAGACCAGTTCAGAAATGTGTGGCTTCACCTTGGCAAGTGCCACCCTCATGTCATTTTCACAGCAAAGTCTGTTCCTTTTCTTTGTTTTTATGTCCAGCATTCTCGAAAAGGATTGCTCGCAAAGATATGTTGTAACAAATGGTATAAAAATTTCCAGGGCTTTCCTAGCAATAACAGGATACGTTACCATTTGTCAACACCAAAACGTTGAGAGCGTTGTTGTTCTGAAGAGTTACTGTTGAACCTGGCTCTGCTGAATTTCAATGATTTCGTCAAGGTATTCATCATTGACATCTGCTGTCTCAACACCAAACGTGAACGGCTGTCTCACCCATGCTGGATATGACTCTCTTGTAGGGAAGTATCCGTCAAGAGACTTTGCAAGCTCATCTAAGTGCGTGGCAATTGCTTGCTTCAGTTCCATGGGTACAGAAATGTCTCCGATTCCAGACACATCTTCGATCTTACTTACACAGTCGTCCAGCAGGGGAAAGTTTGCAAAGTTATCGTTCTCTGTTCGTCGTTTCCATAACGGTAGCTTTTTTTGAAAACCACCGAACGTTAGAATGGTACAGAAGTACCTCAAATTCAGAGCCCATTTCTTTACACAGCTCACTGAATATGCGGTGCCTCAGTGCACTATTTCGCACATAGTTCACACATTCCACTACAATTTTTAATAACATCTGTAATTTCTGGAGGCCAACGCATGCCTGTGCAGAATACAATGCGTAACAATCATGTGTGGTGCATCGGTTTTCACTAGCACACCAAAACCAGACTTTCTTCACAACATGACTGGAGCTCCGTCCGTACAAACTGCAGAAACTATATCCCACGAAAGACTGTTGTCTCTGAAGAAGTCATCCACAAGTTTCTTCACATTGGCTGCCTTAGTTGTTGTTGTAAGAGGCTTACAAAATAAAAAATCTTCCTTTATCATGTCGTCTTTCACATAGCGCACAAATACAGCAAGCTGACTTAGATTAGAAACGTCTGTGGTCTCGTCGAGTTGGATGCTGAATTTTGCTGGGCTTGAAATCAGATCTGCAACTACTTGAGCCAAGATGTCTTTGCTCATGTTCTCTATTCTGTCGCTGATGGTGTCATTTGAAAGAGGAATTTGGGATAGTTTAACTTCGGCCACTTTTCCCAGCATCAGATTCGCCATCTCCAACACAGCTGGTTTTATGAGTGTTTCACCAATGGTGTGTGGTTTGCCCTGCTTTGAGATCAGGTAAGCAACTTCGTATGATGCTGTGAGGATCAGTTTGTTGATGGGTACTGTCGCGTCCTCCCGCCCGGGGCAGTGGCCGATGAGCAAGAGGGCTCGCCTTAATTGCCCTTCTGAATACTGTCCCCAATATGGCTGCCAGCATGGACTGCTGGGATATGTAGTTTCAGCTATCCTTTTTGAGCAAGCAGTGTGACCACACGGTTTGTTTGGCAAAAACAGAGAAATTTATTTTTCAGGGTTTCCCCCTCGCATCAAATTCGTTGCACTAAACACAGGTAAGGATAATTTCTCCCAAAGGCAAAGGATAAATAAACTCCAACAGGCTTAACTCAAACAGACAGGAATTTCTTCTTCACATTGTCAACTCTTAGCTTCTTTCTGGTAACTACCTTCTAAAGCTAAGGCTGTTGACCATATCAAAGTAACTTAAACTTTCAACAAGTTTCTTTTCTTTCACAGCTTCCATAGAAAAGAGGTTATAACTGTTTTTAAACTTCCAGCAAGTTTCTTTTCTTTCACACCATATAGAAACAAGCTTATAATTGCTTTAAACAAACCACTCCTTCACATGGGCTTGAGCTTAGCACATGTTCAGTTCGTTTGCCTTGCAATAAGAGCATTGCATTTCTTCAGTATCACTTTCACAGGGGCTTTCACACAATTCTATTTCCATTTCATGTGTAGACTCACTAGAGCTATCTTCCTGTGGACGGGTATCATAGGGTTTATGATTTACACCCTGCAGCAGCTCATCCAGCTTTAGCAGCAAGCGTTCTCTCTGATCTGTAGCAACGGACTTTAAAGACGGAGTTTCTCTCTCCCTTTCAATATCTCCCTTTCAATATCTCTCTCCCTTTCAATATCTCTCACTGCTGAATCACGGCAGTCACTGGCACACTTCTTATTTCTGTCTGAAGCTTGCTTTACAGCTTTCTGGCTAACACAGCGTCTGGCACTTTTTCTTAGCTCTCTAACCACTTCTTCAGAAAGAGCTTTGCTAGGAACTTCAGGCAACTTATTCTCTCTACCCCCAGGGCTCAACTGGCTTCCCGAGCTGTTTTCCCACCTGGGAATTGACTCCTCCAGCTTCCTTTCTCTGAGGTAGCTTGAGACACGTTTCTGCCTTGATTCCAGGGCTCTCTGCTGCTCAGCTCCCAGCTGCTTCGGACTCTCTTTCTGCATGCTTTCCTGCAAGTTCTGCCGTGTCTGCTGCTGCCTGGTTTGCTTCTCACCTTCTCCCCTTCTATCAAACACTGAAGCAGTTTTAAACTGGTGCTTCTTAGGTACCACGCCTTTCTCCCTGCACACGTGAGAGCTGTTAGGGCTCAACCTAGCCCTAATGTCATTAAGTGGGCGGGGCTTAGTACTAGCTGTAGTCTGCCTCGGAGGCTTGTGGTTACTATGGGAACTCTGTTGATCTCTGCTTTTAAAGGCACAGGTCTCACTTTCTTCCCATTCCATCCCTTCTATACAGCTCTCCTTATCACAGTACAAAGCCGAGAGCAGGCAGAGTAGCCTTTTCATCGAATCTGGCTCTCTTCACCTTGAATTCAGCAAGCGTTGTGTTCTTGTATTCCCCATCTCCATGCAGGTTAAGGAAGTGTTCCTTTAGTTTTGCCGGTACTAGACTAGAATTGCTTAACTTGGCATTGCAAATCATGCAGATAGGACGCTGACTCCCATCACATTCTGTTATATATGCGAATCCATGTTGTACATATTCGTCTGACCACTTTCTTTTTTTGCTCGACATAGTTAGTATGGATTAAAATATTAAGAAAGAATCACACGACATACCATCACGACAGTCACAAGTCAACTACTGAGTGCACCAAATTCCCTGCAGCACAGATTGGCCAAGCAATGTAGCGTGATCACCTGCAGCCAATGATGGCCAAGCGGGGCATGTCATCACGAATCATATGAGTCGGGTGCGTGTCTTGTGTCTTGACCTCCGCCGAACCCCTGAGACTGACTCACCGAACCTCTAGGGTTCGATTGAACCCAGGTTAAGAACCACTGCTTTAGAAGAAGAAACACAGATGCCTTCTTTTATTCATCTTTCCAGTGAATATGTGCTAGGCAATGACTATGGATAGAATGAGGAGTCCAGGTTATTCACGGAATGTAAAAAAGTAAGACAATCTCTCTAGCAGCACCTGATCCGACATTGGGGGTGGAAGCGGGAGCTGCTCGCCCCTCCCGCTCCCCCCACCAAGACCCAATCAGGGCACAACAGCAACTTTAAAAGTACAGCACGCCAGTACCAAAGTCTTTCTTACTGGCTCTCCAGCAGCACCCGATCTGGCGTCGGGGGTGGAAGTGGGAGCTGCTTTCCCCCTCCCGCTCCCCCCACTAAGGCCCATTTGGGGCACAGCAGCAATTTTAAAAGTACAGCATGCTCCAGGCATGCCTGCGCCTGGCAGGCGTACACCTGAGGGCCTCGCCAGAGCTTATCTTTAGCGTGGCCCTTAGGTGGGGAACCTTAGTCGGGATAATGAAAAACTTCCCGAAAGAAGCTGACCTCTCATCAAGAAAACTGCCTCATCCAAAACTGTAAGTAACAATAAAAGAACGCCGTCTTCAATGAGCCTCAACCCGATCTACATCTCTCTAGCTGCGCTAATACTTCTTTTGCATACAAGAATTTAACATTAACACACTATAACTAGCCAGGGCTGGATTTACCTTGAGTGAGGCCCTACGCCAACAAAAATTGTGGGCCCCCAGAAAAAATAAAAACGAGATCAACTTACCAAAACAGAAATGGCAATAGATGTATAGAATTGCCTGACATAAAGAGGCAATAGGGACAAAATCAGCATCGGAATTCAAGAAATACATTAAAAAAGACATATTCCAGTTAATAAATTCAAAATAAAAAGTATTTTTCTACCTCCTGTTTGGGCATTTTTTCAGTTGAAATTGCTCCAGTCACTTTCTTCTGGTTTCTTCGTGTCTTCTGCTAGCTATCCATTTGTCCTTTCTTCTCTTTTAGATGTTTTCCATTCTCTCTCTATTTCTGCTTTAACATACTGATTGTTTCCCTTTTGCTCTTTCCCCCAATTCTTTCCTTATTCCTTTATCATCCATTTAAATTTCACCCTTCCATTTTCAAGCCCCTCTTACTCTCCCAATACCCAGCCCATCATAGACTTTTCTTCCACACAAAATATTTTTCCCCTCTCCATTCTCATTCCCCATCCATTCTAGTCCTCCCCCAAAATCAGTTCCCTTATAGTTCTAGACCCACCCAGCATCCACTCCCTTCTAGTCCCATTCTCCCATGCCCCACATCAGCCCATTTCCAGTCCTATTCTAGCTCTTCATCAGCCCATTTCCAGTGCTAGCCTTCACATCACAGGCCATTTCCAGTCCTAGCCCCCCCCATCACAGCCTATTTCCAGTCCTAGCCCCCACCATCACATCCCATTTGCAGTCCGAGTCCCCCTGCACCATCACAGCCCGTTTGCAGTCCTAGTTCCCCCCCCCCACCATCACAGCCCATTTGCAGTCCAAGTTGCCCCCCCCATAGCCCTTTTCCGGTCCAGGTCCCCCCCCCATCACAACCCATTTCCAGTCCAAGTCCCCCCCCCCCATAGCCCTTTTCCGGTCCAGGTCCCCCTCCCCATCACAACCCATTTCCAGTCCATGTCCCCACCCCATAGCCCTTTTACAGTTCAGGTCCCCCCCCATCACAGCCCTTTTACAGTTCAGGTCCCTCCCTCCATCACAGCCCATTTCTTTCCTGTCCAAGTCCCCCCCCCCATAGTCCTTTTCCGGTCCAGGTCCCCCCCCCCTTCACAACCCATTTCCAGTCGAAGTCCCCCCCCCCATAGCCCTTATACAGTTCAGGTCCCCCCCCCCATCACAGCCCATTTCTTTCCAGTCCAATTCCCCCCCCCCCAGCCCTTTTACAGTTCAGGTTCCCCCCCATATCACAGCCCATTTCTTTCCAGTCCAAGTCCCCCCCCCCAGCCCTTTTCCGGTCCAGGTCCCCCCCCCCCAATCACAGCTCATGCAGTCCTTTGCCCCCCCGACCAGCACCGCGGCTGTCTGAGAGGCTTCAGAGGGAGCCGGGTAAGCTCGCGCGAGGCCCCTGCTCCCTCTGTACAGCCACCAGCGTGAAGAGCCTTTTCCTTCACGCTGGCGGCTGTATCTGTGAAGCCGCGAATGCTGGGAAAGGTTAAAGGGCATTGCCTTTAACCTTTCCCAGCAATCGCGGCTTTACAGATACAGCCGCCAGCGTGAAGGAAAAGGCTCTTCACGCTGGCGGCTGTACAGAGGGAGCCGGGGCCTCGTGCAAGCTTACCCTGCTCCCTCTGAAGCCCTGCGGTGTGTTGGCCGGCCCCGGGTGGGCCCTTGCCAGCTGTGGGCCCTACGCCATGGCGTACATGGCGTATAGGTAAATCTGGCCCTGTAACTAGCCGATTCAAGCTAGCAGTGACATATACACCCCTCCCATCCTACTTGTCTATGTGCCTTGCCTCATAATCTTCTTCACGATACATTAAGTAACTCACCTATAAGGTGCACAGCCCACCATGGGAAACGGAATGTGGATTGTCATTACCTTATTAATACCAACTCTATCTTTAACAAGCCAAACCTACTCACTCACGCACTCATTCGATGAAACACATTCCAAAACTTCCCTTCCACTATTGATCAAGAGAGACCGCTGTTATAGATAAAATCCACACAACATGCCGCAGCACAAAGCAACGGCTTATCCACCTAAGACCCTATTACCAACCTTGGAATAATGAAACCCTCAATGTTGACCACACCACTTCCCTAAAATGGTACCTTCTAAATACAAGATCATTGAGGCACAAGATTCCTGTAATAACCAATCTCACTCAAAGTTCAAAACCTGATATCATCTGTATCACAGAAACGTGGCTCTATGATACTGACACAGTAGTCCTCAACCATCTCAAAACACCAAACTACAACATCTTCCACTGTCCTAGACATAATAAAAAATGGCGTAATTATTCTCTGCAAAACCACATAGAAGCACAATATACTTCAATGACAAGCTCAGATAGTATTGATATGTTATCCATAGAATCCAAGCAGCTAGCAATCACACTATTATACAGGTCCCCATTGCCAGATCCCATTTCATTAGACAACATTCTATCATTCTACCATGTATCGGGTACCGTTGTGTCCCGGCCTCTAAAAACCGCAACTTCCCCACCACTTCATGGTGGTTGAATTGGTGATGCACCAAATCAAAAACTCTAAAACGCACTCCTCTAATCCTTCAGGTCGAGATTCGAGAACTCTGGACGCTTTTGGGCATTGATGCTTCCAGGCATCCATGCTCTCGGCTAGGATCAACTCCTATATCCTCTATAAGGGAATGTTGCTCAAAAAGGTGTCCAAGGATCTCGAAGCCTTTGCTCCTCTCCTCCCAGATGACAAGAGAACAGATTATCTTGCCCTAGTCAAGCTTAGTCAAAATGTTTCAAAGTTTGTAAATAGGGCTAACTTCGATGCTATTTGATACATGTAGAATTGCATGGCTTCAAGCCTCAGATCTTGAACAGTAGGTCCAAGATAAGCTAGGCAACATAGCTTGCACAGGGGCAAAACTCTTTGGCAAACATTGGCAAAATAAGGCCTTTCAGAGTCAGAAAATACCATTAGAGACTGTCCAGAACAACAGCTGACCCTGCTAGGAAAAAGACACCTGCAAAGAAGTCTTTCTACAATAATAAGAAGAGATTCTATTCTTCTTATCCTCCTACTTCTCAGTTCCATGGTCAAGCCCTGAAGAAGAAGCAGCAGCCTCCTAGGCAACAGAAGAAGCCACAGATGGCTAAATCTCAACCAGCTCTGCAGCCACAGTCTGCTCCTGATTTTTGATTCTTTTCTAGAGAGCATTGCCACTCTGCCTCTGGAGGACCCCCATCCCCTCCACATAGCAGGCAGACTGTGTCACTATGTCCACAGATGACACCTCATCACCTTAGAGCAGTGGACACTCACAATAGTCCATGAAGGGTACAGACTTCATCTGCAAACTCTGCCCCCCTCCATTTTCACGGGGGAATATCAAACACAAACCCCACTCACTGCTCTTCTACAGGATGAGGTGTCTTCTCTTCTATCTCAGGGCGCCATAGAAGATGTCCCAACATCTCAACAGGGAATGAGCTTGTACTCTCCGCACTTTCTCATTCCAAAGAAAACCGGAGGATACAGGCCCATTCTGGACCTCAGAAACCTCAACAAGTTTCTAGTCCGTGAAAAGTTTAAGATGATCTTTCTTGGGACTCTTCTTCGCTATTTACAGATTCAGTACTGGCTCTGTTCTCTAGATCTGAAAGAAGCGTACGCACATATCCTCATCCATCCAGGATACAGGAAATACCTACGCTTCATCTTTCAAGGAAAACAATAATGTTTCTCTTCAAACTCGCCTCTGCACCAAGAGTCTTCACAAAGTGCATTGTGATCGTGGCCGCATACCTAAGGTATCTGGGGATATTCGTCTTCCCTTACTTAGACAACTGGCTGATAAAAACACACAACTCACAGGAGGTACTGCTTTCCTTGCATCGCACAATCACAGTACTACAAGACTTGGGATTTGTCATAAACTTCCCAAAATCCCAGCTCACTCTAACTCAAAAGCTAGACTTCATCGGAGCCCTACTAGACATCCAAAAGACCAGAGAATTTCTGCCCCAGCTCCGTTGTGTCTGTCTAGTCGAATTAGTGTCCCAGACGCTCCTACAAGACCGTCTGACCACCCGAGAGATGCTGCAGCTCCTTGGGCACATGGCCTCTATAGTACATGTTGTTCCATATGCCCAAATACATATGCAGACAGTCCAGTGGACTCTTGCTTCCCAGTGGAAGCACACCTCGGGCCATCCCTGGGACAGGATCCAAATCACTGCCTCTCTAATCACATCCCTTCAGTGGTGGTGTTCTCCAGAAAATCTGCTCGTAGGGTCACCTTTTCAGATGCCTCCACTTCAATGCATCCTGACAATGGATGCCTCCAAACTGGGTTGGGAAGCACATCTGGGCAACCTGTCCCCACAGGGGCTATGGACAACGCAAGAGTCACAACTCCAAATCAATCTCCTGGAACTTCATGTTATCTCGAATGCCCTCCGGCTGTTTCAACACTATCAGGGTACAACAGGTCCTAGTGAGGACAGAAAATCAGGTTGCCATGTTCTCTGTGAACAAGTAAGGGGGAACAGGCTCATGGGCCCTCTGCGAGGAGGCTCTCCACCTATGGTCCTTTGCCATTTCTTATCAAATATACCTCCAAGCGATATATCTCCCGGGGGAGTTCAATGTCTTGGCAGACAAGCTGAGTTAGATCCTTCTTTCCCATGAATGGTCTCTCCTACATCTTCCAGAGCTGGAGAACTCCAGACATAGACCTGTTTGCGACTCCGCAAAATGTAAAACTCCCTCACTTCTGCACAAGAACTTTGACATCCAGGAACCAACAGGTTCCAACCTTCCACATACACTGGGGTCAGAGTCTGATTTATGCTTTCCCTCCTATACTCCTCATTCCCAAGATGCTTTTCAAGCTTCAGTTTGACAAGGGCTCCATGATTTTCATAGCCCTTCACTGACCACAGCAACCATGGTTTCCACTGCTACTGTGTCTGACTCAGACTCATCCTCTGCGATTGGGATCTGTGCCCAATCTCCACTCCCAGAACAACAGCTCACTACTCCATCCCAATCCACAGTCTCTCCATCTCACAGCTGCTGAGAGCATAGCATTACAAGGCTTCAACCTTACACAAAAAGTTAAGGAGATCCTTTTCGCTTCTAGAAAGCCCTCCACCAGATATTCATAAGCTTTTAAGTGGCATAGATTCTCTATCTGGTGTTCCCAGAAAAATCTCAATCTCTTTTCTGCCCCAGTGGAGTCACACCTACAGTATCTCCTCCACCTGTCCTCGACGGTCTGAAAACCAACTCGATGAGAGTCCACCTCAGTGCCATTGCGACATTCTCACCACCTACTAGATGGACAGCTCATCTCCTCACAACCGCTAGTAGTCCATTTCATGAGAGTTCTCTTGCTGTCTAAACTGCCCATTAAGCCATCTTCGGTGACTTGGGACCTCAATGTCGGTCTAGCGCAGCTTCTCAAGCTGCCCTTTGAACCATTAGCCACAACCTCACTAAAATTCCTGTCTTGGAAGGTACTCTTCTTAATTGCCCTCACCTCAGTTAGACATATTAGTGAGCTTCAGGCTTTGGTGGCAGACCCACCCTATACCCAGTTCCACTATGACAAAGTCATCCTTCAGACTCACCCACACCTCATGCCAAAGGTGGTGTCTCCTTTCCATTTAAAACAGTCAATTTACCTTCCAGTCTTCTTTCCTAAACTGCCTGTGTCTCGAGCGGAAGCAACTCTGCACACTCTTGACTGCAAACGTGTGTTGGCTTTCTATCTCCAAAGGATCTGAGATCATTGTAAAGCCTCGCAGTTGTTCATCTCATTTGAGCCTAGTCACCTGGGTCTCCCTATATCTAAACGCACTCTCTCAAGATGGATAGTGGACTACATTTCATTTGCTTATGACAAAGCAGGACTCTCCCTGGAAGGGCATTTCACCACTCACAATGTTTGTGCCCTGGCAACCTCAATGACAAACCTACGCTTAGTAGCTCTTGAGAAATTTGGAAGGCAGCAACTTGGTCTTCCGTCCATACCTTCACTGCCCATTACTATCTGGACAAGGACTCGTGCCAGCATGCCATGTTTGGTCAAGCTGTACTCTAGCACCCCTTTCAGACTTAGAAGCAACTCCTACCCTCCATCTTGGGCTTTGACGATACCAGAAATCCATGGGTATCCATGATCACTTTGAGCCTATACCGAGGCAAACCTCCACTGGTTCTGGATTCCCTTTATCTGGTATCTGGGAGCTACGGAGTCCTATATGTGAAGACTACATTCCTACTTGTTCCTGGAGATAGCATAATTACTCACCTGTAACAGGTAATCTCCGGAAACAGAGGGAGTTATAGGGTTTCATTTACTCTCTTTTCTCAGCTACAAACTCAACTGAAGAGAAGGAATTGGGAAGGCAGGAAGGCAGTCATGCAGGCACAGTGGACTGCTCCAAAAAGCTTTCCAATTAGACGCTGGGGAGCATTCCCGCATGGGCTCCATTGGTACCGATGTTACCATATGTGAAGACTAAATTCCTGATGTTCCCAGAGATCACCTGTTACAGATGAGTAACTACGCTTGCTTTTCATTCGTATAGATAAGCTGCAAAGAAACTCATGACTAGTCCTCATAAATCTGACATTCATAGCCCTTGAACTGAATTATGAAAGACTGAGAAACAACATTCCAAATACAGCTAGGAAAAAGCTATTTTTATGGGAGAAGTTGGAAGACTGTGAAGTTAAAGCAAATCTATTTATTAATTTGCAACTATAAATTTCTGTAATTGATAGAGAGGATGATGATGTGATAGCAGCTAAACCAACTGACAGGAATAGCTAGGAGACATGCTGTGCTATCTTGCATATGCCCATAAAAGCTTTAGGTGTCCATTTACTAAAGGCACTATGGTATTGCACTTAACGGGCTGACAATGCTCAAAACCATAATGTATTAGGTGCAACCCCACCACGTTAACTGTCAGGGAATGGAAAGCATGTTCCCAGCAGTTAATGTGGTACAGCCTGCTCTATTACGGACTAAAAATAGCACGGGTGCACTTACCACCACCTATGGGGGTGGCAATAAGCGCACGCACCCTAATCGTTTGTCTTGCAGTTATTGCAGAGTGTGCAAGTGCTCACCCTGCCCACTCTCCACCCCTTGCCTGTCCACGTACCACTCCAACATGCAAAACATAGTTAGTGTGTAAATTGGGCCGTACTAACGGTGCTGGCCCCATGCTAACAGTTACCACGGGCTACAGAGTGGGATTAGAACGTGCTGTAACTCATACTAACTGCTTAATGCCCTTTACTAAAAGGCACTCTTATTTGCCTAAGACATTCCTTAATTTAGGAGTCTGCATTAATTTTAGCTCATATCTAGTAATGTTGGTTGGGATTATTTTAATGTGCAGGCTATACCTTAACAGGGGCATTCTGAACCATGACTAAGTCGTTTGCATGTACGCTGCAGACGTGTGCATAGCGGAGACATCTAGATGGTATTCCGAACGCAAGCCCACCTGCACATACAAAAGCGATGTGCCTGTATCTCTGGACGTGGGCGGGGAGGGGCATGACTGGGGTAGAGAGGGGAGGGGAGGACCGGGGGCATGGCTGGTGATGAGAATGTCTAGCCCATATTCCGTTGACAGGCGTGTACGTCTACATGAATATCCGTGGATGTCTACATTATACCTGCTATAACCTGGAATAACAGACATAGAAGGAATAAAATAAAGAAGTGATATGAATTGAAGCAGGACATACTGCCCTGAGCCCCACTGCAGCCCAGTGAGAAGTATGGCAGTGACACCACCTGTGTGGCCACCATATCAGAGTGCCCAGGATGAATATGTACAGACCGCAATACGCATAGGAGGGACATGTACAAGGTGCGGGGGAAGGTACAGGCAGCGGCAGAGGAACAGGGGCATCAGGTACATATGTCCACAGTGCTTGAGGCAGAGGGAAACACAGAGCCTAGCAGGTGCCTGACGAAATGTGTGATGCTTGCACGAAACACGGTATCTTTCGCACAACTGACACCCCACATACCCAGGTGCCCCCCAACAGCAAAACACAGATCACCCATACCCCCACCCCTCACCCCCCAATCCCTACCCCCCAATCCATGCCCCACCACCATGCACCTCCACTCCCACTCCCACCTCAGAACCCACACCCCACCATCCCGCATGCCTACCCCCATCCCCCAACCCAGGCAACAGGCAACAGGCAGGCAAATGAATCCAGGCCTATCTCCACACCCCACGTACTCTGACCTGTCCTTGACCACTCCTCCCCCATCCCTCCAAAGGCTAGACCACCAGACCCCAGCAGTCTGTCAACGGGTGGTGCGTGCGATGGCACACCTCCTGAGACTGGGCTGTTGCTGCTGCTCTTCCCACTGGTCTCCCCACTTGCCTCATCGAATAGTGGGAAGACAAACAGGGGCCCCACACCCCGGGGCACAGGGCCCAGGATGCAGGATTGCCCCATGCTGGTGGACCCTGACACAGATGCTGCCCATGGAGTGGCCTGTGTGGACATCCTGCTGGTGGATGACAGGGCAGATTGATGAGGCACATGAACACCAGCAGGGGGCACAGTAGCAGCAGTTGGTGTCAGAGGTGTGGACACAGAGGGCAGCACAGGTGCACCAATGGAGACCGGAGCACCCTGTGACCCAACCAATTGAGTGACCAGCAGGTCAATGCGTGTCCCAAGGTGACATTCGGAGGCATTCAGATGATTGGTCACTGCCTGCTGCTATTCCTGGACTGCCTGTCATAGAAGGCCAGCTGCTGTTCCAGCAGTGCCACAGTGCAACAGAGGAGTTGTAGCTTTTCATGCACATGTGCTTTGTGGCCCTCCTGCTGGGCGAGTATGCGCTCTGTGCAGTGCACCAGCTGTACATCGGTGCATGGGTAGCACTTCCCATGGTGACCACTGCCATCAGGCTGGAGTTGTGGCTCGGGTGATGGTGCGAGCTGGTCCTCGGTGTCCCCTGAGCTACTGCCCTCTGGCTCTGCATTACTGGCTGTCTCTGCACCTCCATCCACAGGGCTGCAGGCTGAGAGGCATCCCCCTCTTGTGGCGCCATAGCCCTGTCCACTGACTGTAGGATTCTCTGGCGGTGAGGCATGCATGGGGTCAGCACTGGTTCCAGCATCCGTTGCGGCACCTGCTGAGAGAAGCAAGGATGACCAACCAAATGAAGACCCCCACACACATTGACCCTCCCCCTCCCTCACACACATGGATTGCAATAAGAACATAAGAACATAAGATATGCCATACTGGGTCAGACCAAGGTCCATCAAGCCCAGTATCCTGTTTCCATCAGTGGCCAATCTAGGTCATACGTACCTAGCAGTTTCCCCAAAAGACACAGGTTACGCAATGCTTGTACTGGGTCAAGCATTGATATCCTGGGTCCCTTCTTAATAATGGTTTATGGACCTTTCCTCCAGGAACTTGTCCAAACCTTTTTTAAACCCAGCTACACTAACAGCCTTTACTACATCCTCCGGTAACAAATTCCAGAGTTTGATTACACGTTGAGTGAAAAAATATTTTCCTTTATTAGTCTTAAATAGTTTATCCTTTAGCTTCATTGCATGTCCCCTAGTCTTTCTATATTCTGATAACGTAAACAATCGATCTACGTTTACCCGTTCCACTCCGTTCATTAATTTATAGACTTCTATCATATCTCCCCTCAGCCGTCTCTTTTCCAAGTTAAAGAGCCCTAACCTTTTTAGCCTTTCTTCATAGGAGTATCCTTCCATCCCCTTTACCATTTTGATGGCTCTTCTCTGAACCTTTTCTAATAATGCTATATCCTTTTTAAGATACGACGACCAGAATTGCGCACAATATTCAAGGTGCGGTCTCACCATGGAACGGTATAGAGGCATTATAATATCTTTTGTTTTATTTTCCATTCCTTTCCTTATGATACCTAGCATTCTATTTGCTCTCTTGGCTGCCGCTGCACACTGGGCCGAGGGTTTTAACATGTTATCCACAATGACGCCTAAATCTTTTTCCTGGGTGGTGGTTCCTAATGTGGAACCTTGCATTGTGTAACCATAGTTTGGATTGTTCTTCCCTAGGTGCATAACTTTGCACTTGTCCACATTAAATTTCATCTGCCATTTTGATGCCCAGTCTTTCAATTTATCAAGATCCTCTTGCAATTTTCCACAATCCTCTTGGGTTTTAAGAACTTTAAATAGTTTTGTGTCATCTGCAAATTTGATAACCTCACCCGTTATTCCACTTTCCAGGTCATTTATGAATATGTCAAAAAGCAGCGGACCCAGCACAGATCCCTGGGGTACACCACTATTCACCTTTCTCCATTGGGAAAATTGGCCATTGAGCCCAACCCTCTGCTTTCTATCTTTTAACCAGTTCCTGATCCACAGTAGTACACTGCCTCCTATCCCATGACTCTTTAGTTTTGCCAAAAGTCTCTGATGAGGGACCTTGTCAAAGGCTTTCTGAAAGTCCAGATACACTATATCAACCGACTCACCTTTGTCCACCTGTTTATTCACACTTTCAAAAAATATAACAGATTAGTAAGACAAGATCTTCCTTGTCTAAAGCCATGTTGGCTGTCTCCCATTAGGCCATGACTATCTACATGCTGAGTAATTTTATTCTTTATGATGGTTTCTACCATTTTTCCCGGTACTGACGTGAGGCTCACTAGTCTGTAGTTTCCCGGATCACCCCTCAAACCCTTTTTAAAAATTGGTGTTGTATTTCGTAGTTATTTCAAGAATATGTCTGCTCTTTTCTGTGGAGCGAAAGTGCAAATATTTCCAGATGTCTGCAGGGCGACTCAAACTAGGAGACAGGGTTTTTTGGCCCTTAAACCTAGAGTGACCGCCCTGCTGGCTACGTTTTTTCTTCGGTATCCCTGTAAATGTTTATTAAGTTTTCAGTGTTCTAGGTTTGTTTTCCTTGACCCTACTCAACTTGAATTGTTTCTTTGTGATAAAGAGGGGCTTGGCAAGAAGGGACTGGGATAGGTGGTTTTGTTAGTAGCTGCTTAGGTATTCAGGAGTTAGTCTCCTGGTTGTTTCTTTTTTATTGTTATTATGCTTATTAAACTCTCCCCTTATTGTGGGCTAGGTTCAGATGTATTGTTATTTTATACACTTGTCTTTATTTTTCTTTGTATCTCTTTGTGAATGAATCATCTGTAAGTTTCTTTATGCTTGCTTTGTAAGTTATAAAAAAAGTTTCAATAAAAAAAAAAAAATAAAAAAAAAAAAATTGGTGTTACATTGGCGATCCGCCAATCTTCAGGTATTAGAGATAGTTCACAGATTTTAATGATAGTTCACACATATTTTAATGATAGTTCCCAGATTACTAATAGCAGGTCTGCAATCTCATATTTCAGTTCTTTCAACACTCTTGGATATATACCATCCGGCCCAGGTGATTACCTACTCTTCAGTTTATCTAATAGTTTTAATACATCTTCCCGATGTATCGATATTTCCTTCAATTCTTCCGCACCTTTAAATACCACTTCAGTCATGGGTAACATCCCTACATCTTCCTCAGTAAAGACCGAAGCAAAGAATTCATTCAGTCTCTCCGCTATCGCCTTGTCGCCCCTTAGTGCCCCTTTAACTCCTCTATCATCTAATGGTCCAACTGACTCTCTCACAGGTTTTTTGCTATGAATGTACTTGAAAAAATCTTTATTTCGCGTTTTTGCTTCCACAGCAAGCTTCTTCTCAAATTCTCCCTTTGCCTTCTTTATCAATGCCTTGCATTTGACCTGCCAGTGCTTGTGCTTGTGCATGCTTCTAGGTTTCATCGTTTGGCTCTTTTTTCCATTTCCTGAAAGATGCTTTTTTGGCAATAACAGCCTCTCTGACCTCACCTTTAAACCATGCTGGCAGTTTTTTGGACTTCCTTCCACTTTTCTTAAAGCGTGGAATATAGCTGATCTGGGCTTCCAAGATAGTATTTTTCAACAACATCCAAGCTTGATGTAAGTATTTAACCTTTGCAACTGCTCCTTTTAGTTTTTTCTTAACTATTTTCCTCATTTTATCATAGTCTCCCTTTCGAAAGTTAAAAGGTAGTACTGTGGATTTCCTTACTATCCCTCCTCCACTAATTTAATCAAAGGCGATCATGCTATTTTATTTATTTTATTTATTTTAACAAAGACTTATATACCGCTGCTTCCACAGTTCAGCTGCGGTTCACAGATAACAACAGTCAACAAAGCATAGTTTGTTTTACATATAACATCAGATAAATATAAGCAATATAAAGTAAACAGAGTAATGTTAAACTGAATGGCACAGAACAGTGCAACTTATATACATTATTTACATATAGACATTATGTGGGGTATAATCATGGAGAGAAGTTCAGAATCAGTTAGGGAGAGTTTTCTTTTTATGTTGTAGTGAGATGTCAGACAAAGATTGATTAGCCTTTATCTAATTCTTTTGAGTGGATGTCTTTACTATTGTAGTGTATTGTGAATAGATGGGTTTTCAATTTTTTGCGGAATTCTTTAATCTCTGTTAGCATTCTTAGTTCTTCTGGGAGGGAATTCCAGGCTATTGGGGCTGCATGAGAGAACGCTCTGTTGTTTGTTGATTTTGTTGTTTGTATGATCACTATTGCTAAGTGGCCTCAACACCCTTATCTCTTGCACTTGATCTGGTGTTCCACTAAGGACTAGGTCTAATATGGCTTCCCCTCTGGTCGGTTCATGAACCAGCTGCTCCAAGAAGCAGTCATTTATGTCATCTAGGAACTTTATCTCCCTAGCATGTCCTGCCGTGACACTGACCCAGTGAATACCGGGGTAATTGAAATCACCCGTTATTATTACCGCGCTGTAACTTTTGTTAGCTTCCTTGATTTCTTTGAGCATTTCATTATCCATTTGTTCATTCTGGCCAGGCGGTCTATAGTACACCCCCACCACCATCGCCTTCCCCTTTTTACGTGGAATTTCAATTCATAGAGATTCTACAGCAAATTTTGTTTCCTGCAAAACTTTAATCCTTTCTGACTCAATGTCCTCTCTAACATAGAGCGCAGCCCCTCCACCAATTTGATCAGCTCTATCATTACGATATAGTTTTTACCCAGGTATCACAGTGCAATAATGCACTAAGGCCCCAGGGACACCACTCCACACCACAGAGGTGGAGGGGCAGTGTGGGAGAGTGCAACGCAGTTCAGGGAGGTGCCACCACCACAGAGCCACCAGTGAGACAGCAGAGGGTGATGTGACAGTGAAACATGCCCATGCATGCTCCACCCCACACCAGGGGGGACGTGTGAGAGGGGCACTGGGTGGTTCATTGAGTCCCCACACCATGCAAGAAGGCCCAGCAGGTGCATGGCAACATAGACACATACCTTGGGCTGGTGAGCGCCGTGAGTTATCCACGTCCCTGTTGTCCTCCAATGTGGCAGTGTTCACAGTGGCTAGGACCCGCTGTTCTAGTTTGGTGAGGCGCACCCTCTGACTGTCCTGGCCCACAGCACATACCTTCCTGCAGGTGTCACATTGCACTTACTGCCACTTGCACGTCATGTCCTCGATGTCCTGGTTGTTGTGGTAAATGGCGTTCAACTTGCGGCATATGGCCGGCCACCTGCTCTGCCTCTTATACGCACCTACATGGGCCTCATTGGTGCCCATGAGAACTTGAGGCTAGCTAGAACCTCCTCAATGTGGAGATCCTTCTCCCCATCATTGAAATTTACGCCTTCTGGAGGACACCTTGGAAGCCATGGCAGAGAACACAGCAGCTATTCAAGGGAAGCAGTATTGGAAAAATGGTATTTCACAGAGGCGTGGCCATGCCGGTGTTACACGTTTTATAGCAGGTGAACGTACAGTGATGTATACATCAAAATGCATGGAATATGGAACACATCTGTACATCTAAACGCATCTCGACATCCACTTTTGCCACAGAACGTATAAATGTTTGTGCGGCTCCGCATGTCTTTCTTTTCCAGCGAGCAATGCGTCCATGGCATACTGTGAGCTGACAAGAAGTGATTATTGGATTCTACAACAATATAGCTACTGACACCATAGGTACTAAGGATCAGTGATGTGACTAGGATGGTATGTGTGCTGGGACCTGTGCCCCGATGCATGTGTGCAGTGCCATTGGCCTTGTGGATGACAGTGGCATGCATGGGCCTGTGTGCAGAGGCCAGGTGCCCTGCATAGGCACACACCACAGGGCAGACCAGTGTGGGCATGGTGCTGTCATGGGCAGGGGGTGACTGTCTTGCATGAAAACATGGCAGAGCCTGACCACATGGTACCCTTGTGCACTAGACACCCCCACATCTGCGGCCCCATGCTTATGAAATTGTACCGTGGTCACTGTACAGGGGGTGTATATGTATGTTCTGACCCCACAGGTACATGCCTGTAGGTGTGTTGTAACCAGCACCTGCTCACCTAGATGCATTGGTGTGTGTGGAACACAAGACAGCCTAGCGGTGCACATATGGGGGTCCATCCAGTCCTAATGGGCATGTCCACAGACACATATGTGTCCATGCAGTGGTGCATGGTGGACAGGTCACCCATTGGGTGCCCTGCTAGCATGTGTGTGTGTGTGGGGGGGGGGGGTGTAGGGTGCTGGGCCAGTGGCCCAGCACATCTCTTGCCCTCCTGCTACCCACAGAGGGCATGGGCAGACATTCAGTGACACCACCTCCAGGGTCCGGACTGACCAGTGTCCTGTTTTACCCTCCCACAGGTTCCAAGGGCAGCAGCCAGGTGTGAGGAGATGGCACAGGAGAGGACCAGAACACTGTTTGCCCAAAACCCTTCTGGTGGTCGCTGACCATAAGTAAAGATGTGCCGAACGCCATCACCCATATGCCAGGGTCCCCAGGCCCCACACCCAGTATCTTGACATCAGCGACGACCTGTGCAGGACATGGTGCAGGTTTGACCGTGAGGCGATATATTTATTATTTATTAATTTTATATAAATTGATTTTTGTACCGCTTTATCCTTAAATCAAAGTGGTTTACAATACAACTAACAGGCTTACATAGAACAGGGAGAGAGGCATACAGGGGGATATTGTAACAGCTCTTATAACCCAGAGGCTAAAAGGGGGCTATTATAATATAAACGTATGTACAAGATATCTGATTACAGAGAGAGCAGTTGAGAGGAAGTTGAGCTTTTCCTGCAGTTGAGGTTAAGTGATGTCTTCAAAGTGTTTGATATAGAGTGTGGTTTTCAGCATCCTCTGAAAGTCTTTGATGTCTGAGATGTCTCTTAGTCGTTCTGGGAGAGAGTTCCATAGGGCAGGGGCAGCAAGGGATATAGCTCTTCCAGAAGTAGATTGCTTTATTTATTTATTTAGACAGTTTTGTATACCGCCTTATCCTTTAATCAAAGCGGTCACAACACAGTTGGGGGATACATTTAACACGCGGGGATATGAGACACATACACTAATACTTACAGGGAATGTGGACAATGGAGGGTTAAGTGGCTTGCCCAAGACCACAAGGAGCATCTGTGGGACTAGAAACCCCAGTCCTTCCTGCCCAAGGTTGCTGTCCTCTAGTGGGATTTGAACTCCCGACCTTCTGGCCTGAAGTACCTTGCCCCAACCACTAGGCTACTCCTCCCTCTGGTGTAGTCACTGGGTGTTGTAATCATAGTTGTGGTGTGACACCTCCTTTGTCTAGTGCTGGTTTCGTTGGTGACTAATGGCTACAGGCTGTTTGCTGATAGGTTGTGTTTGATTTTAAAGATGTTAAGTTTTGTTTTGTAATTTATGCGGGAGCTAATAGGGAGCCAGTGGAGTTGGTTCAAGATAGGGGTGATGTGGTCGTACTTTGATGATCCTATTATAATCCGAGCAGCAGTGTTTTTGTGACATCTGCAGAGGACGTAATGGTTGTATTGGAAGTCCAAGATATATGGGGTTGCAGTAGTCCCAAATGGGGGTGAGTATAGTTTGACAGACAGAACGAAAGCGTTCTGGGCAGAGTAGTGGTTTGAGTCATCTGATGATGCGCATCTTAAAATAAGCGTTTTTGGTGGTTTTGTTGATATAAGATTGGAGGTTTAGATTGATATTGTGGTAAGGAGAGTGTAGCACAGCCCTGGGAAATAGAGGAAAAAGGAACTTTTGCTTCTTTAAGGGGGATGGGCTCACCTAAACACATGTGCAAAAGTAAAAGCAGTGAAAGAAACCACGCTTGCAGAGCTAGGCTGAAGCCACACCCAGACTCCATGGCAACCCTAAGTCAGGATAAGGGACACCTGTGGGTGGAGCCAGAGGGGGAGGCACACTGCCCAGCATTTAAGGTTAAGCAAACAGAAAGTGATAGACTCGTAGAACTGTTAGAAGCCTTGGAGGTGTTGGAAGCCACTGGAACAGCTTGAGAAGCAGCAGCTGGGGAAAGGCCAGAGGACAGGCTGACTACTTTCCTTCTAAGAGAGAGAAGGGCAAAAGGCTGGCTGTAAGAAAGCTAGAACAGGAAGGCTCAGCTTCTTCTGAAGAAAGACAAATCTTCAGGCTGAGAAAGCCCAGGAAAGCTGGAAGAAAATCCTGCAGTGATTCCCTGAGCAGCTCTGACTCAGAGGATGCTACCTCCAACAGATGTCACAGCTGTGAAACTCCCACAGTTAAGCTCCAAGGTAGGAGAGGAAAGTTGGAAAGAGTTAATGCTTATAACTCTGACTCAGATACTGAGGAGATAGTTATACCTGCTAGCACGCAGAACAGGAAGAAGGGTTTTGTAGATAAAGCCAAGCAAACAAAGCCTGTTAATGTTTTACCAAGAGAGAGAAAGGCAGTTCAATGGGAGAAACTGTTTAAGCTGTTAAAGCATATAAACCTTAAAGTACCTGAACGTATTCAAGTTCCACAATCAGGCAGTGCAGAGGAAGAAATGGAGGTGGATTATAAGGAAGATGACCCTGATTCCACTTGCTCTGAAATGGAATGTGCTCTATGTGTTACTGCTGATTGAAAGAAGTAAAATACTAGGAAGAATCTCAGGAAGCAGTTCTCAGGTTCATGATAGATGAAAGCTTTGAAAAGAGAGAAAGGAAATCTCTTAGTCTAAAACTTGCAAAGCTCTGTCTGTTGAAGAGAAGTAGATGATGCAATTGAGTTCTGTCCTGACCAGCTGAGAAGTGTTTTAAACTGAAGCAGCTAAAGGGAGCCGACAGAATTACTGAGTTCCGTTGTGTGCTTTAACTGCAAATAAAGCTGTTGTTTCTGAGATGAGAAATTTCCTAATGAAAGAAGTAAAGACATTTACTTGTAAATAATACCACTGAAACACACTGTTTGTAAAGAACTTTATTTGGGAGAAAATATCCTTGTTTTCTGTTACTGAGTTTGGAATCTTCTACAAAGGACTGTTACTAAACTGCACCAAGTTAAAAATCAATAAAAATTCCTGTGTTGCTTTAAAACCACTTGGACTGCTTTTATACACAACTACACGTTTAAAGCTAAAAGATACAAGATGGGAGCCCGTCTTCACTAGGCGACCGCCTAGTGGAGGTGCGCCCGCCACAATATCCAGAGTGATTTCCAGGTACTTCACTTCGGTTTTGATGGGTAACGTGGTGTTATTCAGATTTATTTTGGATGATGGGGTAAATCCAGAATTTTGCGTGATAATGAGGGCTTCTGTTTTGTTGTAGTTTATCGTTAGGTTGTTTCGTTTAAGCCAACATGTCATCTCAAGGAGGCAGTCTTCTATTCCTGTGTAGTCTGGGTTGTCAAGGATGATCGGAGTGTAAATCATTATGTTGTCCGCATTTATGGTGTAGTTGATCCTGTGTCTTCTGATGATGGCGCAAATGGGTTGTATGTAAACATTAAATAGAAGGGCGGAGAGGGAGGAACCTTGTGGCACTCCCTGATTTGCTGAGCATGGTGTGGAAGTATTAGAGCCGTATTTAATCTGAAGTTGTCTGTTTGTGAGGTAAGAGGTGAACCATTTCATGGTGGTGTCATGCAGTCCAATCTCTTCTAGTCTTTGCAGTAGTATGCTGTGTGAGACTGTGTCAAATGCGGAGGTGATATCAATGAAGATGAAGATAGCTCCCATCTTGATGTTGTTGATAGTTCTTATCAGATTGTTAAAAAGGGATATCAGGAGGGTTTTGACGCTATGATTTGGTCAAAAGCCATGCTGTTGCGGGTCAAGTAGAGCATGGGAATCTATATGGTCTTGGAGTTGGCTTTGTACTGTTTTTTCCATGATCTTGGTTAGGAAGGGGAGGCTCAAGATGAGCCGGTAAGCTGCTGGATTGGTTTTGCTTAGGGCAGTGTTCTTGGGTATTGGCCCAATCGTAGCAAGTTTTAATGCATCAGGCATGTTACCTTGAGTGAGGGATTGGTGGACCATGTTGTGGATGAGTTGACAGAGCTCATCTTTTGACAATTTAATCTAGGCTACTGGGCATGGATCTGAAGGGGCAGTGCTGGCGTTGAGCACAGAGGTGGTTCGGGTTATTTGTTTGCTGATGGGATGCTGAACTTTCCCCAGATCTGCCTGGGTTTCAAGGGTTTGGAGATGATGCTTGGAGAGTTTATTGAGTGAGATGTGAATCTAGTTTGAAGGAAGTCAGTGAAGGTCTGCGGATGTATTGATTCTTCCTCCTTGGAGTTGGTTTCTTTTGTGAGGGTAGAGACTATTTTGAATAGCTCTCTGGGTCTATTGGCAGATTTAAGGATGAGGTTGGTATAGTATTCCTTTTTTTGTTGGTTGATGAGATTGTTATATTCCTTTTGTTTTATTTGGTAGAGTTCTTGGGTGATGTTGGACTTGTTCCGTCTCCAGCGTTGTTCTAGTCTTCGTAATTCTCTTTTTGCTTTCCTTATATCTTTTGAGTACCAGGGGGCTAATCTGGGCTTGGTGGCCTGGGGTCTTGGGTTTCTGGACTCTGGTGCTTTTGCAGCCATGGAAATGATGGTATTCCAATTCTCAATTAGGTTATTTAGGTCATTGGAATCTTTGTCAAGGTTGGGGAGTATGTCTTGTAGAAATTGGTCCTTTTGGAAGCTCTTGAATCGCCTTCCAGGGTGGGGTTGGTCTGTCTGAGAGTTTATGATTGGGGGATGTAGGTTGATTTGTATCATGCAATGATCCGGCTATGGTACTGGTGTTATAATGGGGGTTGTTATGAAGCTGTGGTCAATTAGTTTGTTGGGTACAAATATGAGGTCTGGAGAGGATCCGTGATTGTGTGTGGGGGCGTTAATAAGTTGAGTGAATTGGAGAGAGTCCATAGCTATCACGAAGGTTTCTGCATCTTTGATGGAGGCAGATTTGAGATTAAAGTCACCAAGAACTAGCAATGGTTTGTGAGGAGCGTTGCTTGCAACACAGATTCCAGTGTGGTGGAGAGTTCATCCGAAGTGGCATGAGGGGCTCTGTATGTGAGGCACAGTGCCAGGTGCATATTCTCTATGACTATTGTGTTGCAGTTAGCTGTGCTTGATGTAATTCGGGTCTTGAATCTTAGATTATTTCTTGCAGGATAAGGATGCCTCCACCTTTCTTGTGGGAGCGAGGGCAGTTGAATGCTGAGTGTGTGGGGGCTGTAAGTTGGTTGAGGAGAACATTATCAGTCGGGGCAAGCTATGGTTCTGTGATACATAGAATATCTGTTTGTTGAGACTCAATGTGGTCTGCCAGAATGTTGATCTTGTTTCTCATTGATCTGACATTAATTAGCTCTATGCTGGTTAATGGTAGCTTGTAGATGTTAGAGTGAGAATTGTGTGGGGTTGGAGAGTGTTTTGAACTCAGTATGGTGAGGTGTTTTCGGCTAGCCTGTTTATGTGCTGCGTGTTTTGTTGTGCAGTAGTGGGGTAAAGTGTTTTGGTAAAGGGGTGTCAGCAATAAAGTGTTAGTGGAGAGTGGGGTGGTTTGTGAATGGTGCAAAGGAAGAGTATGAGGAGGATGGCGACTGGAAGGGAATATGGTGAAAGCATTTTGAGATCTTATTGTGAGAGGGGGAGTGGGAGATAGCTATGTTTGTGAGGGTTGGGAGGAGGAAGTTTGAATCTCTGTGATTGGTGTAAATACCTTTTCTCAGGTAAGTAGAGCAGTTTTAGGTCCCACTGGTATGTCTTGTGGTGCTCGAGGATATTTAATTTTTCTGATTAGGTGCTGGAGAGCTTGAGATGGTGGAGTTTGGATGCTACTGGAAGTTCATCCATTGTGTTTCTCCTGAGCTATTTAGGATATGCTGAATTAATTTGCATAGTTTTCCGCCTCCGTGCCTCTCCTAAGGGCCATGCCAAAGGGCCCTCTGGTGAGGCCCTCAGGCACAGGCCTGCCAGGTGCAGACATGCTGGAGTGCAGTTGAAATTTAAATGTCTTTCTTAGTCCCGATTGGGCTGGAGCTGCAGGGCGGGCGGAAGTTCTTTTCACGCTCTGCTGCTCAACCCTGATTGGGTGAGCTGTGTGGATGGTGGCAGCAAAGACCTGTTTGCTGTGCCGGAGTGCAGCCGAAATTTAAAAGTCCTTCTTAGCCCCAATTGGTCTGGAGCTGCAGGGCGGGAGGAAGTTCTTTTCCCACTCTGCTGCTCAACCCCGATCGGGTGAGCTATGTGGATGGTGAATGCGAAGTCCTGTTTGCTGTGACGGAGTGCAGCCGAAATTTAAAAGTCCTTCTTAGCCCCGATTGGGCTGGAGCCGCAGGGCGGGAGGAAGTTCTTTTCCTGCTCTGCTGCTCAACCCTGATCGGGGCAACAGCTCACTGCACAGGCACACAGATGGGATACAGTACCAGTCCATGTGAAGGTGCTGGCAGCTCTGGCATTCCTGTGGACCAGCACATTCCAGTCTGTTGTGGGAACAGCATCGTGGCTGAGCCAGGCGGCAGTGTCATGCAGCATCACCCATTTCCTGGATGCCTTCATGGGACGTGCTGCACATTACATCTTCTTCCCACACACCCCACAGCAGCAGCAGCAGCAGACCATGCTCGCATTCAGCAACCTTGCAGGGTTCCCATCCATCCTTGGGGCCATTGACTGCACCCATGTAGGCCTCCACCCACTGCACCTGCATGCGGCGCTTTCAGGAACCAGGAAGGTGAACCACTCCCTGAACATGCAGGTCATTGGCAATGCCCGGATGGAGATTCTGGATGTTGTGGCATGCTTTCCTGGCTTGTGCCACAATGCCTACATCCAGGCACAGTAAGGGATACAGGCTAACTTTGAGGATGGCACCATCGCCGGTGGCTGGCTGCTTGGTGAGTAGACATAGGTCGGTGTCGCATGCACATGCATGCATATCCCCAGAGGCACAGGGGCATGGTCAGCCATGTGCCTGCAGGCAGGCCATGCCCACAGGGGGCCACACTATGGCTGTGGGTTGACCATATGTGGCAGGGGGGCCACAGGCACCCCAACCATTGCATGGTAAGGAGGGGGCAGCTACAATCACATCATGGGCATGTTGGGGGCTGGGGATGTGCTACAACTGGGGATGCACAGGGGTCAGGGCTGGATGGCTCCAGGCATGGGTGGTGGGGCATCACATGGCACGGGTGATGCACACATGTATGTTGGGCCTGGTGGGGTGGCACCTGGTGCATGGGTATGATGACACTTGCATAGCTAGCCATGGTGCTAGATATTGACATTCCTGCCACTGTTCTTCTCCGCAGGTGACAGGGGATACTCGCTGAGAGAGTGGCTCATGACCCCCCTCGTCAACCCACATACCCTGGCAGAGGTCAGTTACAACCGGTAACACCAGCTGACACACTCCATCATAGAGTGGACATTTGGCCTGATCAAGATCCATTTCCGCTGCCTTGACTGGTCTGGTGGGGAGCTGCTCTACACCCCAGCCATGGTGTGCAGGATATTCCTGGCATGCTGCCTGCTGCACAATTACGTCCTGTGTTGGAGGCAGCCCACACCGGATGCAGCAGTCAGTGATTCCAATGGCGAGGTGGATGAGATGGTGGCCCCCCAGCCATTGCATGCTACCTCCAACCAATGTGCAGTGGCAACTTAGAGATCCCTCATGGAGACTCACTGTGTGAAGTAGGCTGCCTGTGCTGGCGGAACTGGGGTGGGGGGGTGGGTGGCAGGGCTGGGAACATCTGATGCAGTGCTGCTGCATCCCCTGTACCCCTGCCCCAGCTGGCCAGGCCCCCAACCCCCGCACCATGCTACCCCATCACCCCTCCACTACCCGCCCACTCCCATCCCCTACCTCTGCCCCCTGCCCACTCATGTCCCTACCCTCCACCCCCTGCCTGCTCCCATCCCCTTCCTCTGCCCCCTCACCTCCCCTCCATCCACCACCTGCCTGCTCCCATCCCATCCCCTCCATCTGCCCCCTGCCCCTTCACATCCCCACCCTCCATGATCTGCCTGCTTCCAACCCTGCCTCCCCCTCCCATCCCTCCTCCATACTCCCACCCTCCTCCACTCACTGGGTGTCCATGGGTGGCATGTCCCTGATCTCTTCCTCTTCCAGGGACTCCTCATTCACCTCCCCCTACTCCTCAGGGTTACTCCCCCATGTGTACCCTACCTCCCCTCCCTCCACCCCTGATGTGCCTCCCTCTGTGGCCAAGGCCTCCCACTATGGAGTGCCCTGCTCGGGCCCCATGGTACTATCTTGGCCCTCCCCCTCAGGGGAGTGGGGCACCTCCATGAGGGTGAGGGTGTAGACCTCTTCCTGACTCTTTGATGGGGAGATGCTGGCTAGCACTATTGGGCTGGCTGTTGCTTTGATATCAGTGTCTGTGGTGGCCAGGCTGTGGGGACTGGCTCATGCTGGCTGCTGCTTGTCCCCCTCCTCCACCTTCTCATCCTCTGCCTCTTCCTCCTCATCGTCTTCCTCCTCCTCCTCCACTGCAGGGGGTGGGTGAGTCCTCGACTGGGATGGCTGTGTAAGGGATACAGAGAGGTGGCTGTTAGTTACAGTGGATGGAGGTGTCCAGCAGCCATGTCCCTGTTGTCCAGCATCTGCCCATGCTCTGTCTGCTGATTCCCATGTGATATCCAGCCACACTAGCCCTGTGCCATGTTGCATGTCATGGGCCCCATTCCTGTGCCATACCTCCTCACTCACCTTGCTCCCACTGCAGCTGCTGCTAGAGTCTCGCCAACATCCACGGGCGTGTGTGGCATATGGCCCAGAAACACACCCGGTAGGCCTCTGCCTCACACAGGATGTGGAAATGTCAGTGGAGGCAGGAGGGTGATATCTTATATATATGTACATTTCTTTCTCCCCCCCAGGTCTGTCACCTCAGTTGCCTGACTGCCATACCACCACCTGTGTACACTGGGCCCTGTCACATCATGCTGCCTCATCTCCAGTGCTACCTCACCCCAGTCCGGGGCTTGCTCTGGTCCCCCGGACTTCCTCTGTCATGTGTGCCTGCATTGCTGAGTGAATAGGCCATGGGCTTGAGGGGGCCATGGGGACAGTGCTGCCTGCTACTTTCCTCTGGGACCCTGCTGCATTTGCTGCCTGTCCTGTGATGCACATCATCAGCCTTGCATGCTGGTTTCAGACCTGGCCACTAACATGTCCTGTTCTATGGTTGTGGAGCATTCATTTGGGCTGCAGCGGTCCACGGGAGCGCTATCTTGTGTGTGGTGTGGGACCTGGCCGTGATTGTGTCTACTGCTCTTGCCAGGGCTGGTCGGTGGGCCAGGCAATAGCAGATGGTATTGGGATGCCTGGGTGCAATGGGTGAGGTATGTACATCAGAGGACAAGTGGTGATAGTGCCTGTGTGTACAGTGCATTGCAAAGGTGGTTTTCCCCTCTGTGTTTCTCCTGTTTTGTTGCATTGCGGCTTGTGGACAGTTGCTGCCTTCTCCACTGTGGATCATTGCAGCTCCTTCAGTGTTTTCCTTGGTGTCCTTGTGGCATCTCTGCTTTATGCACCCCTTGCCTAGTCTGCGAGTTTCAATGGGCGGCCTTCTATTGTCGGGTTTGTCGTGGTGACATGTCCTTTATACATTGTTTTGGTGGGATTCATGGTGCTTCATTGCAACTTTAGTCTTTGGGATACTGATTTCTGTCACAGCCCTGGTCTCTACATCTTCACAACTCTGTCTCTGGCCTGTTTGGAGTTTTCCTGGGTTGTCCTGTTGCTGGCTCAGTGGTGTTGCAGTGTCTGGGCCTTTTGTTGCTGGTATATTTGTAGATTCATCATGCGGCAGATCATGTGACACTGCTTTCTAGGTGGACCCTGCTGCCTTTATTATGTGCCATCTGTGGTTCTTTGGTTGGACGTGATCCTCTTTGGGGGTTTTATGGACTGTATTGGAGACATATGCACTCACACCTTTCCTGGTTTTACTTGTTTCTTTGTGTATATGGGGCACTGTGTTATCCTTTCACATCACCATTTTTGGCTGTACTATCAGGTCCGTTACCTAGTATTCGACTGACCCCCATCTTCATTTAAGGTTGTACATCAGGCAACATAACGGGACTGACACCATGGGGATTACTACTTTCGCAGGTCACTGTGGGTCTTCACTGCTTCCTCATTTGTGTTTTTTTATGCAATTCTGGTTGATCACAGGTTGGGGTTGATACAGAGAGTGGCTATGAATATGGTTGGTGGTCTATATTTTGGCCATCTGCAGACTGACCTATGGATTTTTTGGGTATACATTGGCGGGACATCAGGTTGGCAGTGCTCTGATTGCAACATTTGTATACATCCATGCCATGTATGCACAGGTTGGGGCCTCCTTCAATTGACAGCATGCTCTGCTGCACTGTGTCATTGGTTGGGGGTAGGAGGGGGATAGACTCAGGTGTCATATGCAGGGCTGTTTCTTTGCAGACAAGGTGGTGGCTGCATAGGATAGTTTCCCATTGGAGATGGTGGTGCTGTGGACAGTTTTAGACATGGGGATGGGACAGACACAGGGTTCTCTCAGGGGACTGTTGTGGTGCTTGTTATTGGGGGGGGGGGGGGCAGCCTAGTTTGACTGTGTGTTCTTTTACTGCCATCATGTTTCTATGTTTCTACTATGCTGTGTTTTAGATGGCAGTATTGGGCCATGTAGCTGACTGCTACACACAGTAGGTGTGTTTCAGTGTGTTCATCTTTCCTTTCCATATGTGCTTTCCCTTTTGTCCTTTCTGCATGCATTGCCACCATGCCTTTCTCTTGTCCATTGTGTTTCTGTTTGCTTGTTTCCTGTGCATGGCCAGTTTTTTGTGTTTCCAGTCATTTGGTGGTGTGGTGGGTCCAGCTATCCCTTGCTCCTTTTGCCCTTTTACTTTGTAGCTACTTCCTGGCTCTTTGCAATGTTGTTGTCCTACCACATGACTTTCCTCTACCTCCCCCCTTTCCTGCTTTGTCCTACTTACTTCACTAGGGTTTTCTGATTTGCTCCCAGCCTCTGTGTGCTGCTTCTAGGGCTGGCCATCTGTGTGCCATGGAGAGCAGGGCATACTCATTCTCGAGCACCAGCCTGCAGGGCAGGCGGGTCTCTGCCTCCAAAAATGTTGACCTGGTGAATTGCCATTTTCTGAGGTGTTGTATGGCTCTTGCGACGGATAGGAGCGGTACTCACTGCATCCTCTTTCCTGTCGCACGTGGGAGACAATGCAGGTGGGCACATTTTCGGCTTTGAACGCACACAGCATGGTTCTGGACGAATGTGTGGGTTGCACGTGGACACAGCACCACATTCAGCATGCGTCGCATGTCTAATGGCATAGATGGCTATTCCCGTATTCTGTGCACCGTTGCAGTGGTGTTTGGGCACGGAATCCCGTCTTTGTTGGGGGACGTACCTGTGCTGTGCATTCTCCTCCTACCAGAATGTTTTTCTCAGAATTGAGCCCTAAGTATATAGCATGCTATTTTTTGTGCTCTCTTAACTGACTTTAGCATGCACACTAATCTTTAGTGCATAGATCCTTTAGGGCAGGGGTCACCAACCTCCAGAGGGCCACGGGCCGCACAGCCGACTACCGGCAGACTCGCGGGCCGCACACCCCCCCCCCCGCGCGAAAAAACCCCCTGCTCATACCTGTACTTTTATTCCATGTCAGCTCCCTCCCTTCTTCTGCAGCCGCGGCTCCCTGCCTCTTAGGGAACCGCGGCTGTGCTTGTAAAATCATCGCGGAGTCCTTCCTGTCTTGACGGGCTCCGTGCAGCATTGTCCCGCCTCTAAAGGAAGTTGTTTACCACTTCCTTTGGAGGCGGGACAATGCTGCACGGAGCCCATCAAGACAGGAAGGGCTCCGCGATGATTTTACAAGCACAGCTGCGGTTCCCTAAGAGGCAGGGAGCCGCGGCTGCAGAAGAAGGAGTCGATGAATTTGCCGGTACTTTCAGCAGCATCCTTGGCGGGCCGCACCGGGGTAGAGCCTCGCGGGCCGCACCAAGGGACCTCGCGGCCCGCGGGCCGCAGGTTGGTGACCCCTGCTTTAGGGGGTAATTTTATAAGGGGGGGCATACTGGAGGTAGTTTTAGTCATTAACAGTCATATATGGCCACCTATATACTTTAAAGACCTCTTTAAAAAATTCTGACTAGCGTAAAAGTATGCATGTTGCTTGATGGCGTGTACTTTGCCGGTGGGTGTGCACATGGGTGGAGTTTGGGCAGAGCATGGCCACAGTGCATGAGTATGTTCTTAGATTACAAAGTACTAGACTTTATGCACAGTCTTGAAAACTTTAATTGCAGCCATTTACATCAGCTTTAGGTGGGGTATAAATGTCCATGCTTTATATAATGATGAAATTTCTGCCATTTCTGCTAATATTTAATAAATAAAAGTAGGCACCTACTTTTCTTTATGAAATAATACCTTATAAAATTACCTTCAATGTATACTTATTGAGAGCAAGTTTATAAACTCCTGTGGAGTTAGCGAGCATTAGCATGTGTGTATTTGAGGTTTATTTTATAAAGTGAAGTGAGTGCATACTCTATAAAACAGGGGCATAAGTGATATAAAGTATGACTGAAATTGTCATGAACACTTAAGCTTGGCCTATGGTAGATGTAAATGCCTGCATCTTGATTTTGCAAGAGTGTCAGTGCGTGTAAGTTATACTATTTTATAACTTATACATGTAAATTTGCGGGCACTATTATTAGGAGAATGAGGCAGTCGCCTAGAGCGCCAGCCCTATGGGTGTGTCCATTGCCAATGTTGCCACCTCTCTCTAGGGCCTGCAGCATGGCAATGGTTCCAGAACTATGACGCAGCGCTTACCAGTGCAGTCTGGCACTGCATTGTGGTTTCTTTCTGTTACTATAGGCCATTTCTGCCTCTCTCCAATGCAGATTTTCACGGCACCAACAATATTTTCTGATTGGGAGGGGCCCGATTGGCGCTGGGGATATAATGCAGAAAAGTACCTACAATATCTGCATTTACACTGCATCAGCTGCTACTACTGGGTGGTATTTCCCCATTAGCCCCATGGTAGCAGTTAATACAATTTAATAAACATGCCCCCTGAGGCACCTGCGGTCAGTCTTAACATGTGCATTTACAGAATAGTGGCCAGCTAAAGTACGCACACGAGCCCTTTCACATAGTAACATTCATAGTAAATGATGGCAGATAAAGACTAGTATGGTCCATCAAGTCTGCCCAGCAAGGTGGCAAGGGTAGGTGCACCTGCCGCTCCATGCAAGTCACACCTCCCCACGTTTTTGTTTAGGGGTGAACCCACTGCTCCATGTAGGATACCCCTGTTTGTTGAGAAATTAGATAGTTAAGTTTATGTTGATTTTATCCTGTTGTTGTAAAGGGATCCCTGTGTCTGTCCCATGCCATTTTGAATTCTGTCACTGTATTTGCCCCCACCACTTCCATCAGGAGGGCAATATATTCCCAGCTCCAATTGGGCCCCTCCCGATCAGAGAATATTGTTGGTGCCATGAAAATCTGCATCGGAGAGGGGCAGAAACGGCCCATAGTAACGCGTATATATCTTTGAAAATAGTGACTTACATGTGTAAATAGCATGTATCTTTAGTCAGCTCTCTTATAAAATTATCCCCACTGTGTACGAATTAGAATTTTGCTTATAATATTGTTACAGAATATTGGTTACCATCTGAAATTCTTCTGATCTCACATAATTTCTGTTATGCGACTATGACTGTTTTATCATGTGTAAATTATTTAAATCTTTAACCATATAGACATAGAACAGAAGGTGCATTTTGTAGAAAAAATAAATGATGGGATTCTCTATATTGCACAAAAACACAGGAACACTAGAACCCTCGTGTAATACTTACTTATATATTTCAAGTCAAAGTGGGTGATGATGTCCAAGTTTTTTCTGTTTCTTACTTTCTCCATATATATTTATTTTATTCACTCCAAAAGGCTCAGTACAGTTGTCTTTGACTATCAAAAAAGAAGATTAATGCTGAAACTTTATACTGCATTCTATAATTTGATTAAAATTGTAATCAAAGGGACAGATTTCTAAAATATATACAAATCAGTATTCTCTGGTTTTGCAGATCTCAGATAATAAGATAGGCTTGTCAATCTTTAAATGCAAGATTGTACTTGACAGTATGACATGTTTTGACATTTTTGAAAAAAAGCAGGACTTGACAATAGATGACCACCCTACTCTATAGTGCATATAGCATGAAATTTACAGTTATCACAATATATTTCTAACTTGAGAGTCATTCTCCAATATGGCCGTAGTTTTTACATACTTTGCCTGGGTGGTGGCCAGTTATACTCTATTATGAACTGAACTAAGGGGGTAATTTTATAAACCATTTTTGCACATAAAACATTTTGAGAGTCATTCTAAAAGACTATCTCCAGGAACAAGCAGGAATGATTCTTCACATATGGGTACGTCGGTACCGACGGAGTCTGCGCGGGAACGCTCCCCAGCGTACAATCAGAATGCTTTTGGAAGCATCCCAACATGCCTGCGTGCTGCCTTCCTGCCTTTCCCATCTGCTTCTCCTCAGTTTTCGTTTTTCCGCGGACATCCTTCTGTCACCGCAGAAAATTCTTCTTTTATTTTTTATTTTTCTTGTGGTTGCGGCTGCCTTCCCCGACGCCACCGGTACCGCCGGTGTTTTTTTTCCTTTTTCTTCAACTTATTCCTGTTAGGGAATATTTTTCCTTCTTAGTGTCTGACGGGGTTTTTCCCGGCCTGCTAGGCCTACCCCTTTTTTCCTCATGGAAGCGCCAGCCACTATTCCTAAGAAATGTTCAAACTGTGGCGGTACAAAACTTATTTTAGACACTCAGGTGTCTGCCCTGCTTGGGTCCTAACCATTTTCCTCTGGAGTGTCCCTCCTGTAACAGTATAGTGGGAAGAAGTCTTCAGCATCGAGTTCCCCTCGATACTCGGTCCCCATTCAACTGCAGGGCACCGACCACCCCTTCTTCTTCACAGGATCAGGTAACCCAAAAACAGTCTGTTAAGACTAGCCAGTCCTCGAGTGGTAGATCTCATGCACAGCATAGAGATGCCTCTGGCCTTGCCCTCGAGAACACACTGGCTTCACAACCCCGGTGGGAGTCTTCGGCCTCCAAAGCCTTAGTGGGGTTTCAGGTTGTTCCTGAGGTTCACCCCTCTCCAAACATACCTGAGCCATGCTCGGTGATGGCATCCGCTTTGGGCGGTACCGATACCCCGGCATCGGCAATGGTGTTGGATGAAACATTCCTCACCACGGATCGTAGTCTGGCGTCCTCGGTACCTGCGGGCCCGTTGGATACGCTGCAGACCGATCTTCCTGTATCGGTATCGATTCCGGTACCGGTACTGGTACCGACATCGGTACCCTCCAGAGGTGCATCGATAGACTCGCTTCCTTCGATGCCGAGTCTGGAATTGATCTCCAGTCTGGTGGACTGGGTACCGACTCGCCTTGGTACCGACACCGGACGGTACCGAAGGCACGGTTCCGATGATCCATGTTCGGCACTCTCGGTTCTCCCGATACCACTAGAGCCGTCACCGGCTGGCCTTCTTCCACCGGTATTGGATACGGTACCGGAGACGGTACCGGTATCCATTTTACCATTGCTGTCGGTACCTTCCATGCTTCTTTCATCAGGCTCGCTTCCCTCGGTACCGAGTCTGGAATCGATCCCTGGCATGGACGATGCGCTACCGACTGTTGCTGGTCCCGACCTCCTACGGTACCGGCAACCATCCTCTAAGGATCCCATACTCCACCCTTTAGGATCTTCTACTCCTCTAAAATTGGATAGATCCTTGGGTGCCAATGCTAGTTCTTCAACAGATCTAGCCTGTCCTCCTCTTCCAAGAGGATTTCCCTCTGGGGATTTTTCTTTTCAAGCTTTTCTGCTGGATATGGCAAAATCACTTGCCATTTCTATACCTGGACAGGATCCTACACAAGGGAGTACAGAATCCCTGTATATTCCTGGGAGTGCAAAGGAGAACATCATGCTTCCTTTGCATCAGTCCTTGCAGGATCTCCTCTTACGAATGTGGGAAGCTCCTTTAACGGTACCCCCACCTTCTAGGGCAACTGAACTTCTATATCAGGTGCCCCCCTCTCCAGGTTTTCAAAGGACTCAACTTCCTCATCATTCCATTGTTGTAGAATCAGCAATGAGGCGTATTAAGAGTACTAAAAAGCACTCTTCTTTTCCGCCAGGTCGTGAGTCTAAGACTTTAGATGCCTTTGGACGCCAAACCTTCCAGGCATCCATGCTTTCAGCAAGAATTCTCTCATATATTTTCTATATGAGAGAATCACAAAGAAGAGGTCACAAAGAAATTGCTGTTTCTTTGTGAAGAGGTCACAAAGAAATGACTGTTTTTGACTCCTTTTCTTCAAGAGCCCAAAAGAGCAGACTATTCCTTACTGGTTAGTCATGCTCAAAATATCTCTAGGTTCCTTACTCGTGCTTCCCTAGACTCCTTTGAGTCTGTTAGCAGAACTTCTGCTACAGCTATAGGGGCACGACGTAAAGCCAGGCTCCAAGTTTCAGACTTGGACAAATGGGCACAAGAAAGACTGGGAAATACTCCTTGCACTGGAGAAAATCTCTTTAACAAGGAGTCTTTACTCCAAGTTGCTCAGTTAACCACTGACATTCCTGTTTCCAGAGGCTGTTCTACGCCTTCCTCTTTCCCAGTTGGTAGGAAATGTCCTACCAAACTTTCTTTCCCTAGGGGGAAAAAGTTTTATCCATCTTCTGCCCATCATACAGATGTTCCCAAACAGGGGAAACATCGCCCTGGTCTAAGGGAACCACAATCTCAACAGGTTCAGCAAACCCAGCAGTCGCAGGGTTTCAGATAGATCATCATTACCTCTCTTGGTTGGTGGTTAGAGTTGCAGTCTGCTTCTTTTCACCTGAAGCATCTGCGCTAATTTCATCCTAACCTTTCCTAGATCTCTCTTCACGAGACATCTTTTCTTTTACTCTAAGAGTCTTATGATGATCATGCCCATAGTTAACAGGTTTCTCTTCCTCTTCTGGGAAAAGAGAAGTGACAACTATCAATAAGACAGTTTTTCCCTGTACTAGCATGTATCATCTTACCTTTCAGAGACTTACTACATAGTCAGTCTCCTTCAACTCTGTCTTACCTCCCTCCTACTACAACATTCGGTTTGTAAGAGTGGCTCTATTACACTGGTAAGCCCCTATGGTCCTCTACCTATTCCACAGTGGGATTCTCCCTTCCAGAGTTGTCTCCCCCTTTATTACCTTAGGGCAGCTCATCAGACAATAGGAAGTCTTACCACTCCTACTATGTCTGTTGTTTCTTTTTCCCAATTTAAAAAAAAAAAAAAAAGGGAAAAAGATTTTTTTCCCGCTGCCCTGGTAGTTGCTGCAGATACAGCAACTCCTAGTGGTTAAGCCACTGGTTCTGTTCACCACACAACCAGGGTTTCTCCTCCACTAGCAATCCTTCTAGCCTCAGTGCTAAACCCCAAACAGGTTATCAACCTTGTTTGGAAACCCTATTATCACAGACTGGTTGGTTAACTTCTATTCTTCGCCCCCTTGTCCTTGGCAGAATAGTTTGTTACCCACTGGCTTTAAACAGCCAGTTTTTCTTCTAACCAGCCTGCAGCATGCTCTCTGCAACTCTACAGAGTAGCTTTGCACTACTAGAGAGCATTAGTATCTTGCCTAGCAGATATCCCAGATGGTTAAGAGGGGTTCCCCCCAGTCATGTTCTCATGACTGGTAGGTGTTCCCAACCCTTACCATCTCATCTAAATCTCTTTTGAGACATAAGACACAGGCCTTTCATCATGTGAAAACCTAAAGAATGGCCAATTCCCTGGCTTGGCCAATTTCTCCTTTGGACTTCTTGCCAGAGATACTTTTCTTCAGTGGCAGCTCAAGGACGCCTGATACCCATCTGCCCTTATAGGCGGGTCACTATGGTATCTTATTCCACTGGCGCCCTCTATCTATTCACCATACTGCAGTTCTGGAGAAATCTGGACTTGCTGCCTGCAGACTGACGTTATCCTCTACATTTTTCACGTAGGCCATCCTGGTTATTCAAGAGCTCGACTTCTGAAAGGAATCTAGACTCCTTCTTGTCAGGGAGACCATTCCTCTGACTGTGTCTGTCATAACCAGGGAAAGAAGATTCTCTATGCATCTATTCAAGCAGGTATCACCCCTCTTGCTACTAGAGGAATCTTTCTCTCTCCCCATATTCCTAGGGGGATCTAGTTATATAAGCATCTCTCCATCCACATACCTGGAGACATGTGTCTATATGCCTACATATATATATATATATTTATATTATGTGGTGAGGCAGGTGCAGCACAGACCTGGGAAAGAGAAAAAAAGAAGGTTTTTCTCCTAAGAGGGGGATGGGCTCACCTAAGCACAGGTCCCAAAATGAAAGTAATACTGAAACACACACTTGCAAGGCTAGCCTGAAGCCACACCCAGTCTCCAGGGCAACAGCAGGGAGAGAGAGGGTGGGGCCAGAAAGGGAAGCACGCTGGCAAACATTTAAACGTGGTCAGTCAGCAAGTGAGGAGAGAGAGCACAGCAGAGCTGAGAGAACTGGGGAAACCAGGAGAAGCAGACAGAACTGCCAAAGCGAGTGGCAGGGCCAGAGAAGAGCAGGAAGAAGCTTGAGAGAGTTCCAGGACTATAGTTCTAACTCAGAAGCAAGCAGCTCAGACTCTGAGCCAGAAACGGAGCCTTTTAGAAAGCCTGACAAAAGGAAGGTTTCTACAAGCAAGGTAAACCAGACAGTACCTTTAAGTGATTCACTAAAGGGAAGGAAGTCTAGGAGCACTGACATTATTCCAGGGGGAAGAAGGAATGTTCATTGGGGAAAAACCTTTTAAGCTTTTAAGGAAAGTGAAACTAGAAATCCCTGAACGTATCCCAGTCCCTGAGCCTTGTAGCACTGAGGAAGAAATGGAGGTGGAATTCTATAAAGGGGATTCAGATTCTACAAAAGTCTCAATGGAATGCTCATTATGTATAAGAAGTGCTTAGAAAGCATTTATTAGATTTTATAAAGAAAGCCAAGAAGTAGTTATGCTGAGCAATTGATACTGTGAAGTGCTGGAAAGAGAGAGAAGTCTCATTTTAAAGCTGAAATAGTACTTGTGCTATGAAACTGTTCCAACAGCAGTTTAGTTCCTATGCTGAAAAATAGAGCCTGTTTTCAAGCTTACCTGAAACAGCTGGGAGAAGCTAACAAGGTTAGCTGGACTTTACTTGCAACAGTGATTTTTCAACTGTGGTTTGTTGGAGGGAAAAGGAAACTTGTTTTGTTCCAAAGACTGAAGGAAACTGATTTGTTATAGCACTGCTGAAATACCTTTACAAAGAAGCTTTTTGTTGGAGAAAATATCCTCACTTTCTGTTAATGGTTTGGAACCTTCTGCCAAGGTCCAATTTGCAAACTTGATGATTAAAATAAAATTTTGAAATAAATTTTCCTGTGTTGGCCTATTTCCACTTGGACTGCTTTAACTGCCCCACAACTACACAATTAAAGGCCTCAGCTATCAGGCTGAAGCAAGACACAAGTAATATGGCCCGCCGCCCCTACTAGGCAGCCGCCTAGTAGAACTGCCAGCCCACAATATATATATATCTGTGTATCTTCTGCCCATGTATATCTTTTTCTATATATATGCATATATACCCTATATGGGTATATATTTAGGAATATATATATTGTGACACAGCAGCTGGCACAGAGCCCATGGAGATAGGGGAAAGTAAGGAACTTACCTCAGAATCAGCTGGGCAGCAGACAAACTCAGCTCATGTAGAATTAGCTGAGCAGCAAACAAACCCAGCTCATGTAGAATTAGCTGAGCAGCAGACAAACTCAGCACATGTAGAATTAGCTGAGCAGCAGACAAACTCAGCACATGTAGAATTAGTTGAGCAGCAAACAAACTCAGCACAAGAAAAGCAAAAAGGCATTAGAGTAAAATGTCCTTGCACTAGTCCTGACGTAGCTAGAAGCAGGAAGGCTAATCAGGAACACCTGTTCTCAGAAACCCACGCAGCATGCAAAGAGAACAAGGATAAAAGCTGCAGGGTAGAACCAGGGAAGGCCAGCGATCTGGGAGGACTAAGCCAGCATCCAGTGAACACACGTCATGCTGGAGGAAATCCACTGAGGGACGGAAGCAGTAGGTGTGGCAGCAGAGCAGGAAACAGCCAGCATCGTGCCCAGGACCCTGCTAGGATTCCTGGTAGTTGGAGAGCCCAGGAGAGAGCTGCCAGAAGCCCAGATATAAGAGACAGAACCACAGCTAAGAGGTGGGAACCTAGCTTTGCTAAAGAAAAGGCAAGAAGTTCTGTTTGGTTTGAAAGGCAAGGGTGTGGCACCAGAAGTAACTTTGACACTGAAAGTTACACAGTAATTCCACCAGCGTGGAGAAGAAGGGAAAGCCAGAAGGAAGCTTTTAATGTACCAGGCATTCAGAGCCCTGGATTTAAAGAGCCCTTTCTAGAAAAGTTAGCCCATGACTCACAGGAGAGTTTTAAGGAAGACAGCAGCTGTGAAGAGTGTGACCCATATGCAATCGTAAGGGACTCTGAGTTAATGCAGTGGGAGAACAGCAGCTATAATTCTGACCCTGTGCCCATGGATTGTACAATATGTTTATCTGACAATATTGTATCTTTATGTTGAACATGTGCAAAGCAGCCAGCTGATGGTGCCTAAAGGAAAGAAGATATTTTTCTGTGCAACAGTTCTTTTGTTTCATATTGTTTGTTGTATCCCAGGAATATCCCCTCAGGGCAGAGAATAAAGCCCTAATATTATTTTTTGCCTTACCACTTGACTACAAGACTCTTTTTGTATCAAAGGCAACTTAAATCTTAACACCCTAGGCAGCCGCCTAATAGGGTCATATGAGGTAGCTATCACTCACTATCTCTCACAATATATATATATATATATATATATATATATATATATATAATAGATAGATAGGTTAGGTTCGGATATCCATATATTCCCATATGACCCTGACAGATGGGCACTACCCCTATCAATGCTGTGCAAGCATGCTTAGGGTTCTACACATACAACCACTCCCTGTGGCAGGGGCGGCCCAAGGGGGGTGCGGGGCCATGTGCGGAAATTAATTGCGGGGCCTCATTTGCATAGGGAGCCTCATTTGCATAAATACTTGCATAATGTTAACATGCATTTTTAGTAAACATGCTTCTTAATGAGTGTCTGGATAAAGAAAGACTAACAGATTTCTACATTACTATATTCCAGTGCCAACCGCCAGGCCCATTAGGAAGTACTATAAACACTGACCTTTTAGAACTCATAGCAAATCCACCATATCATAACAGCTCTGCCAGGACTCACAAAGCACTAAACCCTACCTATCAAAAGGCAACACTGCAAATATTAAACCAATACATCTCAGAGAATACCAATGCATCTCCTACTGGGGAAAGAGAACAAGTGACATGGTCAAATAGAAACTACATGAACAGAATACCTCAGCTTGGTTAAAATGCAGAATATAGACCGTCACCAAAGAACAAGGGATCACAATTTAGAAATAGGAAGACAATAATTAAACTGGGAACCCCAAAAGCCAAACTTGGGATGTACAACAACACTGGAGAAATAAAACTATAAATTAATTTCCTCTTGTACTAAACAAAACACAAAAGATGTTAACAATGCACATTTCCCAGAGCTGATATATTCCAGTTAATAAATTCAAAATAAAAAAGTATTTTTCTACCTTTTGTTGCTTGTGCATTTTCTGTTCAGTTGCAATTGCTCCAGTCACTTTCTTCTGGTTTCTTTGTGTCTTCTGCGAGCTATCCATTTTCCTTTCTTCTCTTTTAGATTTTTTTCCAAATTTTTTCTCTATATCTGCTTTAACATACTGATCTTTTCCCTTTTGCTCTTTCCTCCATTTCTTTCCTTATTGCTTTATCATCCACTCAAATTTCACCCTTCCATTCTCAATCTACATTTACTCTTCCAATACCCGGCCCTTCGTAGACTTTTCTTCCCTCCCACACAAAATATCTTTTCCCCTCTCCATTCTCATTTCCTATCCCTTTCTAGTCCTCCCCCAAAATCAGCTCCTTTATAGTTCTAGACCCACCCAGCATCTGCCCCCTTCTAGTCTCAGTCTCCCAAGCTTCCACATCAGCCCATTTCCAGTCCTAGCCTCCCATATGCTGTTTTCCAGTTCCTTTCCAGCCCCCCCATCAGCCCATTTCCACTCCAAGCTCCCCATCAGCCCATTTCCAGCCCTTTTTGCAACTCCCATCAGCTCACTTCCAGTCCTATTCCAGCCCCCATCAGCCCATTTCCAGTGTCCTATTCCAGCCCATCACCCATTTGCAGTCTACGTTCCCCCCATCAGCCCATTTCTAGTCCTATCCTAGCTCCTCATCAGCCCATTTCCAGTTCCATTCCAGTCCCTCATCAGCCCATTTCCTCCACGCTCTCCCATCAGCTAATTTCCAATCCTAGCCCCCTCGTCAGACCACTTCACCCTATTCCAGCCCCCATAAGCCCATTTCCAGTCCTAATCCAGCTCTTCATCAGCCCATTTCCAGTCCAAGTTCCCCCCATCACAGCCCATTTCGTCCATTCCCCCCACCATCACAGCCCATTTCCAGTCCTATCCCCACCATCACAGCCCATTTGCAGTCCTCCCCCATCACAGCCCAATTGTAGTCCGTTCCCCCCATCACAGCCCATTTCCAGTCTGTTCTCCCCCCCACCACAGCCCATTTCCAGTCTGTTTCCCCCATCCCAGCCCAATTTGTCCGTTCCCCCCCATCACAGCCCATTTCCAGTCTGTTCCCCCCCCACATCACAGCCCATTTCCAGTCTGTTTCCCCATCCCAGCCCATTTTCAGTCCGTCCGTCCCCACCATCACAGCCCATTTCCAGTCCTGTGGCCCCCCACCAAAACAGACCATTTGCAGTCCTAATCCAGCTCTTCATCAGCCCATTTCCAGTCCAAGTTCCCCCCCATCACAGCCCATTTTGTCCATTACCCCCACCATCACAGCCCATTTGCAGTCCTATCCCCCCCACCATCACAGCCCATTTGCAGTCCTCCCCCCATCACAGCCCAATTGTAGTCCGTTCCCCCCATCACAGCCCATTTCCAGTCTGTTCTCCCCCCCACCACAGCCCATTTCCAGTCTGTTTCCCCCCATCCCAGCCCAATTTATCCGTTCCCCCCATCACAGCCCATTTCCAGTCCGTTCTCCCCCCCCCCCACATCACAGCCCATTTCCAGTCTGTTTCCCCCCCATCACAGCCCATTTCCAGTCCGTTCCCCCCCATCACAGCCCATTTCCAGTCTGTTTCCCCCATCCCAGCCCATTTTCAGTCTCCCCCCCACATCACAGCCCATCCAGTCCTAGCCGCCCCCCCCCCGAAGAGCCCCGCGCCGTCTAAGGGGCTGCAGAGGGAGCCTGGGAAGCCCGCGCGAGGCCCCGGCTCCCTCTGCACAGCCCGCCAGCGTGAAGAGCCTTTACCTTCACGCTGGCGGCTGTTTCAATGAAGCCGCGAATGCCGGGAAAAGTTAAAGGCAATGCCCTTTAACCTCTCCCGGCATTCGCGGCTTCATTGAAACAGCCGCCAGCGTGAAGGTAAAGGCTCTTCACGCTGGCAGGCTGTGCAGAGGGAGCCGGGGCTTCGCGCGGGCTTCCCCGGCTCCCTCTGCAGCAGTCCATTGAGCGAGAATGTGGTTCGCGCGGGGCCCCCTGAAGCGCGGGGCCCTGTGCGAACAACATTCTCGCTCAATGGACGGGCCGGCCCTGCCCTGTGGTAATTAACAATTTTTTTTCTTACCATAACCTTTCAGGGTTAGGTACCTCTGAAGCTCTCCATGTACCTTTTTTCTTTCCTAATTGACCCCATTTAGGAAAGACATTGTGGAACTTCAGTTAATCTAAAGCTTAACGCTTCCTAAATCTGTCCTTACTTTCTTATCAGATACAGGGGTCTCCATACCCTTTCTCTCCTACATGGACTAATTCCATTGCCAGTCCAGATGGGTCAGACTCATTTTCCTTTTGGTCCTAGGATTGTACTGTTCTTGGGCCAAAAGAGCTTAAGCTTTGTCTAATAGTGCCTTCTGTGTTTTCCGCTGAAGCTCTACCTCTTCATACTACCCCAGTTTCCCCTGGGTCTATTTCTGACCTCCACTTGTTTTGTCTACAGTTATTACCTCTACTTATTTATTTTATTTATTTATTTAACAGTTTTTATATACCGCGCTATTCATCATCAGTGCGGTTTACATTTTAACAACCTTGTACTTAAGCATAAAACATATGCCAAGTTTACAGATAACAATGAGTGAACAGGGATAACTGGGATTAAAGATAATATAACAACAAATATTCACAACTATTTACAGTAAATTAGTATAGGCTTTGAGCTTCATAGGATAGAAATGCACTAGATTTTGATCTGGGGCAAGGAATGGAGTTTTGGGAACTTACTTGACTAACCATAGTCATTAGTTTGGGTTGGAAGGAGGGGAGGTGGGGAGGTAATGCCTTGGGAGAAGTGTTGAATGAAGAGGTGTGTTTTTAGAGATTTTCTGAATTGGGACAGGTCTTTTTGTGATCTGATGTTGGATGGCAACATGTTCCAGCATCTGGGGGCGAAGGATGAGAATGCTCTCATGGTAGTCGTCTGCGTGATTTTTGCTGGGTCTTTTGGGACCATTAGTGTGTTTTCTGTTACAGATCTTCTAGCTCTGATGTTTTGAGGGTGGTGAAGGATGTCAGAAAGCGAGGATGGAGAGATTTGGTGGAACGCTTTGAAGGTCAAGAGGAGAGTTTTGTATAAGATCCTGCATGTTATTGGGAGCCAATGAAGTTCAAAGAGAATGGGAGTAATATGTTGACTCCTAGGAGCTCCGTATAGAACTCTTGCTGCTGTATTCATGGCCAACTGTAGTGGGTTCAGTGTGCTCTTAGGAAGGCCATGGAGAACAATGTTAGCGTAGTCGAAGTGCGGGGTGACTAACGCTTGGAAGGTTGTGTGGAAATCATTTGGTTCAAGCATGGGTCTGAGAAGTCGTAGCGTCCTGATCTTATGGTAGATGGCTTTTACTGTATTCTTTATGTGATCTTTGAATTCCAGCCGCTGATCCAGAATGACACCTAGGTAACGTATCGTGGTTTTGACCGGTAGATCGGCATCTCTTGTTCTTAATGTTGGTGGAGGAGAGAAGTCTTTATTCCTTGTGATAATCAAGACCTCCGTTTTTTTAAAGTTGACTCGGAGATTTTGTTTGAGCAGCCAATCTGAGATAGTATTGAAGCAGGTGGTTAAAGGTGTGTAGTCGGGTTTTGTAACATTAACTGGTGTGAATAAGAGCACATCGTCAGCATAGATGAGGCAAGAGATTCCGAATGAGCGAGTGATGTTGCAGATTGGCTGCATGTAGATATTGAATAGCAAGGCAGAGAGGGAGGAACCCTGCGGTACTCCTTGCTTCTGTTGGAAAGGCTGGGACGTAGTGTTACCAATCCGGACCTGTTGCCAGCGATCCTCCAAATAAGACTTGCACCAGTTCCAGGCCGTTCCTTGTATCCCTTTTTCGTGGAGCCGGGCTAGCAGTTGATCATGGTCGACGGAGTCAAAAGCTGCCGCTATGTCTAGGAAGACCAATGCAACTCCATTTCTGATGTTGTCTGTTGTAGTAATGAGCATATTCATTAAAGAGGCTAGAAGAGTTTCGACTCCGTGCGCTTCTCTGAATCCATGCTGGTTTGGGTCTAGTGGTGCTTCGGAATCAATGTGTTGTTGAATCTGCCTTTTCTAGGATCTTGGCTAATAGGGGAATGCTTGAAATTGGACGGTAAGAGTCTTCCTTCTTCGGATCCAGTTTATTATTTTTCAGTAAGGGACGAGTGGAGGTCTGTTTGAGGGCAGTTGGGAATATCCCTGTGCTGAGTGACTGGTCCGCTATGGCTGCTATGTATGGGCTAAGTTCTGCTCTCATTGCTTTGATCCAGTGGGCTGGGCATGGATCATTAGGGGTGGTGGTGGCATTGATGGAAGTTATAATTTCTTCAATTGTTTTCGGGGTTGGAGATGAAAATATATTAAGTATGAGCTGAACATTGGAAGGTTGTGTGGTTTCACTTGCGATTGCTGTTGTGATTTTGATCATCTTAGATTGAATGTAGTCAGCATATAATTGTGGTTGTACATGATCATGCTGTGGTGGAGTAGGCTCTCCAGTTAGGGATTTTACTAATTGGAAGAGATCTCTTGGTTTGTTAAGAGACCGGTGAAGGAGTTTTGCGTGATATTCTTTTCTCCTGTCCCAGGTTAGCTGACGATGGGATCTCAATTGAGATAAATAAGTGGTTTGGTCATCAGGGTTCAGAGAGTGCCTCCATTTCCTCTCTAGTTTCCTCAATTGATGTAAGGAGGTTCGTAGTTCAGCAGAGAACCATGGCGCGTTCTGTTTCTTGGGTCTAGGCGAATTGATAGAGGTTTGATTGTCTGTGATGAGAGGCTGGGCGGATAATCCAATGGCACTGTTCCAGTTCAATACAGTTTCATTGATGTTGTCATATATTTGAGAGAGTTTTGGGATGGTCTGGGAAATGATTGCGTCTCTGTCGAATGGTTTGAACCGAGAGGGTTTTAAGAATGAATTGAGATCTGATGGTTTGCTTGGAGATTCCTCGATTGGTATGCAGAATGTTATAAGATTATGATTGGACCAGGGGATGGGGGTTGTTGAGAGCTCAAGTTGGTTTAGTGAGTAAGCAGATGAGGGTGGTGCGAAGATGAGATCAAGGAGATTTCCTTGTTTATGAGTAGGGTTTTTTACGATTTGTCTATAATGTAGGTTGTCCATAGCATCAAGGAAGGAGTTTGATACTGATGGCAGTGTGGATGATAAATTGAAATCCCCTAGGAGCCAGTTAGGTTTGTCAGGATCTTTAGGGTTAATGGCAAGATCAATTATGTTTGAGAAATCATCAGCTGGAGCGTTTGGAGCTCTGTAGATAAGATTTATGGTATTGGCTTTATTGGAGATGGACAATGTGTTTATGTGGTTTGTGACTTTGGTGAAGGTGGTGTGGTATTTTAATTCAGTTCTTGCTATTATGCAGACTCCACCACCTTTTCTGTTTTCCCTGTTGCAGGTGTAAATAGAGTAGTTAGGTGGGGTAAGTTGGTTCATTAGGACATTATCAGTATCGGAGAGCCAGGTTTCTGTGACCAGAAGGATATCTAGTTTAAGGTTTGCTATAAGATCAGTGATGACTGGCCATTTGTTGCGGGCTGAGCGTGCATTAATAAGGGCACACTTGAGGTTTTGTAAAGTGGTTTTTATATTGGATCTTTTGGTGTTTGTTGCTTCGAGAGGAACATAGAGAAGGTAGGTGTGTCTATTGTTATATGTATTTTGTGGGTAGTGATGTTGATTTTGGTGGGGTTTCCTATTTCTGTAATGGTGTATAGGAATAGGGTTGAGGTCAGATGTTAGAGCAAAAGAGGCATGTAAGATGCCAGAGTATGGAGAGGAGCAGGAGGGCGAGCGTAAAGGTGGCCATGATGTGTACTAATAAAGTTTTCAGAATCCTATAGGTCAGGTGGAATAGAGCGGAATCAGTGGGCAAATATTTTGCGATAGCTATATAAGATACTCCAGTGAGGTAGTCCTTGAGGATCTTCCACTGGCTCTTCTAACAGACCCATATGAGCCTCAATAGACTTTTTACAATGCCACCAAGGGAGGCCCATATTAGAATATTGCATTCAATATTTTACTACTAAATACTCTCTATACAGGGTCTTCCTCTATAGAAGTCCTGTTCTAGTCCAGCTGTTCCACAGCACCTTTTCTGTAATTCAACTCCTTTCCTCCATCCCCAGGATGCCTGAGGTTCTGAGGGGTAGCATGGCTCTTTCTAGATTCGCAACATGCTAGGACTCCCTCTGGGCATCTCAGCTTGGGAGTCAGTCCCCATTTGTGAAGACTCATTCCTGCTTGTTCCTGGAGATAGCACAGTTACTTACCTGTAACAGGTGATCTCTGGGAACAGCAGGAATAAGTCTTCACAACCCACCCACCTCCCCTAGGAGTTGGCATTTCTCTATCTCTATCTTTCCCTTCCTTGCTCTCTCTCTCTCTTTGCCTCAGCTTTAAAACTTAACTGAGGAGAGGCAATTGGGAAAGGCGGGAAGGCAGCATGCAGGCGTGTTGGGATGCTTCCAAAAGCGTTCTGATTGGATGCTGGGGAGCGTTCCCGCGCAGACTCCGTTGGTACCGACGTACCCATATGTGAAGACTTATTCCTGCTGTTCCCAGAGATCACCTGTTACAGGTAAGTAACTGTGCTTAGTCGTCGTTTGGACATCTGCAGACATGCACGTGGATGTTGAAATCACGGACACGTCTCCGTAACCATTCCACAAATGCTGTTCGCAGATGTCTCCAGCACAGAGATATGGTGGAGGCATGTCTGGGGAGGGGTATGATGGAGGTGTGTCTGGGGAAGGGCAATGGATCCCGAAAGCAGAAGAGCTGCCTGCAGGCACATGCATGTTTATTCCTACCAGGCACGAATAGGTATCAGGAAAGTGTTTGTTTTTCCCTTAAAACATCCAGAGAGTGTAGAGAAGATGGAGAATTAAGTGACTAGCTTTAGATTACAATTTGAACCGTAGCCACTCAGCTCTTAAACTGACATGATGCTATTAGACATTTTGGTTCTGAAATATTCTCCTGGGGACGTCTATATAGACATTTGATACACCTGCATATCAGGCGCGTCCAGGTTTCTGGAATTGAGCTTGGACTTTCACATGCCTGCTTGCCTTCCTTTTCAGATGTTCTGGCTTTGACGTCCCAGATTGCACTAGGATGCCCCATTTGGAATGTGCCTCCACATGTACAATAGTGCAAGCAACATCTAGGTTAAGCAAGGAAGGAAGGCAACTATTTTGATGCTATTTTATGAAGACACATAGGCACCTATGTGAATGTATAGTACTAATGAAAATCAGGTGCAATAGGACCTATATTTAAGGTGCGGACATTACATCTGCTTGTGAGCAGGTATAAATGTTAGTGTGTACCTTACATGCATATTTTATGAAATGCATGTATCAATCATGACTCCGCCTGACTCCACCCTTGTGCATGCCTAATGTACAAGTACACACTAGATTGCACCTTACATACTTTTAGGCATGATCTAGATGCCCTTTTATAAAATTTACCTCTTTAATGCTTGGGCCTACAACTGGAGGCATACAGTGAAGCTGAAGACAGCTAGAAAATTTGCCATTTGTTTTTATAATAGCTAGTGCTAGAGCAACTGCCTAGTACCCAGAAGATCAAGGGTTTAATTCCCACTGGCACTCCTTGTGATTTTGGGCAAGTCACTTTACCCTCCATTGCCTCAGAAGAAAAGGCCTGGCAATCTACTTCTGGTGATACATTGCCAAGAAAACCCAGAAGCAGCTGGGTCGCCAGGAGTCAGCATTGACTTGCTGGCACTTAAAAAAAAGTGCTCTGAACAAAATGGATGCTGAAACTGACAGTTACTGAAAGCACTGATTTTAGTAAAAAAATTAGCGAGTTCTGTGTAAACAGCGATGGCAAATTACAGTGCAGGAATAAAACATATACACGGGAATACTCATATTCTCCCAAAACATGCAGAGACAGTGCTGTAGAAAGGAAGCTAAGCATACATGTGCACTGCTTTAGACTGAGAGAGAAATATGCTAAAAAAAGTATAATAATACTCAGAACCAAGAAACTGCATTCTTGGGCAATAACTAGTGTCTAAAAGGAACTCCCAGCTCCAAGGAATGCAGCCTGGCCAGTTGTCAACTCCTGAAGCAGTGAATTTCGTAAACATTATTTTGCTGGATAATATATCAAGTCTTGCTTTCTGTTTCATGTAATCCTTGGGAATCCTGAATGAAAACTATTAAGTGCAATGATCTAAATGTATTCTCTTTACTAAATTGGAGTAACTATAAATTGTAATTTGGTTTTGCAGTAAAATAATAAAAAAAAACAGGGTTGCGTTTGAGTTTCCTAATTATTTTTGCACTTTTACCTTTCTTAGTGCTAATTCCCCAGAAGCCAGTAACTCTTGGAAAGGCATGAGCTAAATACTACTAATATTTACTTGCCATAAATACAGGGCCAGATTTAATATGTTGGCGCACATAGGTAAGCCTTGAGAAGGGTGTGGAAGATTTTCTCTGAGATCATAGAGCACTGTCCTAAAGCAAGTAGAACCAGGATCCTGTTTATGCCAGATATTTGGTGCCTTCTAAATTTGGCGCCTTAAGCAGTTTCTTATGCCTATATCCAGGGCTCCATAACTAATATAAACATAATAGCAAAGTCATTTTATGTTGGCCACTGTCTCCAAAATGTGAAGCAATCAATAAAGACACTTATGTAGAATGGGCTAGATATTCAGACACGACGCTCAGCATGTTTTAAAGCACCTGACTGCTGCAGCTGAAAGTAAAACCAATATTGAGCACAGAGCCCATCTAGCATCCGGCACTAAATATCTGATTTTGCCATCGACTGGATTTGCTATGTAGTTATATTCAGCCTCTATCTGGATAGCAAATCTGCATACAGTTAGGACCGCCATTCACCTGTCCTAACTTTATGCAGGCATTAATCCGGCTAGTGGACTGAAATTCGCCACTAAACGGATTAGTGCCAGGTCTACCTTCCCCAGTCCATGGAGTGCCCAGAATTAACAGCGGCAGTCTGTGGGGATAGTGCCGCTGAATATTGGGACTGCCAGGGTTTGGGTTGCAGGTGCCGCAAACCTGTCTGGATATATCAAATCCAAATGTTCTTATCATATTATTACACAGCATGAAAGCTAGAAGTAGAGCATACTATTTGCTGTTCAGTAACAGTCTCTCTTCATTCACTGGTATAAGAAATACAAAGTTTTGCCAGTGCATACCTTTAAATAGAAAGGTCATGGATTATTCAAAGTAATTTTGACTTCTGGAAACCATATAGCAAAAAATGTTTAGGTTTTCTCAGATAACAAATGCTGCAGAAGGCTTTAGTCAAAAGATAGCAGAAGAAAAAGAAAAGATATTTGGAAATTAAGGGATTAGAAACCACCACCAGCACATTATTTTTATTCTCAAATTTGCCTTCAAGAATGCTCTCCAACACCTGCTTAGCCAGATATATACACTCCTTTTATGAGAATCTGAAATCCTTCACCAAATGCAGTTACTCCAAACCGCCGCACAAACCCCGATCGGCATCAGCAGCAGGGAGCAGAAGGTAAGCCCCTCCTCCTCACCACTGAGGCCAATCAGGGCCTTCACAGGAACTTTAAACATCAGCGTGCCCAGGAACCGCCTCACAGACCCAGATCGGCATCAGCAGCAGGGAGCAGAAGGTAAGCCCCTTCTGCTCCCCACCACTGAGGCCAATCAGGGCCTTCACAGAAACTTTAAACATCAGTGCGTCCAGGTGTACCTGTGCCTGAGGGCCTCACCAGAGGGCCCTTTGGTGTGGCCCTTAGGTGGGGACCATAGGCTAGGACCAGCAAATATCACACGGCAAATAGTAACAACCTTCCTCTCACGTGCAACACAAGAAATCACAACTGGCAAGCAACACCAGTAGAAAATGCTCTTCGCTTGAGACACTATCTCTATCCTATGCAGCCTAACTAACAAGAAATTGCAACTGCAACCTGCAGAAGTTTTCTCTGGTGAGTCTCAGTACTCCTGCACTACATTATGCTCTACAAACCCTTACCGGCACGCATAGTGATGATACTAGCTATCCTCTACCTCATCCTATCCCTTCCTGTGGTAACAGCCTTCAACAACAACATCCCCACCCTTTACAGACCCAGACTCCTCACCCCAGTCACGTGCCACAAACCATTATACATTAAGCCTTCATACCGGTTACTCAAAATCAGACTCACTACACAGCAACTACCTCCCAAACAGAAACAATCCCCCCTCCTATCAATTGCTCTCTAATCAATGCTAATAGCAGATTACATACTCAACAGTTACATGGATCTCATGTGCATCACTGAATCATGGATTTCCATGACAGACAATGTTCTCCTTAACCAGATACTACCCCTGCATTATAAGCTCTTCAACTGCAGAACAAGCAGAAAAATAGGAGGCATCTTAATCATGGCCAAAGAACATTTAACTTCACCACACTCTACTCCCACTTAACTGAAATGCTGTACTTCCTCACAATCTACAATAATGACTTCCCAATCTGCCTAACACACTGGACACCATCTTCCAAGACAGAGGACCTCGCAGACCTTTTAGATGAAGTTTGTACACATATGGCATCCAACAAACACTTCCTCTTCCTTGGAAACATAAACCTCACATACACTCCAATAGACAAGCCTTTACCTTCACCAATGCCATGGAAGCACTTCAAATGCACCAGCTCATCAAGGATCCTACACATTCCAAAAGAGCAACACTAGACCTTATATTTGCTCCCAGACACATCCCACAACCCAATTCAATATTCAAACTGACCCAGTCCCTTGGTCTGACCATGTAATGAAATCCTTCACCCTATCAGCAGGATTTCTCACCCCACACACCCCACAGCAACAGACAAGTACACGTTGCTTCAAATCATTCAACAGGCAAACCTTCCTGGATGATATCTTCTCACACCTGGACTCTGACACCCAAGACCTAGACAGCATAATACACTCCTGGAATACAGTGATATCCAACACTGCCACCTTCACATCATGACAACCAACAACTCCCTCGAATCACTCACACAACCACCATGGTACTCCCACAAAATCAGAGTCATCAGACAACAACTGCAGGACTATCAAAAAAAAGTGGAAAAAGACACAAGACAGACAAATCAAGGAACAATTCAGCTCAAAACTGATTGAATACTGTAACATCATCCAAAGCAGCAAAAAGGAATACTACGCTAACATAATCAAGAAATCACTTATCCGGCCAAGAGAGCTATATTCTCCATTGTCTCCTCCCTTACAAAAGATCCTACATCAATGAACACTAAAACACAACTTGATCTACAGCCCATGGCGACTTACTTACACAGCAAGCGCTTTTCCACAACTACCCACCCCATTGCCTCACCTCACCTACTGGATAAACCAGCCCAGCCCACATCTGGGATACCTTCAGACTGATCTGAACACAGGAGCTCACAGACATCATCAAATACATCAATACAACCACTTCACCACTAGATCCATGCCCAGTTTCCTGGATAAAGCCACTTCAAACAGAACTCTCCTCAACAATACAGAAGATCATCCACACCTCCCTCCAGCAAGGATACCTATCCCCTGCTCTAAAACAAGCCTCAATAAGACCCATCCTCAAGAAACCTTCTCTTGACCAATCTGCCCCAAGCTCATACCGCCCCATAGCAAGCATTCCCTTCCTAGCAAAAGTAATAGAAAAAACAGTGCAACACCATCTCCAAGATTACATCGACTCCCAACAACAGGGTTCTGCCCCAACAAGGTGTAGATACTCTTTTCACAGCACTCTTCGACACACTAATCAAGGGCCTCAACAGGCCACATCAAGGCTTTGCAATAATATTTCTTGACATCAGTGCAGCTTTTGACTCTATCTCTCACAACATACTTCTTACCAGGCTTTTTTTTTTTTTTTTTTTTTAGTTTCAAAATATTTTATTGAGAAAATTCAAAGAATACAAACATTCCAAAAGAAAAATTACCATATAATAAACATACAAATTACAGTCCACGTCATGAGGAGCGACATCTACAAGATAATAACAAGAAAACCTATTACACAAGAAAACTGAGAGAAAGGAGGAAGCCAGTCTAATCATTTTACTCTTTTTTTTTCCATCTGATGACAAGAAAATATAACCAGAGAAACTAACTATTTAACCTGCGTAGAGCTCGTCAAAAGAAAAGTTTCCAAGGCTGACGTTTCCAGAAAGACATACTTGGTGCCTTTGAAGGTAACTAGACATTTACAGGGAAATTTCAAAAAAAACGTGGCACCAATAGCTAGGACGCGGGGCTTTAACATAAGAAAGCCCCGACGACGCAGCTGAGTCGTCCTGGAGACGTCTGGAAACATATTAATTTTCTCCCCACAGAAGACAGCATCTTTATTCGTGAAAAATAAGCACATCACAGCATTCTTTTCCACCTCAGAAGCAAATGATACCAGGAGGGTGGCTCGTGTAGAAATTAAATCCCGAAAGGACTCAATAAACGCTGAAATATCCAGAGAATCCTGAGATACTACTGGGGCAGCTCCAGGGATCATCTCCTCTGGTGCTGTCCCTTTACGGGAAATATAAAACAATTTTACAACACGTGGTTTTGAGTCTTCCCTATATCCTAAGACTTCCACTAGATATTTATCAAATAAAATTTGGGGAGACAGAAAACGAGTATAGGGAAAATTTAAACAACGCACATTAGAAGCACGCAAACTATTTTCTAATAATTCTTGCTGAAAATGTAAGGTAATACTATCTTTTATAAAAGACATTGAGGAGTTTTGTAATACATTACACTGAGCTTCCAATTTCTGGCATTTCTGATCTAATACAGCAATCTGAGTATCATGCTGGGCAAATTTCGCCACAGAGTCCCTTGAAAAATCTGAGAATTGAGATACAATTGAACCAAGTGAAGAGTCAATCCTCGATAGAACCTGCCATACATCCGCTAGGGAGATGTCCCGAGAAGCCGCAGGTACAGGCGATATACCGTCCCTGTGTGCTGAGACAAAACCCTCCGGTACCTTCAACACCCGGGGTAATGGGACAACCCCATGAGCTAAGGAGGAACCAGAAGGGGATACAGATGGCAAACAATCCAATTGCTGCAGCAAAACCTCCCGTACTGGTGAGGAGGTAACTGGGGCAGTCTGTCCATTGCCAGCAGAAGGGGAAGAGATACTAACCCCCAAAAATATCGAGGAGCTATCACTAGGGAGCTGTGTGTCAGATGGCACATCTTTCTGAGCCTCCATATTTCCCACAGCGACCAAATGTCTATCCATGGGACCGGAAACTTTAACGACTTTTGTAGGATTCACAATACTCACAGTTTGATGACGCTTCCTGCGTTTGCCCATCCTACACGATCACAAACCAGCTCCCAGGCTCCTCGAGCGCCAAAGGAGCGCATAAGGAGCATTACCTGCCCCTTAAAAACGCGCCCCTTTGAAAGGCTTTTAAGGCTTAAGAACATGGGCCCCCACAACAGCACCCTAAATTGGCTCTCTTCATACCGCACCGACAGACAGCTTCAGGTAAAAACTGGCTCCCTTAAATCCAACCAGTTCAGCCTAAACCAAGGAATACCCCAAGGATCAGCCTTGTCAGCTCTTCTTTTCAACATTTACATCCAACCCATCTGCACTTTCAACATGCACTTTCACCTTTACGCAGATGACATCATGTTCTACACGTCCTTTCATATCCTAACTCCAGACTTCTCCACTATCTCAGACTACTTCTCAGCCATCACCGACCTACTTGTAAGCCTAACCCTAATAGTGAACAACAACAAAACTGAGGCACTACTGGTCACAAGAGACCCCTCCTTCACCACACCAACAAAGCTAATACTCCATCATACCAAAATCATGATAGAGGAAGAAATCAAATATCTAGGTATAACTCTGACAAGAACCTCAACACCGCATACTTCAAAATAAAATCACTCTAACACCTGCGACCACTGCTCCACCATAATGACTACAGAATTGTATTCCAATCTATCATAACACCCCACCTAGACTACAGCAACATCTTATACCAAGGGATCCCAAAACACGCTCTCTGCCCCCTCCAATTAGTCCAGAATATTGCAGCCAGAATACTAACATGCACCTCGAGACATCAAAATATCACTCCTATTCTCAAGAGCTTACACTGACTATCAATAGCCCAGAGGATAAAACACAAGGTTGTAACCACTACCTACAAGATCCTACACAACCTATCAGCCTCCTACCTCAACTCACTGATCAGAAGAGCTCCTACAACAAGGGAAATAAGATCAATGACCTAAAACCTACTAGTCGTTCCTTCACTCAAGACAAAATGCACTCAGCAAACGAACAAAAGAACCTTCATTCTCTTCACCCCCTCAATCTGGAACTCACTCCCAGCTTCCATAAGATCTGCACAGACAACTTAAGAAGTTACTGAAGACACACCTCTTCATAGAATATTACAGCAGCAATGACACCACATAACATTCCAGAAGATGATTATCACCCCCTCCCTCCAAAATAAGTTACCCCCTGTTTTCTGTTAACTCCAAGTTATGTCTCCCTTACATTCTATGTAACTGTATCTCAATTGGGATTGTTAGTTGTTCAGTGTAAACTGCCTTGACCCTAAAGCTGTATAAATAAAATCCTGATAGATAAATAAATAAATAGGTCCAGGATGGAGCATTGTAACAGCCCTACAGCACCTGTTTCTTCATATGGGGGTAAAATTGATGCTTTTAAATCATTTTTACTCATAGCCAAAAAAGGAAAGCTAGTTGCAATAAAATCATTACTTTTCTTCTATCACATAACACCTCTAAAAAATGTTTAGCTATCTTCCAAAAAATATTTAGTTACCATCTCTGCTTATAAGTGTTGCCTAAATTTTCCGATGCAAAAATTCCTTTCAAATGACCAGGGCCACGTTTCGCATCAGAGGTCATATTTACCATTTAAGAAGCACTTTAGCCTCTACTATTGGCTTAAGTTTCATCTACAGCATAGGTGTCAAACTCTGGCCCGCGGGCCAAATTTGGCCCGTAGTGTAATTATATTTGGCCCGCGAGGCTATACCAAATGACTACTAGAGCTAGCCCGCCGGTATTATACAGCGCATTCATTCATCGCTAATACTACAAATCCCATAATGCCTTGCTGTTGTTTTGGCGCGTCAATCAGGACAGGTCCCAGAAACGCCCTCTCCTGTGTGACAGAAGTCATAGCGATCTCAAGCTACAACTGTCACTGTGGAACCCCTTCCCAAAAATGGCAAAAAGAAAGGCAGACAACAGGAACTTTCTGGACAGGTGGGAGACAGAATATTTGTTTACATATGTAAAAGACAGACCTGTTTGTCTGATTTGTGGAGTCAACGTGGCTATAACTAAGGAGTATAACATTCGACGACACTATGAAACAAAACACCATGACAAGTACAAGGACCTGGACATGACTCAAAGGAGCCAGAAAGTGGAGGAGATGAAAAGAAGTTTGGTTTCACAACAGAATATGTTCAAAAAAGCCACATCACAAAGTGAGGCTGCTGTAAAGGCTAGTTATATTGTGGCAGCAGAGATCGCAAAATCAGCCCGGCCCTTTAATGAGGGAGAGTTTGTGAAAAAGTGCATGTTGAAAGTTTGTGACATCGTGTGCCCAAAGAAAAAGCAAGCCTTTTCAAACGTGAGCCTGAGCAGAAACACAGTAGCTGATCGCACATGTGATCTTGCCACCAATCTGTATGACCAGCTTTTGGAAAAGGGAAAAGATTTCGTTGCATTCTCCCTTGCTGTGGATGAGAGCAGCGACGCATCTGATACTGCTCAGCTGTCAGTCTTCATCCGTGGAGTGGACTCAAATATGTGTTACGGAGGAGCTATTGGGATTCAAATCAATGCATGGCACAACCACAGGAAAGGAAATTTTTGAGGAGGTTTCCAAATGCGTAACTGAAATAAAGCTGCCGTGGGATAAACTCGTGGGATTAACGACAGATGGTGCGCCAGCGATGTGCGGTAAAACAAGTGGACTGGTGGGCAGGGTCCGGGAGAAGATGCAGGAAGAGAACTGTGCAGGTGAACTAACTGTTTATCACTGCATCATACATCAGGAATCATTGTGTGGCAAAGCCCTAAAGATGGAACATGTTATGACCACAGTAACACAAGTAGTTAACTTTATAAGAGCCAAAGGTCTGAATCACCGCCAGTTTAAGTCTTTTCTGGAGGAGTGTGGTTCGGAATACGCAGACGTGCCGTATCACACAGAGGTGAGATGGTTAAGCCGAGGAAAAGTACTGAATAGATGTTTTGAGCTGCATGAGGAAATATGTCAGTTTCTGGAAAGCAAAGGGAAGGACACAGCAGAGCTTCGGGAGAAAAAGTTTCTGTGTGAGCTGGCCTTTCTGTGTGACATCTCGAGCCATCTCGATGCGCTGAACCTGCAGCTTCAGGGGCGGGGGCGCATCATCACAGACATGTACGCTGCAGTGAGGGCTTTTAAAACTAAACTGTGCCTGTGGGAGAATCAGATGCTGCAAGGAAACCTTGGCCATTTTCCCTGCTGCCAAACCATGAAAACGCAGTTCTTTACCAACTTGTTCCCATGCGCACAGTTTGCTGAAAAACTCAGTGTACTCGGCGCTGAGTTTAGCCGGCGATTTGCCGACTTTGATGTCCAGAAATGTAGGTTTGAACTGCTCAGTAATCCCTTTGCAGTTAATGTGGAAAACGCACCAACCAACCTCCAAATGGAGCTAATTGAACTCCAGTGTAATGACACGCTGAAGTCAAAGTATGATGCTGTGGGCGCCGCCCAGTTTCCACAGTTCATCCCTGACACAATGCCTCAGCTCCGCACCCAAGCTGCTCAGATGCTCTCCATGTTCGGCAGCACTTATCTATGTGAGCAACTTTTCTCCTCGATGAAGATGACCAAAACATCTCACAGGAGATGTCTGACTGATGAACACCTTCGCTCGATACTGAGGATTTCCTCAGCTCAAAGCCTGAGCCCAGACATTGATGAACTATCATCCAAGAAGAGATGCCAGGTATCTGGCTTGGGCACATCAGATTAGATCAGTGTGCAGCAAACTGAGCAATAATTAACGTTTTCTTTATGCACTTTTTCTTGCTACTCCAAGACATGGGCTTGAATGGTTGATTAATTTTATTATTGTTATTTTATTTTTAAAATTATTATTTATTATTATTTAAATCTTATTTAATAAATGAATGTCATTGATGTTTTTTTTTATTTGAAATTGGTTTTTGCATATCTGAACTATTAAGTTATAAATTGTAAAGTAATAAGTGTTGCTTCATATTCAATGTTAAAGCAAATCTTGTTTGGGTCCATATTAAAAGGTTCATTTGTTCAATGCTGGCCCGCGACTTTGTTCAAGTTTTACATTTTGGCCCACTGTGTATTTGAGTTTGACACCCCTGATCTACAGCATATACATCATCTCCTTACCTTTATCTAAACCTATTTTTTTATTACATTGACATCCTTACTTCACCTCTCTCCATTCAGATTCAAGACACTCATACTGCACTTGTTACATGCATTAGAAACATAGAAACATGATGGCAGAAAAAAGACCACATGGCCTATCTAGTCTGCCCTTTCATATCAACCACTGTAACAGTTACCCTTTTTTCCTTAGAGATTCTCTGTGTTTGTCCCGTGCTTTTCTGAATTCAGATACTGTCCTCATCTCTCATCACCTCACACCCCTCATTCACGACATAAAAGGAAATAAATTCCAACACCTACACTTGCCCTACACACCACGCACAACCACTGTAAATATCCATGTGTAAATAGTTTGATGATTGTTTTGCTTTAAATTAAATTTTATTGTTCAATGTAAATAGTTGAATCCTACTGTTCAATGTAAATGTATACAGATATGTACAATACTGTTAAGCTGTTACATGTAAACCGCCCTTGATCTCTGGAAGGGGCGGTATAAAAGAAAATAGTTAAATAAAATAAAAAAATAAATCTCTACCACCTCCACTGGGAAACTATTCCATGCATCTGCCACTCTTTCTGTAAAGAAATATTTCCGCATATTACTCCTGAGTCTAACCCCTTTCACCCTCATCCTATGTCCCCTCAATCAAAAGAAGCTCTCCTCCTGTGCATTTATGTCACTGAGGTATTTAAATGTCTCAATCATATCACCTCTATCCCACCTTTCCTCTAAAGTATACATATTAAGATCATTAAGTCTGTCCTCATATGCTTTATAATGAAGATCACTAACCATTTTAGTAGCCATCTTCTGCACCGACTCCAATCTGTTTATATCCTTTTGAAGGTGCGGTCTCCAGAATTGCACACGATACTCCAAATGAGGTTGCACCAAAGACTAATACAGAGGTACTATCACCTCATTTCTTTTGCTGGCCATTCCTCTTCCTGTGCACCCAAGCATCCTTCTAGCTTTCACTGTTGCCTTTTCTACCTGTTTAGCTACTTTAAAATCCACAGACACAATCACACCTAGGTCCTGCTCTTCTTTTGTGGACAGAAGTACTTCGCCCCCTATATTGTATTGCTCCCTGGGATTGCTGCAGCCCAAATGCATGACCTTGCATTTCTTAACATTAAATCTCAGCTGCCACATTCTAGACCATTCTTCAAGCTTAGCTAGATCCCTTCTCATGTTATCTACTCCTTCCTGGGTGTCTACTCTATTGCAGATCCGCAAAGAGGCAAACCTTACCCGACAGCCCTTCCACAATATCACTAACAAAGATGTTAAAAGGAATACATGCTGCCTCTGATCCGGGAATCCGTTGGATTCCAGAAACCTCACTATTTTCTCTTTCAGCAGCGCTTCCAATAATTTACTCACCACCGAGATTAAACTAACCGGCCTGTAGTTTTCAGCTTCATCCTTACTTCCGCTTTTGTGTAAAGAGACCACATGTACCTCTCTCCAGTCCTCTGGCACCACTCCTGACTTTAAAGAGGCATTGAAAAGGTCAGTCAGTGGAACATCTCCAAGTTTCCTCCGTATTCTCAGATGTATCCCATCCAGTCCCATTGCTTTGTCTACTTTTAATTTAGCTAGGTCCTCACAGATTACTAATAGTAGGTCTGAAATCTCATATTTCAGTTCTTTCAACACTCTTGGATTTATACCATCCGGTCCAGGTGATTTGCTACTCTTCAGTTTATCAAATAGTTGTAATATATCTTCCCGGTGTATTGATATTTCTTTTAATTCTTCTGCGGTATCATCTTTAAAAACCATTTCAGTCATGGGTAACATTCCTATACAAGCACTGTAGACCTATGTACCTTTTTTGAAATTTGACAAGTGCTTGTGATCTGGATTGGCTACTGTTGGAAACAGGATACTGGGCATAATGGACCTTGGTATGGTCCAGTATGGAATTTCTTATGTTCTTGTTATATCATATTGCTACATAGTAAAATTTATATTAGCTAAATTATTGTTCCTTTGATTGTCTATGACAATAGAGTATTTTTTTTCAGAGTTCCATTACCTAGAAACATTCAGGATCTAGACAAAATCCTCTGTGAAGCACTACAAAGAGCTAATCAGAGCCTATGAAACACATTGGAAAACTGGTCTCCTATAGTGATTGCAGTTCTACTGAAAACAGTGGATTCCATGAGAAGGATTGGATTTCGCAGTCTTCTGTGTCATTACAGAATCACAGGAGACCATGGAACTTGTCTATGGGTATGTGAGATTTCACTATAAAGGGAATAGTTTGAATATCAACCAGACTTGATGTCCAAAGAGGTATGCTGTCTGCCAGGTGCCAAAATTTGAGATGTTACAGAGAGTTTGCTGAGACTCATCAAGACTATTACCATATGTTGCTAATCCATGTCGGCACAAATTATACTGCCAGGTATCCCTCTGAGCATATCAAAAGTGACTTCATGGTTCTGGGAAAGAAGTGAAGAGATAAATGCACAGGTGGTGTTCTCTTCAATCCTCACTGTTGAGGGTAAAGGCCAAGGCAGAGAAGCTCGCATCCTGGAGATAAATGTATGGCTGCGTGGTTGGTGTCATCAAGAGTGTTTTGGTTTCTTGGACTATGGGATGCTGTTCCAAGTGTTGCAGAGCAGAGATGACATTCATCTGTCCAAGAAGGGTCGACGTGTCTTCAGTAGCAGACTGGCTAACCTACTGAAGAGAGCTTTAAACTAGATTCATTGGGGATGGGTGAAGAAAGCCCCCAGGTAAGTGAAATATTAAATACCTTTATAGAAATGAGTAAAAGGGACAACATATGGAAAGCAGTATGTACAAATATCTGTAGCATGGGAAATAACAGAGACATGGTTCACAGACAACCATGACAGGGATGTAACTATGTGACAAGGAGAAGCAAGACTCCTGCAGGTAGTCCAGACAAACACAAAAAGCAGGAGTTGTTAGAAGAACAGAAGGGTCTTTATTATTCAAAAAGGAACCCCAACGCGTTTCGGCAATGCCTTCCTCAGGGGGAGTATCACTAATAAATGATAATAAAACATAGACATGATAAATTAAAAACAAAGTAAAAAATATTAAAAATATATTAAACAACAGTACATATGAAAGCACCAGCATGGCAACAGATCTAACGACAAGAACAAATGATCAGTCAATGTAAGGATAAAACGTCAATATGATAATAAAATAAATAAAAAGCAGGGCTGAGAAACCAAATGAGTATACAAACCAACATGGAGAAACGACAATGGAGCAAACTGATTAATATGAACTCTTAGGAGTAGTGTCAACAAATAATATATCATGAACTGTCTCATTAAAAAGATACATAAAATGTAGCTGAATATATAAATATACATATAAATACAGAATAAATATACATATGTGTGACTAAAACTATAGAACATAAAAATGATAAATAAGCGAAAAAGTCATGACTACGGCTGTACTTAACTAAAAAAGTGAAACATTGTAATAAATATAAATAATGCAATGTATAAATATAAACACAGACATACACAGTTTGTAGCACATTATAAAAACAACTAAAATATGAAGAGGCAGTATATGGTAATTAAGACAACACGCTCGTGTAAACAAATAAATAGCAGAGTACCCATAATAAAAAATATACATGTAATAAATACTGATAAGATCATCTGACTAAAAAATAATAAAAAATAAATTATGAACATAGTCAGTTTAAAAGATTGTAAGTAAAAACTCTAACAAAATTGTGCAAATTGATAAACAAGGGTCAGAATATGGTGTACCAGGGACCAAAAAGGTATTGAATGTAAATAAAACATGTGTCAAGTTAAAACCATTATAAAATGGATAAGTGGGTAGGACTATTGTAAAATAGATCGCTAGGTGGAACTACTGATTACAATTTGTAGTCAGAAGTAATCATGAAAACTATGCAAAGGATCATTAGAAAGTACAATCCAATAAGGGAAAACAACAGGGTGTAACAACAAATACATATCAATTCGTAAATAGGCAAGATTAAAAAATAATGTGGGGCCATAAATGGTCAATACAAAAAACATGTTGCATGGCATAGAAGAATAAAATGAAACTGCAAGATTAAAAAAGGGGGACGGAAGAAGTAGAAGGCTTAAGGTGTATGTAGTGACAAGTGTTCTAAAGTGCTAGTTGAGGTAAACGCTGTAGCACAGATCCAATAGATAAGAGCCCGTATTATACTTTAATATGTAATACACGTAATAGTTGGATCACATATATAGCGAAATAACAGCATGAAAATATGGCAGGAAAGGGGCAGCATAACAAAAAACTTATCGACATTGTCAAAAGGATAATGTACCAATGAAGAACTGCAATTAATTTTATAAAACAGGTATGCACTAGCGTGGCGGGCAGAACATCGTTGTAGAATTATTAGTGCAATGCGGACAATTATACGAGTAAAAATTAAAGAACCTTTTATCACATGTTGAAATACATATGTAATTATGGGACCGAAGAGTCACAGAAATTGCTTCAGAAAGAAAAATAAATAAAGCAACTAAGAAAACATTCAGGGAACATGTACCAATGAAGAGAACCTACAAAATTTTTTTTTAAAAAACAAATATGCACAAGCGTGGCAGGCAGAGCATCATTCAGCATGAAAATACAGCAGGAAAGGGGCAGCATGACAAAAAACTTATCGACAGTGTCAAAAGGATAATGCACCAATGAGGAAGAACTGCAATTAATTTTATAAAACAGGTATGCACTAGCGTGGCGGGCAGAACATCGTTGTAGAATTATTAGTGCAATGCGAACAATTATACGAGTAAAAACTAAAGATCCTTTTATCACATATTGAAATGCATGTGAAAATATGAGACCGAAGAGTCACAAGAATTGCTTCAGAAAGAGAGAAAAAAAATGAAGAAACTAAGAATACTTAATGATTTAAGATCCTTCGTGAAGCGGATGCAAATAATGAGGATAATGTATCAGGATTTACTTGTGGGCACAACCATTATAACATAAAGAATAAAACCACTCACCCATAACACGGTATCAACCTAATGTTGTCAGAGGCGTTCTTACGTATGAAAAAGCCACAGTGTTGCTGAGAGACAAAAAAAACATAGATTGTAATATAAAGTGAAAATAAAAATAAAAGTGCTGTGAGCCACCAACTAGAGAGATATATATCTAATCAACGGAAGCATCAAAGAAGAAAATTAAAAATAAAAGCCTTACTGTGTAAAATCAGACCCGTTATGAAGCAGTATCGCAACAAGTGCCTTCAGAGCACATAAAGGAAGTGGTCTATGCTGTGCTGTTATATAAACGCCGATTTTCGCGCCAAAATAGAAGAAACCTGATACTAGGGGAGGAGTGCACGTCAGGGTGCCTGACAGGCCATAATACTAAGCAACCAGAAAAGGAACCATCAGAAGAGCCTACAAACAAAATGATGTGCATATATATACATTGGTGCAACTCAGTATGATAAATAAAGTGACCAAACAGGCGAACTAAGCAAACTGCACCGCATACCCGAATATACACATTTTTGGCTTAAATGTGGTATACGTGACATTTCCAAAAGGAGATTAAAGACTTTGAAGCTCAAAGAAAAAATTTTTACAGGACAAATAAGGTGAAACCATAAAGAGATTATCCCAGGAAAACTGTTAAATCCACTTCTTGGTTTAAGCCATATGGTTCCAAAGTCTTTAATTCATAAATGAAGCGCTGTTCAAACTTCAAAAGAGTTTTATCCAAATCACCTTCTCTCCAATGTGGAACAATTGTTTTAAGCACAGCGAATTTGATGTCACTAATGCTGTGATTTTTCTCCAACCAGTGGGATACCAGTGGTTTATCCGGTTGTTTTCTGAGAATATTACTTCTATGTTCAATTATGCGGGTGCGGACCTGTCTCAAGGTCTTACCTATATACAGGGATGTAACTATACCAGGCTATACTTTATTCAGAAAGGACAGGGTAGGAAGAAGGGGGGGAGGAGTGGCACTCTATATAAAAAGTAATAGTAAAGCTATGGAAATACAGGTCTTAAAAGGGAGAGAGGAGGCATTGTGGGTTAAACTAGAAAGAGGGAAAGAGAAATCCATTTGCATTGGCATGATATACAGACCTCCCTCACAGGGGGAAGAAGTGGTGGAAATTTAATAGAAGGCATACGCAGCATTGCCAGGAAAGGGGAAGTACTACTGATAGTGAATTTCAATATGCCAGATGTTGATTGGCGCATCCCTGCTGAAGTATATTCTAGAAGTAAGCAGATCTTAGATTCTTTACAGGAAATCGCTACCGGAGGATGTATATAAAATCTGTTACTGTAGTCGGGTTTAAAAAAGTTTTCAGCAAGTTCCTTGTGGAAAGGTCCATAAACCATTATTAAAGGGGACCTGGGATATCCACTGCTTGACCCAGTACAAGAATTGTGGAACCTGTATCTTTTGGGTAACTGTTAGGTACTTGTGACCTAGATTGGCCACTGTTGGAAACAGGATACTGGGCTTGATGGACTTTGGTCTGATCCAGTATGGCATATCTTATGTTCTTAAGCAGTGGAATTCTTCTTTTCCCCCCTAACCCTCCTCTCCCCTTCCTGCTTTCTCAATCTCTGTGGATAACCCTCTATTCCTCCCTGTTTCCTTGGCTCACAACCTTGGGGCATCTTTGACTCCTCCCTCTCCTTCTCAACACACATCCAACTGATAGCTAAAGCCTGTTGTTTCTTTCTCTATAACATCAACAAAATTTGCCCATTACTTTCCGAACACACTACTAAGACACTTATCCACTCTTTAGTCACCTCCCATCTAGACTATTGCAATCTCCTCCTTGCTGGTCTGCCTCTGAATCATCTCTCTCCCCTTCAATCTGTTCAAATCCCAGCTGAACAACTAGTCTTTGATCAGCCTCTTCATGTTCATATAACCCTTCTTCTCAAGTCACTTCATTGGCTCCGTATCCATTTCCACATCCAGTTCAAACTTCTCCTGCTGACCTATAAGTGCATTCACTACCTTTCCTCTCTTATCTCTCCCTACACCCCTCCTTGGGAATTCTGCTCTTCTGGCAGATTGCTCCTATTCTTGCCCGTCTCTTCCACTGCTAACTCTAGAGCTTGCTCCTTTCACCTTGCTGCTCCCTATGCCTAAAACAAGCTACCTGAGTGTGTATATCAAGCTTCTTCTCTGGTCCTTTTCATATCATGGCTGAAAATTCACCTCTTCGCTGCTGCTTTTGGATCCTGATTTGCCTAATCTCCTTTGTGTTTCCTTACAATTCCCCCTAGATGTATCCTTGTCCAAAGCTGCTGTGCTGTCTGTCTTGACCAGATTGTAAGCTCTGATGAGCAGGGACCATCTTTTACATGTCTCTGTGCAGCGCTGTGTATGCCTTGTAGAACTATACAAATGTTCAGTAGTAGAAGTAGTAGTATGTTTTCTGGGTCCTCTTTAATAATGGTTTATGGACCTTTCCTCCAGGAACTTTTCCAAACCTTTTTTAAACCCAGCTACATCCTCTGATAATGAATTCCGGAGTTCGATTGCACGCTGAGTGAAAATAATATTTACCCGTTCTACTCCATTCCCTAATTTATAGACTTCCATCATATCTCCCCTCAGCCGTCTCTTTTCCAAGTTGAAGAGCCCTAATCTTTTAAGCTTTTCCTCATAAGGGTATCCTTCCATCCCCATTCTGGTGGCTCTTCTCTGTACCTTTTCTAATTCTGCTATATCTTTTTTAAGATATAGTGACCAGAATTACACACACTATTCAAGGTGCCATAGAGTGATACAGAGGCATTATAACAATCAATCCCTCAAAAGACTTTCTTTAGCACATATTAAACTCATGGCCATAATTAGCCTTTAATATATCCTATACAAAGTTCATAGAAACATGACGACAGAAAAATACCACATAGCCTATCCAGTCTGCCGTTTCATATCAACCACTACAACAGTTCCATTTTTTTCCTTTAGAGATCCTCTGTGTTTGTCCCATGCTTCTTTGAATTCAGATAGTAACCTCATCTCTACCACCTCCACTGGGAGACTATTTCATGGATCCACCACTTTTTCCGTAAAGAAATATTTCGGCATATCACTCCTAAATCTATCCACTTTCACTCTCATCCCATGTCCACTTGTAGCAGAGCTTGCTTTCAATTGAAAGAGGCTCTCCTCCAGTGCATTTAAGCCATGGAGGTATTTAAATGCCTCAATCATATCACCTCTATCCCGCCTTTCCTCTAAGGTGTACATATTAAGATCCTTGTCTGTCCTCATATGCTTTATAATGAAGATCACTAACCATTTTATAAGCCACCCTCTGCACCGACTCCAATCTGTTTATATCCTTTTGAAGATCTGGTCTCCAGAATTGCACACAGTACTGCAAATGCGGTCGTACCAAAGACTTATACAGAGGCACTATTACCTCCTTTCTTCTGCTGGTCATTCTTCTCCCTATGCATCCAAGCATCCTTCTAGATTTTGCTGTCGTCTATGTCCTCCTCTTCTTTAGTGGGCAAAAGTACTTCACCTCCTATACTATATTGCTCACTTGGATTGCTGTAGCCCAAATGCATGACCTTTCATTTTTTAACATTAAATCTCAACTGTCAAATTCTAGACCATTCTTCAAGTTTAGCTAGATTCTTTCTCATGTTATCTACATCTTCCTGGGGGTCTACTCTATTGCAGATTTTGGTATCAACCGTAAATAGGCAAACCTTACCCGACAGCCCTTCCGCTATATCACTAACAGAGATGTTAAAAAGAAGCGGGCCAAGGACAGATCCTTGGGGCACACCACTGGTAACCTCCTTCTCCTCAGAGTGAGCTCAATTTACCTGTACCCTCCCACTCAACCAATTTCTAACCTAAGCAGTAACTTTAGGGTCCATCCCTAGGGTGCTCAGTATGTTTAAAAGTCTCCTGAGAGGAACGATGTCAAAGGCTTTACTGAAATCTAAATACACCGTATCTAGGGCTCTCCCTTGGTCCAACTCCCTGGTCACCCAGACAAAGAAATCAATCAGATTTGTCTGACAAGACAAATCCTCTGGTGAATCCATGCTGCCTCAGATCCTGTAATCCGCTGGACTCCAGAAACCTCACTATTTTCTCTTTCAGCAGCGCTTCCAATAATTTACTCACCACCGAAGTTAAACTAACCGATCTTTAGTTTTCAATCATATTCTTACTTCCACTTTTGTGTAAAGGGACTACATGTGCCTCTCTCCAGTCCTTTGGCACCACTCCCGACTCCAACGAGGCATTGAAAACCAGTCCTTTGGCACCACTCCCGACTCCAACGAGGCATTGAAAATAAAGGTCAGTCAGTAGAGCTGCTAGAATGTCCCCAAGTTCCCTCAGCATTCTAGGGTATATCCCATCCGGACCCATCGCTTTGTCTACTTTATGTTTAGCTAGTTTCTCACTAACACAGTCTTCTGAAAATTGTTCAAGATGCCCCTCATTTCTGTTCCTGCCCACGTGTGCTCTCCGAGGTCCTGCTCCTGGCTCTTCATCTGCGAACACAGAACAGAAACATTTGTCAAGCAATTCCACACCATCCTCATCAGCTTCCACACATTCTTCCCCCTCCCCTCCCCCCGAGTCTGACAATACCACCCTCGCTCCTCTTCCTCTCACTGACATATCTGAAAAATGTCCTATCCCCCCACCTCACTGCATTGGCCATTTCCCCCTCCCCCTGAATCTCCGCCTTCCCGACCATCCTGCCAGCCTCTCCAGTCTCTCCAAACATAGAAGCCTGCCCTCCTCTTTCTCTTATCTCCTGCACCCCATAAAGGCCTTCTCCACCCCCTCAGTCACCTCCTTCGAAAACCGTAGTGGTCTCCCCTTCCCCCTACCCCCACTTACCACTCTAACAAAAAGGTTGGTTGCCCCCAAAATATCCCCTTTCAGTTTTGCCCACTGCCTCTCCACATCCACCAGCTACTCCCATCCTGCCAACGACTCCCCGAGGCACTGGCCCACCTTGGCAAAGTCAGCCTTCCCAAAGTCCAAGACCCCTGCTCCTGAATGGACCCCAACAGCCCCAGTCGCAATACTGAAACATACCATCTGGTGATCACTGGATGCAAAATGATCTCCCACCACAACATCAGAAACACCCCCACAATTGATAAGCACCAAGTCTAGCACGGCCCCCTCCCATGTGGGTTCTGCCACCAGCCGCCTGAATAGTTCTCCCTGCAGAGAATCCAGGATCTCCCCACCTCCAGATGACACTGCAGCAGGAATGTACCAATCAACATCCGGCACACCGAAATCCCCTATCAGTACACCTCTCCTTACCTGGCAATGCCGCGCATGTCTTCAACCAACCCTCCATTCAGCTCTTCCTCCTGCGAAGGAGGCCTGCACACTATGCCAATGCAAACATATTCCTCCCTCCCTCTTTCCATTTCAACCCACAATGTCTCATCTCTCCCCTCCAAGTTCTGTAGTTCCATAGCTTCAATATTATTCTCTACATATAGTGCCACTCCTCCTCTCCCTCCTCCCACCCCGTCCGCTCCAAATAAAGTACAGCCCGGTATAGCCACATCTCAGTCATGGTTCTCTGTGAACCATGTCTCCAACTGCCACTAAATCCAAGTCAGTCTCTCCCATTAAAGCCCCAATGTCCGGGATCCCACTTCCCATGCTACGGGCATTTACATACACTGCTTTCCATATGTTGCCCCCATTACCCATTTCCATAAAGGTACTCAATGTTTCACATACCTGGGGGCTTTCTTCAGCCATCCCCAATGAATCTAGTTTAAAGCCCTCTTCAGTAGATTAGCCAGTGTGCTTCTGAAGACTCATCAACCTTTCTTGGACAGGTGGACGCCATCTCTGCTCTGCAAACCTTGGAACATAGAAACATAGAAATATGACGACAGAAAAAGACCACATGGCCTATCTGTCCTTCCATATCAACAACTACAACAGTCCCCTTTTTTTCCTTTAGAGATCCTCTGTGTTTGTCCCATGCTTTTTTGAATTCAGTTACTGTCCTCATCTCTACCACCTCCACTGGTAGACTATTCCATGGATCCACCACTCTTTCCGTAAAGAATTTTTTCCGCAAATCACTCCTGAATCTATCCCCCTTCACAGCATCCCATGGTTCAGGAAACCAAAATGCTCTCAATGACACCATCAATGCAGCCATGCATTAATCTCCAGGATGCAAGCTTCTCTGCCTTGGCCTTTACCCTCAACAGGGAGGATTGAAGAGAACACGACCTGTGTCCCTATCTGCTTCACCCTCTGTCCCAGAGCCATGAAGTCACTTTTGATAGGCTCATAGGGATACCTGGCAGTATTATTTGTGCTGACATGGATTAGCAACATTCGGCAATAGTCAGTGGACTTGATGAGTCTCGGCAAACTCACTGTAACATCTTGGATTTTGGCACCTGGCAGATATCATACTTCTCTGAACATCAAGTCTGGTCGGCAGAAGGACGCCTCAGTACCCCTCAGAAGAGAGTCATCAACCATCACTACCCTTCGCTTCCCTTTGGTCACTGATTCTGCAACTTTGGGGTGCACAAGCTCTGGTTCTTCCCTTTCCAGGGATGCTTTCACCTCTTCCACTTCCAGGGCTGGATAATGGTTCTTCAGTTCAAGGGCTTGAGAAGTTTTATTTATTTATTTAGTATACATTTGTATACCGCTACTTCCAGCGATCAGCAGCGGTTTGATTACAGATTGGAAATTATCAAATCATGACAGGAAATTTTTGAGGTATAAACACATTGATTAGACAGGAAAGCACAGCACACAGAGAACTATTTTACAGGGAACATGGGCTATGTAGGGATAAGTGGCTTGCCCAAGACCACAAGGAGCACCTGTGGGACTAGAAACCCCAGTCCTTCCGGCCCAAGGTTGCTGTCCTCTAGTGGGATTTGAACCCCTGACCTTCCGGCCCGAAGTACCTTGCCCCAACCACTAGGCCACTCCTCCACTCCTCCAAGTTGGATTGGTGATTCTGCAGGCCCTCGTAACTTGTGTCCAACCTTCGTCATTCTGTAGGCTCTCATCTTCTCCTCTGCTGGAGAGCTTGGATGTTGCAAGAAGCATCTCATCAATGTACTTCTCACTGTCTTGAATGCTCCTCAGCCTCGCCACCTCTTCTCTGGTGTGCATACATTTATGTATGTATACCTCCACACTACTTTATAAGAGCCTTTTTCTACATGTGAAACATATTTTACACATGGAAAATACTTTGTAAAATTACCATGTTGCAAAATTATATGGTTTTACCCCCCCCCCCATCTGCCACTCAGAGCCCAGCACCCCTCCGCCTGCCTCCAACCAGTATGGTCCCCTTCAGAAACATCTCCTTGATTGCCCCCCTCCTACTCCCAAAACATGACTTCATTTCCCCCTCACCCCCTATAAGTAAAATGGCAACCCTCCCTATGAAAGGTGAGGTGGCCATGGCTTTTAAGTTTAGTTATCAAAATCTCAGGGTGTGGGGACTAAAAGGGTAAAAGATTATTGGGGGTGGGGAGAAGTGACAAAAGGCTTAAGATTCATGTTGGATGCCTAAGACCCTTGTATTGGCCCTGAAGGGGCTTTTTCCCCCCAATAAATCAAGAAATGCAGGTCCTTGGAGATACGGGGTGGGGATGGGGGGGGCCCATATTCAGCGGCAGCATCTAACAGTAATAAAGTAGCTACCAGTGGTGTGCAAAAGTCTGGAATCACTTGTGAGTTTTGCATTTTTCGTACTTTCTAACAGTTTTTTTTTAAATTTTACATTAGCCCAGCATATTCATCTTTCTACCACGTTAAAAGGGATACATTTGGCTATTAGAGTTGACTTTTTTGCATTCCTTGTTTCCAATTTAAATAATTTACAGACACTGGGAGATAGCTACTGCGAATTTTGTGGATCCTGCGTCAAAACTGGATCGAGATTATCCATTATGCACACGTTATTTCTGACCAATCAGGAGGCTGGTTTCACTAACCAATCACAATGCAGCTATCTAGCCAACAATGCAGCTATAAAAATGCTGGGATTTTTGAATTTCATACGCTTTCTGGATCGGCCATGAAGATGACTCTGACCCTGACATTGGAGGAGCATGTTCATGTGTCCTTTATGAGCGAGGAAGGATTTTCAAGCCGTCAGATAGCCAGGAAAGTTGGCTGCAGTCAGAGTGCTGTTGTTAAGATTGTACAGAAGAAAGAAATGGGTTCAGTGGTTGACAAGCCTCGTTCGGTCGTCCAAGTCCATCAACATAATGCCAGGACCGCGCACTACGATGCATTTCACTGACTAATCACAAGTTGACCTCTCCTCAGTTATTTCGAGAGTGGTCAGACAAGAGTGAGATCAGTGTCAGCTCATCAACAGTTCATCGCTGGTGCCTGCAGTTTGGTCTCCTGGGCTGCAAAGCACGGAATAAGCCACTGGTGACTGACATACAAAGGCGCAACCGGATCGTGTGGGCGAGAAAGCACTCAACCTGGTCGACTGAAATATGGGAAAAGGTGCTATTCAGTGATGAAAATACCTTCTGCCTGTTTGGTAACCAGGCCCACACCTATGTGAGGAGATTTCCTGGAGAGGAATTCAAGCCTGAGTATCTCAACCTCGCTGTGAAGCATCCTTTGAAGGTCATGGTCTGGGGCTGCATGGCTGCCAGTGGTGTTGGACGTCTTCACATCGTTGATGGAATGGTCAACGGGGCCAAGTACATCACCATACTGCGAAAGTACATGGTGCCATCAGCACACCAGTTGTTTCCTGGCCAGTTCCTCTTCCAAGATGACAATGCACCCTGCCATCGCTCCAGACAGGTGATCAGCTGGAAGCAGAGGAACAACATCAAGTCAATGGACTGGCCTGCCCAGTCTCCAGATCTGAATCCAGTCGAGAGCCTGTGGCACAAGGTGGCCTTGGAAATATCCAAGAGGCATCCGACATCAAAGCGTGAGCTGATTGAGTCACTCATTGCAGCTTGGAACTGCGTTGTCACCAACGATCATCTTGTCAGACTGGTTCATTCAATGCTGACAAGGTGCAGTCAGGTGATCAAGAACAAAGGGTGGCCCATCAAATACTGAGCCATCACTGACACATAAAAACGGCCTTTTTCAAGGCCACATACATTCATTTGAAGGAAACCTGGCATGCGTCCATAATATTTTAAAGCATACTTACAATAATATATTGTTGGCCAACGATGTACATTACGCGATTTTTACAGAAAATCTATCAACAGGACAACTATGGGGAACAAACTCAGAAAATAAGGGCCAAACCAATACTAAAAGTTGGCCCTAATAGCCAAATCTATCACTTATCATGAGATACACAGAAAAAGACACTGGGAGGAAAAAGAAATTAAGATATAAGGTCACAAAGTTGAAAAAACATTAAATTTACAAGTGATTCCAGATTTTTGCACACCACTGTAGCTGTTGCTGCTAACTCTTGAATCTGGATTTCAATGCTTGGGCCATATCCGACCACTGACATTGAATATCCAGGTTGGCCTGATAGCGCATTAGCTAACTGGTCAGTGGCAATATTCAGTCGCTGACTGGTTAGCTAAAGCGGCTAAAATTGGGCCAACCATTAGTGCCACTGAGTATCCTGCTGAGTGTTTTTCTAAATTTAGTTGGATAGTTTTACGGATGGCAAACTGAATATTGTCACTATCCAGGGTTGTGCCAAGGGCATGCGAGCGGTGTGGCTGCATAGGGCACAAGTACAGAAGGGGTGCTGATATCATCACGGGGCTTCCAAGTAGCTAAAAAAAAAATGAATTACAGCATGTGGGTGGGTGGGGGATGCCAGATTTGTTAGCCACACAGGGCACATTTCTAACTAGGTACAGTGCTGCTGCTATCCATATAGCAGTGATGCTCACTGCTTTTTCTCTCTCTCTATATATATATATTCAGCACCCCTTGCTATCCAGAGAGCAGCACTGAATATATGTTTATAAAGCATATGAGGACAGACTTAAGGATCTTAATATGTACACCTTAGAGGAAAGGCGGGATAGAGGTGATATGATTGAGATGTTTAAATACCTCCGTGGCATAAATGTTCAGGGAGAGAGCCTCTTTCAATTGAAAGCAAGTTCTGCTACGAGGGGACATGGGATGAGGGTGAAGGGAGATAGATTCAGGAGTGATATGCGGAAATATTTCTTTACAGAAAGAGTAGTGGATCCATGGAATAGTCTCCCAGTGGAGGTGGTAGAGATGAGGACAGTAACTGAATTCAAAAAAGCATGGGACCAACACAGAGGATCTCTAAAGGTAAAAAGTGGACTGTTGTAGTTGTTGTTATGGAAGGACAGACTAGATAAGCCATGTGGTCTTTTTCTGTCATCATGTTTCTATGTATTATATTTAAATACCATGGTCAAAACACCGAGCATGGCACTTCAATAAGGACCTATATGTTTTTAAGCTTCAACTGTTACTTTACATTATAGTTCTTTTTCACAATAATTCCTAAAATGCCCTCAGATCCAAAACATAATTATGCTTTCTTAAAATATACAAAATTAATACCATAATACCGCATGCAATTTGAGCAATATTGAACTATTTTTAATTTTATAAAAGCATGACACCAGTCAACTCAACAGTTTCTGATTAGGAAAAGCACAGGACTAGTATAAATTTTGCAGCATTATTATCAAATTATTACATAACTGTGTCTGATTATCTGTATTAATAACAACTGAAGTCTTCATAATTTTAAGCAAATATAAGCAAAAAGCATATGTCCTTAATGAAATAATTACAACACATTTAAGAAGTTCTGTTTCATAGGTTAGTTAGGTTTCTGAAGACAGTTTGAAAAGCAAGAAAAATCAGGTTGACAAAACTGTTGCTAGTCTCCAAAGTCCTATTATCCCAAATTTATCTCTGCCTTGCAGAAACATTTTGAATATTCATATGGCAATTCAGTCCAGAATGCTCAGCAATAATAGCACTGCCCAGTAAAAGATAATCTTGCTCCCTGCAGCTGTCTTTCATATCAATTTGAATCTGCCAAAGCCCAAATAAAAGAAGGAAACTAAATTTTATTTCTTCAGAGCCATCTGCAACAAGTAAATCTGAGGCAGTTAGCTAAATGCAATTAAGCCGGTATTCCAAGACTGATGAGGGCCTCAATTTAGGTATATACTTCAGGAGCCCGATATTTAAAGGGCATTTACATGGTTTATGGCCTAGTATACCATGTAAATGACTAAGATGGAGATATTCAACGGTATATACACGATTAGTGCTCTTGAATATCCCCTTCTATGTCCCCTACATGCCCCAGTGCTATCCAGTTAGCAGTGGGGCGTGTTGGGGTGTTCCATGGTGAAGTTGAGGCGGTGACTTTGGGACTGAGTCTGCTGACGTCGTGATGACGTCTTCAGGGGATGCCTTTTTGCAGCCAATCAGAGAGCGTTTCCTGACCTTTTAAATACACCTGGATGTAGCCGGCATTCTTATGGGCGCGCTTTTTCATCTGAACAGCTTGAGACAGGGCCTCTTGTAGGCTCGAAACATGCATGTCGCTGTATTCGATCTTGCTGCCCAGCTTGCCCATCTCTCAGATAAGTGGTTGTCACTATGATTAGTTTTTTAAGCACTTTATGTCAATTAAAAATTTGAAAAAAACGGTTACTGCCGACACAGAGTGGAGAGCTTTTCCCCTCTCTATCTCAGGTCGGCGGCTTCCGACAGAAATGATTTTGTGACATTTGGGTGCTGTTTCGTATAGCTCCAGTTCTTTATCCAGGTAATACTCTGTTTTGACTTTTTGTTTGGGATTATTTTGTGTCATCACAGTATTTAACTTTTTGGGGTTTTTTTTAGTCTTGCTAACTGGGTAGTGGCAATATTGGCCTGCTACCTGGTTAGTGATCCGTGGCTAGGCCAGTTTTTGGCTTGCCTAGTTTTAGCTGTGGATCGCTATGTAGCAGTCCACTCACTGCTACCCTGTTAGGCTCTGTGGCTGAATGCACTCGGCGCCAAACCCAGATATTCAATGCCATTGCCGCGGCGCATAGCCTGCCCAAATGAATATCGGGCCCCAGATGTCTATTTCCTACCTATTTTAGGAGTCTTTATTTTAGGCTGAAAACAGGCACTTTAAAGTTAGGATCCTAAAGTTAGGACAACTATTGTTTCACCTTAAGTTAGGCACCTAGGGCTGAAAGCCAATACCGAACATCTAACTTCATTCCTCTGACCTGGCCCATTCACATTTTAGGATCCCAAATTTAGGTGCCTAGTAAAAACTATTTTGTGCTTCCCACTAATGACTCTTTGAGGTATTGTCCTATCTTGGCAAAGTTTGTTTTCCTAAAGTCTAAGACCCTCGCTTTTGAATGGATCTTATCAGCCCTAGTTCTAATACTGAACCATACCATCTGGTGATCATTGGATGCGAGATGATCTTGCCCTGTAACATCAGAAGCACTTTCCCCTTTGGCAAGCAGTAAGGGCCCAATTCTATAAGGCGACTAGCGGGGCTGTACATCCCGGTGGGACGTGCAGCCCCGCTAGCAGTCTGGCCCTCATTCCCGAAAGCGATCTCCCTGCACGCACATAGCCTAAGTGCGGGGAGATCTGGACAAGAGCAGGGAGTGGGCAGAGCGGGGGTGTTACAGATGCCAGACATACAGGGCTGATTCATGTCATGGCCTTGTATGTCCAGGGAGCACATTGGAGGTGGAATAAGCATGGGCAACCTTTTGCACTAGCCTGGTAGCCCCCCAGGAGCAACGGCGGTGCTGAAGGTGAGTCTCCGCTGCTTGATCCATGCCCCAGCTGCCCCATCCGAGGGTCGAATGGTGGGGAAATGTGTATTGGCACTGCAGCAGGCTGGCTATGGAGCAGGAAGGATGTCTCCTGTGGTGCAGCAAGGGCACACAAGGCCATCTCAGGGCTCGATCCTGGACCCCTAGAAACGTCTGGCTCCCCCAGTGCAAAATCAGATCCATCCTATTCGGGGGCATCCAGATGGCCCGGACATGCCCCTTCTGGAATCGGGCTCCACATCCAGTATGGCCCCATCATGTGTGGGTCCTGTTATCAGTTGCCTGAATAGTTCTCCCTGTAGAGAATCCAGGATCTCCTTACTTCTAGGTGACACTGCAGCAGGGATGTGCCAGTCCACAACTGGCATATTGAAATCACCTATCAGTAGCACTTCTCCTTTCATGGCAATACTTCATATGTCTTCTATTAAATCTTCATCTACTTCTACTCCCTGTGAGAGGATCTGTATATAATTCCAATGCAAATGGATTTCCCTTTCCCTCTTTCTAGTTTAACCCACAGTGCCTCCTCTCTTCCTTTTAAGTCCTGCAGTTCTATAACTTTAATATTATTTTTTACATATAGTTCTACTCCATCTCCCCTTCCCCCTACTTGTCCTTCCTGAATAAGGTATAGCTTGGAATAATTTCATCCCAGTCATTGTTGTCCGAGAACCATGTCTCTGTTACTGTCATTAAATCCAAGTCAGCCTCTTCCATTAATGCCTCAACATCTGGGGTCTTATTTCCCATATTATGGGCATTTATACACACTGCTTTCCAGATGTTGCCCCTTTTACCCATTTCTACAGAGGCATTTAATGTTTCACTTACCTGGGGGCTTTTTTCACCCATCCCCAACGAATCTAGTTTAAAGCCCTCTTCAGTAGGTTAGCCAGTCTGCTGCTGAAGACACTTTAACCCTTCTTGGAGAGATGGATGTCATCTCTGCTCTGCAGCCCTTGAAATGTCATCCCATGGTCCAGGATTCCAAAATTTTTATTTTAATTATTTATTTAACAGGTTTTCTATACCGCCTTTTCCTTCATTCAAAGCGGTTTACATGGCAACTACAAGGAAGTACATAAGCAACAAGGGGGGGGGGCATGCAGGGATCTTCAGTAAAGCTAGTTTACATTTTTAGCTAAATGCAATTTGTACAGGGGGTAGTATTTAAATTTGCGGTGGTTGGGGGTGTCTTAGGTGATTGTTTCTAGGTTATCCCCTTAGAGTGATGTCTTTAGCTGCTTTCGAAAGTCCTTTATGTCTGAGATGGCTCTTAGTTTATCTGGCAGACTGTTCCAAAGGGTTGGTGCTGCTAAGGAGAGCGCCCTTGCAGATGTAACTTGGATGGTTTTGGGGAATGAAGAGGGTGTTTGTATGGTATTGATCGCACTGCATCTCCTGGGTCTGGTGCTGGTGTCGTTAATGATATGTTCTTGAGGCTGATATGTTATATTTTATTTTGAATATGTTTAGTATGGTTTTGAAGTGGATGCAAGATGTGATGGTCAGCCAGTGGAGTTGGTCAAGAAGGGGGGTGTCATGGTCATACCTAGTGAAGTCTAGAATGATGTGAGCAGTGGTGTTTTGTGCTATCTGCAGAAGTCAGATGGTTTGCTTGGGAAGGCCGAAGTAGATAGAGTTGCAGTAGTCCAGTATGGATGCTATGACGGCTTGGCAGACTGTCCAGAAGTGATCATGGCTGAGGAGAGGTTTGAGTCTTTGTATTATGGCCATTTTGTAGTAAGCATTTCTGGTGGTCCTGTTAATGTGTTATTAGAAGTTAAGGTTGCATTCCAAAGTGATTCCAAGATAGTTTATCTAAGCAGGCTAATTGTTTGGGGAAAAGTAAAGGTAGTGTTGAGTGTGATGATGAGGGCTTCCATTTTATTGTAGTTGATGCACAGGTTGTTTTGTGAGAGCCAGCTTGTCATTTCTTGTAGGCAAGTAACTATTGCAGTGTAGTCTGGCTTCTCCAAGTTGATTGGAGTGTAACTCATAATGTCATCAGCATGCATGGCATATAGGATGTTATGTTTCTACAGGAAGAAGCAGGAAGTCAGTCCTCACATATGGGTGATGTCGGGGCCGACGGAGCCCGCGCGAAGCAATTCCCCAGCTTTCACAGAAAGCCTTTGGGAATGCTACCATCCATGCGTGGTCCCCTTCCCGCCCAAGGGTGCCATTTTGCTCAGTCTCTTTTTTTCTGCGGAGCCCTACAGACGCTTGTCCTTTTTTCCCTGGAAATTCCTCTAAAATTATCCTTAAAAGTTGTTTTTTACCCAGTTTGTGTACCAGTTCCTCTTCCGCCTCGAGCCGGCATAATCCCCGACACCATCCTTGGCTCTTCCCTTCTTTTTTTGATGAGACTTGCCTAAACTGGCATTCGTGCCCTTTTTCATCCGGGGGTCATTGACCCCAGCCTGGTGTCTCCCACCATATCCCGCGGTGGGTTCAAAAAGTGTGACCGTTGCGATCAAACCATGTCTGCTACAGACACCCATGACTGCTGCTTGCACTGTCTTGGCCTGGACCACGACAGTACCACCTGCAACCTGTGCCAGGTCATGACTCCGCGAACCAACAAGAAAAGGTCGGAGTTGCAAGAAAGACTGTTTCCGCGGTCTGACTCAGCCCCGACTTCCCCAATACCGAGTCCCAAGCCGAGCAGATCCCGAGCAGCCTGGGCATCTTTGGAATCTTGTGGTGGTGGCTCTTCTGTAAAGTTGCCAGACTCTAGGAAGAAAAAGAAAAAATCCTAAAAGCCAGTCGAGATTCCACTGGTGAAACCCAGTAAAGTCCCCCGGCGGGACTTGGGCGACTCCGAGCAGTGCCCCCCTAAGGTCTCTAAGAAGGAGTCCTTGGCCGGCAGTGACCTTGTGAGGCTCCCTGAGGCCATGGTCCTCATCGAGGACGCACTTGCAAGAGTGCCGGTATCGGGCCTGAGACCCTCAGTGCCCACGCCGAAAGCTGCGGAGCCTTCTGGCATTGAGTCCAGAAAGGAGGCCCTGGAGCAGAATATCTCTTCAATCCTGGCCTTGCAGCAGGCAATGATGTCAGGTTCATCCACATCATCTGCCGTGACAATCGGGCCCCTAACTGCAGGGGAGTCCCCATGTGTTGGGCCAGGCTCTGAGTGCCAATGGCCTCGGGTGAGCCCTCGACACCAATTGAGGTCCTGGTCCTGATCCTCGGGGGTACGGTCCTCCCCAGCCAGTTTCCAGGAGTCTGACCTGAGACCCGGGGGGGAGGGTGGGTCTGCCTCGATGTCCTCCTGCTTCGACTGGGAGACCGACATCGAGGCATCTCCTGAGACTTCTTGACACCGAGACATCCCTTTGGAACCATCTCCTTCAGAACCCTGGCGCCATTCTCCCCTGGAGGACGTGGTCTTCCACGACTTCGTCTAGGACATGGCCTGGGCCCTCTCAGTCCTGATTGAATCAGAAGAGGACCTGCACACCGAAGAACTGGAAATCCTCTAGTATGAGTTCCTGCCAAAGGAGACTCTTATGGTTCTGGTCCAATCCACCCTTGAGCAACTGCTCCTGTGGATGTGGAGACACCGGTCTCAGTGCTGGTGGTCAGCCGATCCCTCGACGCCATCTATCACATCAAGAAGGGCCCTGGCTTCCAAAAATCTCAACTCCCACATAACTGTGGTTATGTAGTCCTTGATGCAGAAGCTCAAAAGTCAGAAGAACTATTTTTCTGTTCCTCTGGGCAGGGAGGCCCCAGCCCCTGACGCCCTCAGGTGCAAGTGCTTCCAGGGCTCTTTGCTGGGCTGTCAGATACAGGCCTATGAACTATACATAGGTATGTATCTCATAGTCCTCAACCAAGAATTGTCAGGCTTCTCCGCAGGCCTTACCAGGGAACCATTTCAGAGGTTCCAGGCCCTAACAGCCAGGATCCGGGACTGCTCAAAGTTCTTGTCCCGCACCGCCTATGACGGCTTTGAGTTGGCAGCCTGTGTGGCAGTAGCTGGCATTGGTTCCTGATGCCAGGCCTGGTTGCAAACCTCCGACCTCGAGCAATGGATGCAAGAAAAACTGCTAGATGTTCTCTGCACTGGGGAAACTTATTTGGCAAACCCATGGCCAACAAGGTGGCCGAGATTGAGGCTGAGGTTGTGACCAGGCAGAGGCTCTTAAGGAAGACCTCAATCCTCCCCCGAAAGAAACCATCGGGGAAAAGAACACCTTTTCTGAGGAAAAAGGGGTCTTTCCCCCAGGGCCATTACCAACCCTTCTTGGGGCAGAAACAGCAGGGCCCTCATCCCAAGAATCAGGGCCACAGGCCAAGAAAGCCAAAGGCTCAGAAGCCTCATCCCCCAGCTCCCACCCAACCTGGGGGGAGCTTTTGACATCATCAACTACCCCTCCTCCACCTGGGGAGATCCTCTCCAGTCCACCGGGGGCTGCCTGGCGCTCTTCGCCCACAGGAGGGCCGGGGTCACCACAGACCAGTGGGTCCTCCAGGTGGAAAGGGAGTGCTATCTCTGATTTCAGCGACACCACCAGCGTTCTTCCCAGGAGAGCCGGTGCGGCCTCTCCTTCATCAGACCGTGCTCATTTCAGAACTTGCAGGCCTGCTCAAGGACAGGGCATTAGAACGTGTATCCAGACATCTGTGGGGAAAGGGCTTCTACTCCAGATATTTCTTTATCCCCAAAAGAACTAGGGGCCTCAGGACCATTCTGGACCTGAAAAACCTGAACAAGGTTCTGGTGAAGGAGAAGTTCAAGATGCTCTCCCTTGTAACACTGCTGCCCTACCTCCAGCAGGGAGATTGGCTGTGCTCCTTAGATCTGAAGGATGCATATATCCACATCCTGATTCACCCCTCCCACAGACAATACCTAAGGTTTGTAGTGGGGGGAGAGCACTACCAGTACAGGGTACTTCCATTTGGCCTGGCCTCCTCATCAAGGGTCTTGACAAAGTGCCTGGCTGTCATGGCTGCTTACGTGTGCCTGCCAGGGGCCTTTGTCTTCCTCTGCTTGGATGACTGGCTCATCAGAGGCAGAACAGCCCGCGAGGCTAGCCAGGCTTCAGGGTGAACAATCTGCCTCCTGCAGCACTTGGGGTTCATCATCAACTACCCCAAATCATACCTCTCTCCAGCCCTCTGCTGCTCTCCTTGTCGGTGACACTCCCAGTCCCACTGGGTGAGGACCTGTACCTCCTGTCCAAGGAGGAGGGCTCTCTCTTGCACCCCAACCTGGGGTCACTAATGTTGACAGCGTGGCTACTGAAAGGGTAGCCCTAGCCCCTTTCAATCTCCCAGAGGAAGTTGAGGAGATCCTGCTGGCCTCCCGAAAACCTTCCACCAGATGGGCGTATGCCTTCAAATGGAGACGATTCTCCATATGGTGTGCAGAGAGAGAAGAGAATCCCTTCTCCTGCCACATGCAACTTGTACTGCAGTACCTACTGCATCTCTTGCATGCTGGTCTGAAGTCAAACTCGGTGGTACATCTGAGCGCCATAGCAGTGCACCATCACCCGATAGAAGGAAAACCCCTCTCAAACCAGCCCCTGGTCTCCAGGTTCCTGCGCGGGTCTCTTGCTATCAAAGCCCCCTCTTTGCCCCCCTGCAGAGGAATGGGGCCTGAATGTGGAGCTCTCCCAACTCACCAGACCGCCGTTCAGTCCCTGGCCACCTGCCATTTACAATACCTATCCTAGAAAGTGTTTTTTCTGGTGGCCCTCACGTCTGCTTGAAGAGTGAGTGAACTCCAGGCCTTGGTGGCGGATCTGCCCTATACAAGGTTCTATAAGAACAGGGTGATACTCCTCACACACCCTAAATTCCTTCCCAAGGTGGTATCCCCTTTCCACCTCAACCAGGAGGTGGTCCTGCCCACCTTTTTCCCATGGCCTTGTGCTGGCATGGAGGAACTCATATTGCATACATTAAACTGTAAGCAGGCCCTGTCTTTCTACCTGCAGCAGACACAGGCCCATTGCAGAGCTCCTCAGCTTTTTATATCATATGACCCCAGTAGACTGGGGCTCCCAGTAACGAAGTGGACTCTGTATTGCCCTCACTTATGAGTGAGAGGCCCTCTCCCTTGTGCACCAGATCATTGTACATCGTGTGTGGGCTATGGCCATATCGGTGGCCAACCTCTGCTCAGTGCCGGTGACAGAAATCTGCAAGGCCACCACATGGTCTTCGATTCATACATTTGTAGCTCATTACTGCCTGGAAAGTGAGTCCCATAGGGACAGTGCCTTCGGACAGGCAGTACTCTGTAATATTTTCGGGGTGTAGGCAACTCCTGCCCTCCGACCCTTCTGTGTTCAGGCTACCGGAGTGAAGTTGTCATCAGACGCGAGGGTCTTGCGGAGTTTCTGTAGGGTCTCACCTTCTGCAACTTACAGCCATCTGCCAGGTCGCCAGTGGTGCTGTCATGGTTTGGTCCTCAGCAGCCTGGAGCTATGGAGTCCCATATGTGAGAACTGACTTCCTTCTTGTTCCTGGAGAAAGCAAAGTTACTCACCTGTAACAGGTGTTCTCCAGGGACAACAGGAATCAGTCATCACAACCCTCTCTCCTCCCATTAGAGTTGCCTTCCTACATTGTTTAAGTCCTTTTTTGCTATGTCATCTAACTGAGCAAGATGGCACCCTTAGTCAGGAAGGGGACCACGCATGCGTGGTAGCATTCCCAAAGGCTTTCTGTGAAAGCTGGGGAATTGCTCTGCACGGGCTCCATCAGCGCCGATGTCACCCATATGTGAGGACTGATTCCTGCTGTCCCTGGAGAACACCTGTTACAGGTAAGTAACTATGCTTTCTTGATGACATTACAGATGGGGCATATGTAGAGCTTGAAGAGCAGGGCAGACAGCGATGAACCTTGTGGTACTCCTTGTGTGGATGGGAAGGTGGATGAGGTGACAGTGCCAGCTCTGATTTGTTGTTGCCTGAGAGAGGTATGAGTTAAACCACTTGATAGTCGTGTTCTTTAGGCCAATGCCACTGAGTCTTCGCAGGAGGGTATTGTGGGATATAGTGTCAAAGATTGCAGATACATCTATAAAGAAAAGAAGAAAGCCCATTTTTAGGCTATCTATCCCTCTTATTAGGTTGTCAAGGAGTACTGTTAGCAAAGATTCCACGCTGTGGTTGCAGCAGAACCCATAATGGTGGGGATCCAGTTGGGCGTGAGAGTTGACATGGTCTTGGAGCTGATGGTAGGCTGTTTTTTCAAATATCTTTGTGAGGAATAGAAGGCTTGAGATTGGATGGTATGCTGAAGAGGTCATCTTTGGTGCGGATGGCAGTCTTGGGGATTGGGCGGATGGTTGCTTGTTTAAGAGATAGGGGCACATGTTGTTGTTAAGTGCCGTCGAGTCGGAGTCGACTCATGGCGACCCTCTGGATAGCTGTCCTAAATTGTGTTCGGTCTTCAGTCAGGCGGCTCATTGTTGACAGACTGGTACCCGTAGCTGCTGTTATTGTAGCAATCCATCTCATTGCTGGCCTTCCTCTTTTGCGTTGACCTTCTATCTTGCCAAGCATGATGTCTTTCTCTAATGATCTCTCTCTTCGCATGATGTGTCCGAAGTATGAAAGTCGAAGTCTTGTCATCTGAGCTTCTAAAGAAAGCTTAGGTTTGATCTCTTCTAGTACCGACTGGTTTGTTCTTCGGGCAGTCCATGGTATACACAGTATTCGCCGCCAGCACCATAATTCAAAGGCATCAATTTTCTTCCTGTCTGTCTTTTTCACTGTCCAGCTTTCACATCCATATGATGTTATTGAAAATACCATGGCTTGAACAAGTCGAATCTTTGTATGGAGAGAGACATCTCTGCTCTTGAGAATCTTATCTAGGTCTTTCATAGCCATTCTGCCAAGAGCAATGCGTCGTCTGATTTCTTGACTGCTTGTTGCTTCTTTATTGATAGTTGATCCAAGTAGGTTAAAGTTGTTCACGATTTCAATTTCTTCTCCTTCAACGATGAACCTGTTGATTATGCCAGTTGTCATGATCTTTGTCTTCTTTACATTAAGGTGCAGGCCCATTTTGAGACTATGTTCTTTGATTGTGAGAAGCAAATGTTTCAGATCATCTTCACTTTCAGCCAGTAATGTGGTATCATCAGCATAGCGAAGGTTGTTGATGAGTCTTCCACCAATCTTCACACCTCTGTTGTCTTCATACAGTCCTGCTTCTCTGATGATTTGTTCTGCATATAAATTAAACAGGTAGGGGTATGCAGCCTTGTCTTACACCTTTGCTTATTTTAAACCATTCTGTTTCTCCTTGTTCCGTTCGAACTGTTGCTTCTTGATCAATGTACAGATTACGCAAGAGAACGATCAGGTGTTCTGGTATACCCATGCTTCTTAATGTGGCCCAGAGTTTCTCATGGTTTACACAGTCAAAAGCCTTGCTATAGTCGATAAAGCACAAATAGATATCCTTTTGGTATTCTTTAGTCTTTTCAAGGATCCATCTCACATCCGCAATGATGTCTCTCGTTCCTCGCCCTTTCCTGAACCCTGCTTGCACTTCAGGTAGTTCTTGTTCTAGGTATGGCTGTAGTCTCTTTTGAATAATCTTCAGTAGAATCTTGCTGGCATGTGGGATCAGAGCGATTGTGCGATAATTTCCACAGTCAGTTGGATCACCTTTCTTTAGTATTGGTATAAACACAGATCTTTTCCAGTCAGTTGGCCATGATGTTGTCTTCCATATTTCTTGGCAGAGCCTTGTAAGTACGGTAACAGCTGCATCAGATTGCTGCAATACTTCTATGGGAATGCTATCAATGCCTGGTGCTTTGTTCTTTGATAAGGCTTTCAATGCTGCTTCAACTTCTTCTTTCATCACCAATGGTTCCTGATCATAAGGTATAGGTTGAAACGGCTGTTGGTCCACTTGATCTTTATCATATAAAAACTCTGTATATTCCTTCCACCTTTTCTTGATCTTCTCAGCATCATTCAACATAGAACCTTGAGCATCTTGTAACATTCCAATTCAAGGCTGGAACTTTTTCTTTAACTCTCGCAGCTTTAGGAAAGCCGATCTTGTTCTTCCTCTAATAGTTTCTGCTTCTATTTCCTTGCAAGTGTCATTGTAGTACTTTTCCTTGTCCTGTCTTGCTGCACGTTGGAAATCTCTGTTGAGTTCTGCGATTGTCTTTCTTTCTCCTTTGGCTTTAGCTTCTCTGCGTTTCTGGGCAATTTTCAGAGTTTCTTCCGTCATCCATTTTGGCCGTTTTTGCTTTTTCACCTTTTGTAGAGACTTCTCGCTTTCTTCCAGCACAACCTTCTTGATGTCATTCCATAACTCTTCCGGAGCTCTGTCATTTGTATCTAAGGCAGCAAATCGATTTTGCAGGCAGTCTTTAAATTCCAGTGGTATATTCTCAAGGTCATATTTTGGTGCATTCATGAGTGGTTTGCTCTTTTTCAACTTTAGCTTGAGTTTGCATACTAGTAGTTGATGATCTGTACCACAGTCAGCTCCAGGTTTTGTCTTTGTTGATGTTACAGAGCTTTTCCATCGTTGACTTCCACAGATGTAGTCAATTTGATTTTTATACAATCCATTGGGTGAAGTCCATGTGTACAGTCGTCGCTTGTGTTGCTGAAAGAAGGTGTTTGAGATGAATAGATCATTGGTCTTGCAGAATTCTATCAATCTTTCTCCAGCTTCATTTCTGTTGCCAAGTCCATATTTTCCAACTACTTTGCCTTCTTCTTTGTTGCCAACTTTTGCGTTCCAGTCACCCAAGTCTATCAGGATATCCTGTTTGCATGTTCTGTCAATTTCAGCTTGTACTTGTTCATAGAACTCTTCAATTTCATTCTCTTCTGCAGCTGTTGTTGGGGCATATACTTGAATTATAGTTGTGTTGATAGGCAATCCTCGTAGACGAATAGAGATTAAGCGTTCGCTGACTGCATTGTATTTCATTACAGTTCTTGCAAGTTTCTTCTTTATTATAAATGCAACACCATTTCTTCTTTGTCTTTCATTTCCAGCATAGTAGACCATGTGATCATCTGATGCAAAGTGTCCGATGCCAGTCCATTTCAGTTCGCTGACACCCAACAGATCAAGTTGTACACGTTCCATTTCATTCTTGACCACTTCCAACTTCCCTTGGTTCATGCTTCGTACGTTCCATGTTCCAATGTGTAAGACATCTTTACAGCTTCTGACTCTCATTTCATGCGCAGCTACATCAGCAGTCAGACTTCCCGAAGGCTTTGATCCAACCACATCATAAATGCTGGCTTTACTCTGAAAAGTCTTCAGCTCTTCCCCAGTAGCTAGTTGAGTGCCTTCCGACCTGGGAGTCTCATCTTCCAGCACCATAGCACAATTTGTTTTGTTGTAACTATCCATTGGGTTTTCATGGCAAGATACAGAAGTAGATTGCCGGGCCTTCCTTCCGCGCAGTTTAAGTTTGGTGTTGTTGCCGTTGTCACAGAAATGTGATCCTCCGCCGTCAACACTATCCCATTCTGCTGCTGCCCAGATGGGTGGTTTGTCTTCGTCTGGCACCTCAGCTGAGACCTGTCCATCTTGGGAGACCCTGCCAGTAGTTAAACTACCGATAGTTTAGCTCTCAGCATCACTGATGCACACAAGCCCTCACAGCACGACAAGCTGCAAACCAAGTGAGAGAGGGGCACATAACCCTGCAGTAATGAGGAGCAGACTATCTTGTAGATGTATTTGGAGAGCACATCCTTTGTAGCTTTTATCCATGGGACCGGGCAGGGGTCCATTGGTGAGGTGCTGGTATTTAGTCTGGCTATTGTGTGCGAGATCTGATCAATGGTGGGTATGCTAAACTCTCCTCATACGTGCTCAGGGGGCATGCTTTCAGTGGATGGAGCAGAGGCAGGAAAGGTTTGATTCTGCAGAGAGTTGTGTCTTGTGATCAGGAAGTTCGTATAGGCTTGAGGGTTGATGGTTTCAGTTCCTTGAGGAGTGGGCTCCTTATTGAGGGTCCATACTATTTTGAAGAGTTCCCTGGGTCTGTTGGCCAATTGTAGTATTAGGTTCATGTGGTATTCGCATTTGCAGTGGTTGATTAGGTTATTGTAGTCCTGCTGCTTAGCCTGGTATAGTTGTTGTGCAGTGTGAGTTTTGTTTCTTCTCCAGCTCCTCTCTAATTTGCGGAGATGCCTCTTTGCTACTCTGATTTCTTCAGAGTACCATGGTGCTGATCTTCTGGATATAGTGGTGTGTCCTTTGCTTCTTCTTTCAGGTGCTTGGACGGCTGCGGTGATTGTACTATTCCAGTGTTCTATAGCCTTATCCGGGTTGGTGTGGTCCAGATCTAGGTCTGGCACAATTTGATGGAGGAACTGGTCTTTGTTAAAGCTTTTCAACCTTCGTCCCGATGGAGGTAGTGGGTTGTATGAGGTCAGAGGAGTCTGGAGCATGCTAATTCTTATGCTGTAATGGTCAGACCAGGGCCTACGATAAATGTGGGGGTGTTACCTTGTTGGCTTCCATTATTGTTTTTGGGACGAAGATCTGATCTGGAGTGGATCCCAGGTGATGAGTTAGTTCAGTGAGGAGCTGGGTGTATTTTAAGTCTTCTGTAGCTTTGAGGAAGATGTCCGCATCTTTGTGAGATGATGATTCGAGGTTGAAGTCCCCGAGGATAAGCAGAGGCTTGTGTGTGATATGGCAGAGCACACTGATTCCAGAATTATGGAGAGTTCATCTGTGGTACTATTGGGTGCTCTATAGGTGAGGCAGATGGCCAAGTACTTGTTCTTGATGAGTATTGTGTTGCAGTGCTTTGTACTCTTTGTTGCTAGAGTTTTAAATCTGAGACGGGTTTTGGCTAGTATCAATACCTCCCCCCTCTCCTTATTTACTGTATGTGTGGGCAATTAAATGCAGTGTGTGTTGGGGGGGGGTAACTTGGTTTGAGTTAGTCATGATTCAGTGATGCAGCTGATATCAGTTTGGTGATGTTGGAAGTGGTCGGTGAGGGTGTTCACTTTATTTCTGACAGACCTTGCATTGATGCGTTCTATGTTGATTGAGCCGAAGTTGGGATGAAGTTTGCGTGCATGTAGGTCAAGTTTAGTTTGCATAAGTGTGGGGTTCCGCTTGTGAGGACATCTGGGGATGAAGTGCCATGTTTGTTGGAGACATGGAGTGGTTAATGTGAGTGGTAGTAAGGTAGTTGTAAGTGAGGGGGTGGCTCTTGCATGGCATAAGAGGAGTCCTAATGTTATCAGGTAGATGTGTGAGCAGTAGAGTATCCTAATGGTGCTGGGTTGAAGTTGGTTACCCTGGCTGACTGAAGGGGTGGGACAGGTTACTACTCACTATTGGGTAGCTATCCTTTGGGGCTTGGAGCCTTCGGAGCAGCTGTTCTCTGTCAGTGGTCTTTGTGGAGTGGTCTCTGCTGTCAGTCCAGTGGAACCCTAGGGGACAGTCTATTGGAGTTCAGTCTAATTTCCGGTACGAGGAGTGAGCGTTCGGTGGAGCGGGTCCCTGCCTCCAGTACCCACCTATGGGCCACATGAAAGGGCCCTCTGGTGAGGCCCTCAAGCGCAGGCCCAACAGTCGTGGGCGTGCCTAAGCACACCGGTTTTTAAAGAGTCCTTGGTCCTGTGAGGTGGCCCATGATTATTGCTGGCGACGGGGAGTGGGAGGAAGCTGCGTTCCCATTCTCTGTTGCTCCTGACGGTTTTTAAAGAGTCCTCGGTTCTGTGGGGCAGCCCTGATTGGTGCTGGTGGCAGGAAGCGGGAGGAAGCTGTGTTCCCGCTCCCTGTTGCTTCTGCCGATCGGGTCCGCTGCAGCAGTAAAAATGCTGTTTTTTAAAGAGTCCTCAGTCCTATGGGGCGGCCCTGATTGGTGCTGGTGGTGGGGAGCGAGAGGAAGCTGTGTTCCCGCTCCCTTGATGACACTATCCACGCAGCCATGCATTCATCTCCAGGATGCATGCTTCTCTGGCTCAACCTTTACCCTCAACTGGAAGGATTGAAGAGAACACCACCTGCACACCTATCTGCTTCACCCTTTGTCCCAGAGCCATGAAGTCACTTTTGATATGCTCAGAGGGATACTTAGGAGTATCATTTGTGCTGACATGGATGGCACCTGGCAGCAACACACCTCTCTAGATATCAAGTCTGGTTGGCAGATGGACACCTCAGTACCCCTGAGAAGAGAATCACCAAACACCACTACCCTTCTCTTCCTTGTGGTGACTGACTCTGCAACTTTGGGGTGCTCGAGCTGTGGTTCTTCCCTTTCCTCGGATGCTTCCACCTCCTTCACTTCCGGGGCTGCATACTGGTTCTTAAGTTCAAGGGCTGGAGGAGTTGGATTGTTGATACTGCAGGCTCTGGTGACTCGTGTCCAACTTTCTTCATTCTGTAGCTTTCCATCTTCACCTCTGTTGAAGAGCTTGGATATTCCAAGAAGCATCTCATCAATGTACCTTTTGCTGTCTCGAATGCTTCTCAGCTTCTCACCTCTTCCCTGCACTAGTTTCCTGAGAGCCTCAGAATGCAGGCATCCTGCACATAGAACCTGCCCTTCAACTGGCATTGGGATCTCTTTCTGTACAGAAGCAGAAGCTGTAATGGGGGCAACAGCTTTAGCAATATGATTTTTCCCAGCCATTATTTAGTTGATGTAGCTTTGGTACCTCTTGAAGTAAAAGAGAGAGACCTACCAAAGTCCCTACTTGTTCCCCAGCTGTCTTTTAAGAGAAAAAGCAGTTAATCTCTTTTAAGTGTGTTCTAACAGCGCTGTTCTATGTCCCTGTGTGTAGTTAACTGGGGAGTTGCCCTATAAAGCAAGAATGCTCACACGGGGTGAGTGGGTGCTGGGGTGGGTAGAGAGGGATCTAATACCTCATGAGGTCAGTGGCTTCAAAGAGTTAGCTGTGAATGGGTAGCTGGAACAAAGACAATGAACTCTAACTTATAGAGCTTTGCCTAATACCACAAACAAACAAACAAAAAAAATCCCCCTTTGAAGTATAGAAAAAGGAACACCAAAACCCTTTAAAAATTAGCTTTTAAAAATGAACACAAAAACCCCTTTGAGAGCTTTTAGGCAGAATATTACTTTGCTTGTAATGGAGTCCGTCAGGAATGCCAGTACCTGAAAGGCCCTGTAGACAAAATGGTGAAAGAGTTGAGGGCCTGTTTGGACCCTTCTTGTTCTTGGATGAACAAATATCATATGTAATTAAGACTGGTTTGTTTTTCAAGTTAAAGCTCAACAGTTACTGAATATTTGCTTGTTTAGGATTGTGGTACAGACTATGGTTATTCTCCATTTGGATTATTGTAATGAGCTGGTTGCAGATCATTCAGAACATGACAGACGGAGTGATTTTGAAAGCTCCAGGGTGGTCTTCAGACCCCCCTTTAAGGCTTATATTCAGTTTAAAATGCTATTAATGTACAAGATAGAGGTTTACAGTAAAGTTAAGGGTATAATTAGTGTGCCTACTGCAAATACACAATAGGCTGTTTCAGTTGCTGCATCTTGCCTTTGGAACAACCTTATTGCAAATTTGCAACAGAAGATGAACTAGGAGGCTTTTCACAAGGTAATTTAAGATCTGGCTATTCCCCTAAATTAGTAGTGGACAGTTAGTGTTTTCTGCTCATTCTCGCCCAGATGTTTAGACAGAGAATTGGCAGTTGTGTCTCTACTCATTGGTTTTAAACATGAGTCTTAGCAGCTGAATTTTTGTGTGGTTATGATTGATATTTTTTGGTAGGTATGTCTTTTTTTGTTTTTAAATACGTTTTTGTATTGCGTGTATGTAAGTTGATATGATTGCTTGTTTTTATTACTCTATATTGTGGATTTTTGGGAGATTTTTGGGAGATCAATGTGTTTCAGGAAGGTGGTTTATAAAAATCATAAATAAATAAATACGCAAATAAATGTGATGGCTGCATTAAAAAGAGCATGGACATGGTAACCCAGCTTATCTTTACATTAGGACATAAGAACATAAGATATGCCATACAGGGTCAGACCAAAGGTCCATCAAACCCAGTATCCTGTTTCCAACAGTGGCCAATCCAGGTCACAACTACCTGTCAGGTTTCCGAAAAGTAGACAGATTCCATGCTGCTTATCACAGGAGAAAGCAGTAGATTTCCCCAGTCTATGTTAGTAATGTTGATGGACTTTTTCTCTGTGAAACTGTCAGGCTTTCCTTCATTAACCAACCCCAATTAGAGGACTACAGAAACCTCCAACAACAACTCAATATAGAATGTGACTGAATCTTTGGGCCTGATATTTACTTACATCAAAAGCTTTAAGCATCTCAATGCCTATGTCCCTAAAAAGATGCAGGATTCATTGTGCCCCATCCCTGAAAAAGTCATGGCCAGGTATATCTCTCTTCTCCTAGAGTCTTAAGAAAATAAGATATGCCATACTGGGTATCCTCTTTCCAAGAGTGGCCAGTCTAGGTCATATGTACCTAGCAATTTCCCCAAAAGACACAGGTTCCACAATGCTTGTATTGGGTCAAGCAGTGATATCCCAGGTCCCTTTTAATAATGGTTTATGGACCTTTCCTCCAAGAACTTGTCCAAACCTTTTTTAAACCCATCTACACTAACAGCTTTTACTACATCCTCTGGTAACAAATTCCAGAGTTTGATTACACGTTGAGTGAAAAAATATTTTCTCTTATTAGTCTTAAATAGGTTACCCTGTAGCTTTATTGCATGTCCCCTAGTCTTTCTACATTCTGATGATGTAAACAATCGATCTACGTTTATCTGTTCCACTCTATTCATTAATTTATAGACCTCTATCATATCTCCCCTCAGCCGTCTCTTTTCCAGGTTGAAGATCCCTAACCTTTTTAGCCTCTCTTCAGAGGGGTATCCTTCCATCCCCTTTACCATTTTGGTGGCTCTTCTCTGTACCTTTTCTAATAACGCTATATCCTTTTTAAGATACGGCAACCAGAAATGCACACAATATTTAAGGTGTGGTTGCACCATGGAACGATACAGAAGCATTGTAATATCCTTTGTTTTATTTTCCATTCCTTTCATTATGATACCTAGCATTCTATTTGCTCTCTTGGCCGCTGCTGCACACTGGGCCGAGGGTTTTAACAAGTTATCCACAATGACAACTAAATCTTTTTCCTGGGTGGTGGTTTCAAATGTGGAGCCTTGCATTGTGTAACCATAGTATGGGTTGTTCTTTCCTAGGTGCATTACTTTGCACTTGTCCACATTAAATTTCATCTGCCATTTGGATGCCCAGTCTTCCAACTTATGAAGATCCTCTTGCAATTTTCCACAATCCTCATGCGTTTTAACAACTTTAAATAGTTTTGTGTCATCTGCATATTTGAAAACCTCACTCGTTATTCCCATTTCCAGGTCATTTATGAATTTGTTAAAAAGCAGCGGACACAGCACAGATCCCTGGGTTACTCCACTATTCACCTTTCTCCATTGGGAAAATTGGCCTTTTAGCCCTACCCTCTGCTTTCTATTTTTTAACCAGTTCCTGATACACAATAGTACACTGCCTCCTATCCCATGACTTTTTAGTTTTGCCAAAAGTCTCTGATGAGGGACCTTGTCAAAGGCTTTCTTAAAGTCCAGATACACTATATCAACCGACTCAGCTTTGTCTACCTGTTTATTCACACCTTAAAAAAAACATAACAGATTTGTAAGACAAGATATTCCTTGTCTAAAGCCATGTTGGCTGTCTTCCATTAAGCCATGACTATCTACATGTTCAGTAATTTTGTTCTTTATGATGGTTCTACCATTATTCCCGGTACTGACGTCAGGCTCACCGTTCTGTAATTTCCCGGATCATCTCTGGAACTCTTTTTGAAAATTGGTGTTACATTGGCCATCCTCCAGTCTTCAGGTATTACAGATGATTTTAGTGATAGTTCACAGATTACTAATCTCATATTTCAGTTCTTTCAACACCCTTGGATGTATACCATCCAGTCCAGGTGATTTGCTACGCTTCAATTTATCAAATAGTTGTAACACATCTTCTCGGTGTATCGATATTTCTATCAATTCTTCCATAGTATCACCTTTAAATACTTCAGTCATGGGTAACATCCCTACATCTTCCCCAGTAAAGACCGAAACAAATAATTCATTCAGTCTATCCGCTATGGCCTTGTCCCCTATTAGTGCCCCCTTTACCCCTCTATCATCTAATGATTCAAATGACTCTCACAGGTTTTTTGCTATGAATGTAGTTGAAAAAGTCTTTATTACGCATTTTTGCTTCCACAGCAAGCTTCTTTTCAAATTCTTTTTTTGCCTGCCTTATCAATTCCTTGCATCTGACTTACCACTGCTTGTGCTGTTTCCAGTTTTTGTCATTTGGCTCTTTTTTCCATTTCCTGAAAGATGCTGTTTTTGGCAACAGCCTCTCTGACCTACCTTTAAACCATGCTGGCAGTTTTTTGGACTTCCTTCCACTTTTCTTAAAGCGTGGAATTTAGCTGGTCTGGGTTTCCAAGAAAGTATTTTTAAACAACACCCAAGCTTAATGTAAATCTTTAATCTTTGCAACTGCTCCTTTTAGTTTTTTCTTAACTATTTTCCTCATTTTATCATAGTCTCCTTTTCAAAAGTTAAAAGGTAATACTGTGGATTTGCTTACCATTCCTCTTCCATTAATTAAATCAAACACGATCATGCTATGATCACTATTGCCAAGTGACCCCAACACCCTTATATCTTGCACCAGATCTGGTGTTCCACTAAGCACTAGGTCCAAAATGGCTTCCCCTCTGGTCAGTTCATGAACCAGCTGCTCTTAGAAGCAGTCATTTATTTCATCTAGAAACTTTATCTCCCATAGCATGTCCTGCGTTGACACTGACCCAGTCAATACCGGGGTAATTGAAATCACCCATTATTAGTACTGTGCTGTAACTTTTGTTAGTTTCCCTGATTTCTTTGAGCATTTCATCATCCATTGTTCATTCTGGCCAGGTGGTCGATAGTACACCCCAACTGCCATTGCCTTCTCCTTTTTACATTGAATTTCAATCCATAGAGATTCTACAGCAAATTTTGTTTCCTGCAAAACTTTAATCCTTTGTGACTCAATGCCCTCTCTAACATATAGCGCATGCCCTCCACCAATTTGATCAGCTCTATCATTACGATATAGTTTGTACCCAGGTATCACAGTGTCCCACTGGTTGTCCTCCTTCCACCATATATCTGAGATACCAATCATATCTAAACTCTCATTTAGTGCTATATATTCTAACTCTCCCATCTTATTTTTTAGACTTCTAGCATTTGCATACAAGCATTTTAGAGACTGTATTTTATTCATATTAATCTGGCTAACGGTAGGCAGGGGTAATTTGGAATCTTTAAGCTCTGTCTGCTCCATACTCAAGGGCATTTGGGCTACTTTTGTCTTTGCTGAACTGCCCTAACTTCATTTTCTTGGTAGTATCCTTCTAGGATACATTGTTCCGAACCACTATTGGCTCTCCCTTATTATTGTTAAGTGCCATCGAGTCGGAGTCGACTCATGGCGACACTCTGGATAGCTATCCTAAATTGTGTTCGGTCTTCAGTCAAGCGGCTCTTTGTTGACGGACTGGTACCCGTAGTTGCTGTTATTGTATCGATCCATCTCATTGCTGGCCTTCCTCTTTTGCGTTGGCCTTCTATCTTGCCAAGCATGATGTCTTTCTCTTATGATCTCTCTCTTCGCATGATGTGTCCGAAGTATGAAAGTCGAAGTCTTGTCATCTGAGCTTCTAAAGAAAGCTTAGGTTTGATCTCCTCTAGCACCGACTGGTTTGTTCTTCGGGCAGTCCATGGTATACACAGTATTCGCCACCAGCCCCATAATTCAAAGGCATCAATTTTCTTCCTGTCTATCTTTTTCACTGTCCAGCTTTCACATCCATATGATGTTATTGAAAATACCATGGCTTGAACAAGTTGCATCTTTGTATGGAGAGAGACATCTCTGCTCTTGAGGATCTTATCTAGGTCTTTCATAGCCATTCTGCCAAGAGCAATATGTCGTCTGGTTTCTTGACTGCTTGTTGCTTCTTTATTGATAGTTGATCCAAGTAGGTTAAAGTTGTTCACAATTTCAATTTCTCATCCTTCAACGATGAACCTGTTGATTATGCCAGTTGTCATGATCTATGCCTTCTTAACATTAAAGTGCAGGCCCATTTTGAGACTATGTTCTTTGATTGTGAGAAGCAAATGTTTCAGATCATCTTCACTTTCAGCCAGTAATGTGGTATCATCAGCATAGCGAAGGTTGTTGATGAGTCTTCCACCAATCTTCACACCTCTGTTGTCTTCATACAATCCTGCTTCTCTGATGATTTGTTCTGCATATAAATTAAACAGGTAAGGGGAAAGTATGCAACCTTGTCTTACACCTTTGCTTATTTTAAACCATTCTGTTTCTCCTTGTTCCGTTCGAACTGTTGCTTCTTGATCAATGTACAGATTGTGCAAGAGTACGATCAGGTATTCTGGTATACCCATGCTTTTTAATGTGGACCAGAGTTTCTCATGGTTTACACAGTCAAAAGCCTTGCTATAGTCGATAAAGCACAAATAGATGTCCTTTTGGTATTCTTTAGTCTTTTCAAGGATCCATCTCACATCCGCAATGATGTCTCTCGTCCCTCGCCCTTTCCTGAACCCTGCTTGCACTTCAGGTAGTTCTTGTTCCAGGTATGGTTGTAGTCTCTTTTGAATAATCTTCAGTAGAATCTTGCTGGCATGTGGGATAAGAGCAATTGTGCGATAATTTCCACAGTCAGTTGGATCACCCTTCTTTAGTATTGGTATAAACACAGATCTTTTCCAGTCAGTTGGCCATGATGTTGTCTTCCATATTTCTTGGCAGAGCCTTGTAAGTATGGTAACAGCTGCATCAGATTGCTGTAATACTTCTATGGAAATGCTATCAATGCCTGGTGCTTTGTTCTTTGATAAGGCTTTCAATGCTGCTTCAACTTCTTCTTTCATCACCAATGGCTCCCGATCATAAGGTACAGGTTGAAACGGCTGTTGGACCACTTGATCTTTATCATATAAAAACTCTGTATATTACTTCCACCTTTTCTTGATCTTCTCAGCATCATTCAACATAGAACCTTGAACATCTTGTAACATTCCATTTTGAGTCTGAAACTTTTTCTTTAACTCTCGTAGCTTTAGGAAAGCCGATCTTGTTCTTCCTCTAATAGTTTCTGCTTCTGTTTCCTTGCATGCGTCGTTGTAGTACTTTTTCTTGTCCTGTCTTGCTGCACGTTGGAAATCTCTGAGTTCTGTGATTGTCTTTCTTTCTCCTCTGGCTTTAGCTTCTCTGCGCTTCTGGGCAATTTTCAGAGTTTCTTCCGTCATCCATTTTGGCCATTTTTTCTTTTTCACCTTTTGTAGAGACTTCTCGCTTTCTTTCAACACAACCTTCTTGATGTCATTCCATAACTCTTGTAGAGCTCTGTCATTTGTATCTAAAGCAGCAATTCAATTTTGCAGGCAGTCTTTAAATTCCAGTGGTATATTCTCAAGGTCATATTTTGCTGCATTCATGAGTGGTTTGCTCTTTTTTAACTTTAGCTTGAGTTTGCATACTAGTAGTTGATGATCTGTACCACAGTCATCTCCAGGTTTTGTCTTTGTTGATGTTATAGAGCTTTTCCATCGTTGACTTACACAGATGTAGTCAATTTGATTTTTATACAATCCATTGGGTGAAGTCCATGTGTACAGTTGCCGCTTGTATTGCTGGAAGAAGGTGTTTGAGATGAATAGATCGTTGGTCTTGCAGAATTCTATGAGTCTTTCTCCAGTTTAATTTCTGTTGCCAAGTCCATATTTTCCAACTACTTTGCTTTCTTCTTTGTTGCCAACTTTTGCGTTCCAGTCACCCATGACTATCAGGATATCCCGTTTGCATGTTCTGTCAATTTCAGCTTGTACTTGTTCATAGAACTCTTCAATTTCATTCTCTTCTGCAGCTGTTGTTGGGACATATACTTGAATTATAGTTGTGTTGATAGGTACTCCTTGTAGACGAATAGAGATTAAGTGTTCGCTGACTGCAATGTATTTCATTACAGTTCTTGCAAGTTTCTTCTTTATTATAAATGCAACACAATTTCTTCTTTGTCTTTCATTTCCAGCATAGTAGACCATGTGATCATCTGATGCAAAGTGCCCGATGCCAGTCCATTTCAATTCGCTGACACCCAACAGATCAAGTTGTACGTTCCATTTCATTCTTGACCACCTCCAACTTCCCTTGGTTCATGCTTCGTATGTTCCATGTTCCAATGTGTAAGACATCTTTATAGCTTCTGACTCTCATTTCATGCGCCGCTACATCAGCAGTCAGACGTCCAGAGCGCTTTGATCCAACCACATCATAAATGCTGGCTTTACTCTGAAAAGTCTTCAGTTCTTCCCCAGTAGCTAGTTGAGTGCCTTCCGACCTTGGGGGGGGGTCATCTTCCAGCACTATAGCACAATTTGTTTTGTTGTAACTATCCATTGGGTTTTCATGGCAAGATACAGAAGTAGATTGCCGGGCCTTTCTTCCGCGCAGTTTAAGTTTGGTGTTGTTGCCATTTTCACAGAAATGTGATCCTCCGCCGTCAACACTATCCCATTCTGCTGCTGCCCAGATGGGTAGTTTGTCTTGGTCTGGCACCTCAGCTGAGACCTGCCCATCTTGGGAGACCCTGCCAGTAGTTAAACTACCGATAGTTTAGCTCTCAGCATCACTGATGCACACAAGCTCTCACAGCCCTCACTGATGCACAAAAGCCCTCACAGCACGACAAGCTGCAAACTATTATCTAGTTTAAAAGCTGCTCTATCTCCTTCTTTTTAATGATTAATGTCAGCAGCCTCATCCCATCCTCGAACCCATCCTTTCCCCAGCATGTTCCCCAGTTTCTAACAAATCCAAAACCCTCATCCTTGTACCATCATCTCATCCACCGATTGATTCCACGCATCTACCGCTCTTTCAATAAAGAAAGATACTACCAAAAGCAGAGAGGTTCCAAAAAAGAGTAAAGTAGCCCAAATGCCCTCGAGTATGGAGCAGACAGAGCTTAAAGATCCCAAATTACCCATGCCTATCAATAGCCAGATTATTATGAATAAAATACAGTCTCTAAAATGCTTGTATGCAAATGCTAGAAGTCTAAAAAATAAGATGGGAGAATATATAGCTCCACCTCCCTCCACAGAGCCTGCCCACTCCATTGGCTTTTAAACTGCCATTCCACCAGCGCGGCCGCGCCTTGCGGGCCCGCGCCTGAGGGCCTCGCAAGAGGGCCCTTTGGCGTGGCCCTTAGGCGTTGGACCGTGCGGGACTGGGTTATCTGCTGTATTTGGTTTGCATGCCACGACGAGCGGGACTGTGGAGGAATGATGCCGGCGTCGTAGGCTGTGAGTGAGAGCTCTGCCTCATCTGCTTCTGTCAAGTATATCCAGGAAGCAGAGGTTTATAAGGAGCCATTTCTGCGGCATATTTCTGCCTGGTTTGAATTTGTGATGAGTAGCGATTATGATCAAGTCTGTTTGGAAGGACTGAGCTGTGGTGGTATGATATTCTGCCTCTCTGGTGTTATAATGAACCTTTCCTCTTGTCTCTTCTATTTCTTTGACTATCACTATCTCTTACTCTGTCCTATCTTGTTAATGGCGTTCTTTTCATATTTTCAGTATCATTTATGTAAACCACTCTAATGCTTTGGCCTGAGCGGTATATCAAATGTAATAAACATAAACATAAACATAAATGAGAGGTTAGATATGATTGGAATATCAGAGACATGATAGAAGGAGGACAACCGGTGGGACACTGTGATACTAGGGTACAAACTATATCGTAATGATAGAGCTAATAAAATTGGTGGAGGGGTTGCGCTCTATGTTAGAGAGGACATTGCGTCAGAAAGGATTAAAGTTTTGCAGGAAACAAAATTTGCTTTACAATCTCTATGGATTGAAATTCCATGTAAAAAGGGGAAGGCGATGGCAGTGGGGGTGTACTATCGACCGCCTGGCCAGAATGAACAAATGGATGATGAAATGCTCAAAGAAATCAAGGAAGCTAATAACAGTTACAGCAGTACTAATAATGGGTGGTTTCAATTACCCCGGTATCGAATGGGTCAGTGTCAACGCAGGACATGCTAGGGAGATAAAGTTCCTAGATGAAATAAATGACTGCTTCTAAGAGCAGCTGGTTCATGAACTGACCAGAGGGGAAGCCATATTAGACCTAATCCTTAGTGGAACACCAGATCTAGTGCAAGAGATAAGGGTGTTGGGGCCACTTGGCAATAGTGATCATAGCATGATCGCATTTGATTTAATTAGTGGAGGAGGATAGTAAGGAAATCCACAGTACTGCCTTTTAACTTTCGAAAGGGAGACTATGATAAAATGAGGAAAATAGTTAAGAAAAAACTAAAAGGAGCAGTTGCAAAGGTTAAAAGCTTACATCAAGCTTGGGTATTGTTGAAAAATACTATCTTGGAAGCCCAGACCAGCTGTATTCCACGCTTTAAGAAAAGTGGAAGGAAGTCCAAAAAACTAACAGCATGGTTTAAAGGTGAGGTCAGAGAGGCTGTTATTGCCAAAAAAGCATCTTTCTGGAAATGGAAAAAAAAGCCAAACGACGAAACCTGGAAACAGCACAAGCACTGGCAAGTCAAATGCAAAGCATTGATATGGCAGGCAAAGGGAGAATTTGAGAAGAAGCTTGCTGCGGAAGCAAAAACACGAAATAAAGACTTTTTCAAGTACATTTGTAGCAAAAAACCTGTGAGAGAGTCAGTTGGTCCATTAGATGATAGAGGGGTTAAAGGGGCACTAAGAGGCGACAAGGCAATAGCGGAGAGAATGAATGAATTCTTTGCTTTGGTCTTTACTGAGGAAGATATAGGGATGTTACCCATGACTGAAGTGGTATTTAAAGGTGCAGAAGAATTGAAGGAAATATCGATACATCGGGAATTGTAGTAGCTAATCACCTGGGCCGGATGGTATACATCCAAGTGTGTTGAAAGAACTGAAATATGAGATTGCAGACCTGCTATTAGTAATCTGTGAATTTTCATTAAAATCATCTGTAATAACTGAAGATTGGAGGATCGCCAATGTAACGCCAAGTTTTAAAAAGGGTTCCCGGGGTGATCCGGGAAACTACAGACTGGTGAGCCTGACGTCAGTACCGGGAAAAATGGTAGAAACCATCATAAAGAACAAAATTACTCAGCATGTAGATAGTCATGGCCTAATGGGAGACAGCCAACATGGCTTTAGACAAGGAAGATCTTGTCTTACTAATCTGTTATGTTTTTTTGAAGGTGTGAATAAACAGGTGGACAAAGGTGAGTCGGTTGATATAGTGTATCTGGACTTTCAGAAAGCCTTTGACAAGGTCCCTCATCAGAGACTTTTGGCAAAACTAAAGAGTCATGGGATAGGAGGCAGTGTACTATTGTAGATCAGGAAATGGTTAAAAGATAGAAAGCAGAGGGTAGGGCTAAATGGCCAATTTTCCCAATGGAGAAAGGTGAATAGTGGTGCACCCCAGGGATCTGTACTGGGTCCGCTGCTTTTTAACATATTCATAAATGACCTGGAAAAGGAAATAATGAGTAAGTTTATCAAATTTGCAGATGACACAAAACTATCTAAAGTTGTTAAAACCCAAGAGGATTGTGGAAAATTGCAAGAGGATCTTGATAAATTGGAAGACTGGGCATCAAAATGGCTGATGAAATTCAATGTGGACAAGTGCAAAGTTGTGCACCTAGGGAAGAACAACCCAAACTATGGTTACACGATGCCAGGTTCCACATTAGGAACCACCACCCAGGAAAAAGATTTAGGCATCATTGTGGATAACATGTTAAAACCCTCGGCCCAGTGTGCAGCGGCGGACAAGAGAGCAAATAGAATGCTAGGTATCATAAGGAAAGGAATGGAAAATAAAACAAAAGATATTATAATGCCTCTATATCGTTCCATGGTGAGACCACACCTTGAATATTGTGCGCAATTCTGGTCGCCGTATCTTAAAAAGGATATAGCTTTATTAGAAAAGGTTCAGAGAAGAGCCAGCAAAATGGTAAAGAGGATGGAAGGATACTCCTATGAAGAAAGGCTAAAAAGGTTAGGGCTCTTTAACCTGGAAAAGAGACGGCTGAGGGGAGATATGATAGAAGTCTATAAATTAATGAACGGAGTGGATCGGGTAAGCGTAGATCGATTGTTTACGTTATCAGAATATAGAAAGACTAGGGGACATGCAATGAAGGTACAGGGTAAACTATTTAAGACTAATAAGAGAAAATATTTTTTCACTCAACGTGTAATCAAACTCTGGAATTTGTTACCGGAGGATGTAGTAAAGGCTGTTAGTGTAGCTGGGTTTAAAAATGTTTGGACAAGTTCCTGGAGGAAAGGTCCATAAACCATTATTAAGAAGGGACCCAGGATATCAATGTTTGACCCAGTACAAGCATTGTGGAACCTGTGTCTTTTGGGGAAACTGCTAGGTACGTATGACCTAGATTGGCCACTGTTGGAAACAGGATACTGGGCTTGATGGACCTTGGTCTGACCCAGTATGGCATATCTTATGTTCTTATGTAAATATTTCCCGCATGTTACTCTGCATATTACTCCCCTTTCACATCCTATGTCCCCTTGTAGAAGAGCTTGCCTTCAATTGAAAGAGACCCTCCTGTACAGTCATGCAACGGAGGTATTTAAAGGTCTCTATCATATCACCCCTATCTCGCCTTTCCTCTAAAGTATACATATTAAGATCTTTAAGTCTGTCCTCATATGCTTCATAATGAAGGCCACTAACCATTTTAGTAGCCACCCTCTGCACCATCTCCAACCTAGTTTTATTCTTTTGAAGGTGCTGCCTCCACAATTGTAAACAATACTCCAAATGAGGTCGCACCAGAGACTTATACAGAGGCATTATCTCCTCCTTTTTTCTGCTGGCCATTCCTCTCCCTTTACACCCAAGCATTCTTCTGGTTTTCAGTCTCCTTTTCTACCTGTTTAGTTACTTTAAGATCGTCAGACACAATTACGACAAGGTCCCGCTCTTCTTTTGTGGACAGAAGTACCTCACCCCCTACACTGTACAGCTCCTTTGGATTTTTGCAGCCTAAATGCATGACCCTGCATTTTTTAGCATTACATTTCAGTTGCCAAATTCTAGATAATTCTTCAAGCTTAGTTAGATCTCTCCTCATGTTATCGACTCCTTCCTGTGTGTCTACTCTATTGCAGATTTTGGTATCATCCGCAAACAAGCAAACCTTACCCAACAGTCCTTCCACAACATCACTAACAAAGATGTTAAACAGAATCAGACCAAGGACAGATCCCTGCAGCACACCACAGCTAACCTTCTTCTCCTCAGAGTGACATGAAACAGCTCTTAATGCACATCCCCCTGCCCTCAGCTGAGATAAGTGAGGACAACATTGACGTCGCACCATGCCTGCCGCTACAGTCGCAGCTCTGGACAGAAGCTGCCTCTCATCTTGTAGGACATCAGAGCATACAAATGGCCTTATGTGTTGCCATGTTCCCCCCTCACTCAGTATGCGTGTAGGCCCTGCATGCAGGCACATGCACACCACAGTGTACTGGATCATAGCAGAATGGTGAATAGAAGAGGATCCCCAATGGTCAGGTGACAACTGATGCTGGGACCAATGGATACTCTCATCTACCTCTTGCCTATTGCTCCGAGGGGGGGAGGGCCCTCTGGTGCCAGTGTGACATGTGCAATTGTAAGGCTCTCTCCTGCTAAGATGAGTTAATGTACATTGTGAGAATGGGTAGGCCACCAACATCAGGTTGGAGTGCATGACATGCTGGGCATCTGTGAATGTCCTCCATCTAGCTCTGGCCACCGTGCAGCCTACACAGTTACCAGGTACTAGCAGTATTCAGGGATCTGCACAGCTCTGTGGTGATTGACCAAGGATATCGTGCAACACTGATCACAGCCTCCGATTTGTGATTACTCTCTCCAATGCCATTGGTGCAATCATCTGACTGGTACAGATGTTCAGATAACAATGCCTGGAGAGGCATGGCAATGCACTGACCAGGTGAGGTCTGATACATGGCCATAGCATGGTGGTGTCCATGATCTGTACATGTCCCATAGGTACAGCAGTCAGAACCAGGATTGCTGGCATTCCCAAGTCTAACATGTGCCCTTGTGGCATCCTGGTTTGTTGTGTAGATGAGGGAGCATACCTCAACCACAACACCCACAGTCTCCCCTGCTGGTAACGGGTTTCAGACCCTAAGCTGGTATGTCAGTAGCCACCAGTGCTGTGTGAAACACTGTTCACCTGCACATAGACAATAGTGAATATGTGCAATGCTTCTGTCAGTCTACCTGTGGGGTCCAATGGAAGCATTCCATTTCCCATGAGGGAGAAGGCACAAGAGCTTGCTCTGATGAGCATTAGAGAGTGCTGCTTCCTCTCAGAGCTGATCTTGGCTTGGTGCTTTGTGCTCAGATATGAACCCGAGGCCATAACAGGCATTGCCTCTATACCCCCCCCAAAAAGGCGCTGTCCAACCCCAGATAGACATGAGGCTACAAAAACAATACAACCTAAACTAGCCCACATTGTGGTGTGCATACCTCACTATTGCATCTACTGCGGCCAATGTCAACCATGTATGCCAGCATCCACATGGAATGGAACATCACAGCATGTCTCTGCACAGAACCCTGCCCTTGCTCCAGCCATGAGACACATGGTACCACAGCTGAATTCAGTCTTGGTATGCCCATGTAAAGCCATATGGTGCTGCAGTACACCACAGCACTGCACTGGTTGTCCTCCCCTCAGGAAGCAGGGCAGTGCTGTGTGTAATAACAACAACATATGGCTTTGGAGGGGGGGTACTGTCACAGCCCCTCCCGGTGGCAGCGTGCTGAAGGGTCAGAGTGGACATTTATTGTTTGTTGAAGCCGGGAACTCTAACTTAGACCAGGTGCATTATGGTCCTTGTAGTTCCCTTCTTTATAAAGAATAGTTGTGTGAGCCTTGTGCTGGGTTAAATATAAGGTTTTATTCCCTTGATGCGCTAAGGTTCTCCAAGAAGACAACAGAATTCACCTTGATTCAGGGTTTCTACCAAAGTATTTACAAAGTCCAAAACTGTTATAAGAGCTTCACAGTCTTTTCCATTCAAGCAGGATTTTTCAATATAAACAGGTTAAATAAACACAAAAACTTCTTCTTTTCAGCTCAACAAAGCAATGACATTTTAGAGCATGTCTTATGCTATGACTCTGTGAGAGATTCTATACTCTCAGCTACACAGAGTGTACAGTCCATAGGATATTCAGGTAGCAATGGTTCTGGTTCTACAAGGTCTGTTTGCATATCCTCTTGCTCAGATATGGTGTCTGCTAAGCCTGAGCTTTCCTTAGGCAAAACTGGTTGTACTTCAGTAGTTCTCTCCAAGACTTTCCAGCCTGGCTGGACCTGGTCTGGCAAACAATTAATATGGCTTTTATCTAGGACCTTCTGCACAGGTTTCCAAAACTTTCCCCAGCTTTGTTTCTCATATCTATGGCTCTCTGGATTACAAGCTGTTCTAGGACCTGGCACACATTCAGGAAAGGAGGTGTGAATGTACCTTTGTTCTCTGAGACGTGCGTTGCTGGTATTCCCTCTACCAGGCACTCTCCTGCTTACACTGTCTTCCCTGGAGACTTCTTTCTGGAGCTTTTCAGCATGGGCTTGACCTTCCTGGAAGTTGTCCCTTCCTTGTAAGGACTGCAAGCTTAACTGCCTTTCCTTCCATAGTTGGAGCTTTCCCCTTTCTCTCTCCATAGTAGCAGGGGTTTCTGTTGCTCTCTGTATTTGTGGTCCTCTCTGCTCCTGTGATCGTCTCTCTATTCGTGGTCCTCTCTGTATTGGTGGTCCTCTCTGTATTCTCCTGACCAAGCACTGCTTATAAAGCCGTTTCTCTAGTGAGCTTTCTGGCCCTCTACTCAGGTGTGTTTGATTAGCTATTGCCTCATTACAATCTGGGTGTGTCAGCCTACCTTCTGCAGCCTCATGCCTACTCCTAGCTGCACTTCTTGGTAACTGCATTCTCTCTAAATCAGTTTCTTTAAAAGAAACGGATTTTTCTCCTAACTCCATAGCTTCAGTAGTGTCAGCTTCATCACATATCCCCCCTCTTAAGATATTTCGGGCAGGCACTTCTTCATCTGCACAGCACGTAATCCAGGACATGGCATCGGCATTGTGATGCCATTTTCCTGCTCTGTGCTCAACCTTATGTAATTTCTCCTCCCTTGGCCCTATTTCAGCTAAGGTGACTAAGGCCGTTCGCTCATGCCATGGTTTGAGGACATTGATATGATATACTTGCTGACGACCGCTCTTATTCTCTACCCTATACGACACTGGACCAAGTTGCTTAACCACTTTATATGGTCCTTTGCATTGGCCTTCAAATTTGGGAGTAGCCCCTGTTACCATCACTATCACCTTCTCACCTATTGATAGTTCTCTTGGTTTCGTGTCCCTATCATAGTATTTTTTTTGTCGGCCTTGACTGGCTTTTAATTTCTCTTCTGCTAATTGGGAGGTCCTCTGTAGATGACTCCTCAAGTCTCGCAGAAACTGAGGTACTCCTACTTCCTTTTCAACAGGTTCTACCCATTGTTCACGGAGTATGTCCAAAATCTCTCGAGGGGCACGTCCATACATCAGCTCATAGGGCGAAGTCCCCAAAGAAAGTTGCTTCCGCTCGCGGCAAGCATATAATATGAACGGGAGCATGGTATCCCATTCCACCATCTTACCGTCCAAGGCACGCCTCAACATTTGTTTTATGGTTTGGTTTAGTCTCTCTACTAACCCATTACACTGAGGATGATAGGCGGCTGTCTTGACGTGTCGTACGCCAAAGGCGTCCCACACTTGGGCCAAATACTTCGACATGAAGTTACTGCCCCTATCTGTTAGTACCTCCTGTGGAAAACCTATTTCACAGAATAGATTTATTATTTCCGAGGCTATAGTCTTGGCTGATATGTTCCTTAAGGGAACAGCCCACGGAAATCTCGTGGCTTGGCCCATCATAACCAGCATATATTGAAAACCTCTGGGCGTTTTAAATAAGGGTCCTACTATATCCATAGCTATTCTCCGAGTTGGTTCCGATATAATGAGCATTGGAAGCAAAGGTACCTCGGGTGGAAGCAAAGGTATCTCGGGTGGTCGGGCAGAGGTTACTCTCTGGCAGGAGGAACAGGACTCGCAGAATCGCATGGTCTCTTTAAAGATTCCCGGCCAGTAAAATTGGGTTAGTATTTGGTCTAGGGTCCCCTGTACCCCTTTGTGACCTCCTACTGGGTGGTCATGAGCTAACCTCAAAACCAGGGACTTAAAAGTGGCGGGCACTACTAATTGCCTACGGACCGATCCGGTCTGCGGATCTACACTTTCCCTGTATAGCACCTCTTTATCAAACAGGAACCTTGGGAAGGTATGCCTTTCCACCTTGGGCATACTCTAACGCTCGAGCGAATGTGGGATCAGCTCTTTGCTCTTTGGTGAAAGATGAGAACCTTTTTACCAGCTCTGCTGGGACCCAGGGCAATCCCTGTCCTACCTTTAACTCAGCTCTCCCCTGCAAGCGGGATCGCCTCTCTTTGCGTTTTTCCGCCCTAGCCTTCCTATTCTCCTCGACTGGGGTGGTTATTAAGTCTTCATGTGAGGGCAACTCTGCTAGCGTTTCATCCTGGGCTTCAGAGGTTTTGCAAGGAGCTTTGGATTGGGTTCGTGTGGATACAAGGGCTTCATGGGGAGATAGGCCCTTCTCCAACCCCTTTCTAAATTGGGGCCAGTCCCTGCCTAGCACTAAATCGTGTGGCAACTTGGGAATTATGGCTACCCATATATCCTTTTCTATCCCTAACTAACAATTTATACACCGGATAGAAAGAAGAGGCTCCATGAATACATTTAATTTTCACTTTTCCTTTTGCTCGGTTCGGTGCTGACTCAGCTTGCTCCTCTATAACATGCCAGAGCTTTCTGGAGATCATGCTCTGATCTGCCCCCAAATCGAGTAGAGCAGTGGTGGTTATACCTTGTACCTTAACCTCTAACAAAAATCCCTCTCTTAACATTTTTGCATTTTCACTTATTAGTGCTGTACGCGCCTTATATTCATTCTGTACATGTCCTAATTTCCCACAATGAAAACATCTCTTTTCCACAAAGTGCTTTCCGGACTTAGGTATACCAGCTTTGAATCCTCCTGATTTATATTTTGACACCCTTTCTGATGACTGCATCATAGCCTCTGCTGCCGTTTTTGAAGCCTCACCTCCTTTGTGCGTAGCCAATTCCGCTTCAAAATACCTTTCTGTGAGGAGGATGGCTTCCTCCGTGGTACGGCAATTTTGCAGTATCAGGAAGGTCTGCACCTCTTTGGGCACAGCAGCCATAAACTTCTCTAGTACAATAGTGTCAAGTATGGCGTCTATGGTTTTACCCTCGGGCCTCAACCATTTTATTGTTAGGCTTTTAAGCCTTTGACCTAGAGCTTTTGGTGTTTCTCCGGCTTTAAGTCGGTAGCTCTTAACATTCGGTTGTACACTGTCAGAGTTAACCCAAGGCGATCTCTTATAGCCTTCGTTACTTCCGAGTAATTGTTGGCAAGAGCTGCGGGCATAGCCCTATACGCAGACAGCGCCTCTCCAGTAAGCGAGGTTGCCAGGCGTATGGCCCACTGCTCCTTTGGCCACCCTATCGTATGGGCTATCCTATCAAAGGATTCAAGAAAATCATCTATGTCATCACTAGGTGATAATTTTCCCAATGTCAATGTCTCGTAAGACCACGGTCCTACCACACAGTTACTAGACATCGCATCTAGTCCTTGAGGAGACGGATCCGGTTCACTCGCCGTCTTCTGTTTAGCCAACCAAGCTTCCATTAACTCAAGCACGGGTTTTTGCTGTGCTTGCATGGCTGTCACTGCCTGTTCCTGCGCGTGATAAGCCATCTCCCACTGCTTATCGAATTGCGCCGCCATCCATTGCAGGATCTCTTTCGGCTCCATGGTGGTTACTTCATATAGAGAGAAAAACAGAGAGAAAAAAAAAAACAAGTGCGGTACTGGCAACTCCTTTGTCAGTCCCCCTTTTACTGGATTCTCAGGACTTTTGCACCTGAGTCCGTCACAGGTTAGGACCAATTACTTATTACCTGTATCAGGCGTGGATTCATGCTTCTAGAAAAGATGTGTCGGTCTGTCGTTCAGCGCTCCACCAGTGCTGGCAGCAACACTTCACTGTTTCACTTGGTGCTCTTTTCGTTCTTGGAACTTGGCAGTTTCTTCCTGAATTGGTATATTTTTCTTTGCTTCCCAGAAGGAAATCCGAAAAACTACGCCATTATGACACAGCCCCTCCCGGTGGCAGCGTGCTGAAGGGTCAGGGTGGACATTTACTGTTTGTTGAAGCCGGGAACTCTAACTTAGACCAGGTGCATTATGGTCCTTGTAGTTCCCTTCTTTATAAAGAATAGTTGTATGAGCCGTGTGCTGGGTTAAATATAAGGTTTTATTCCCTTGATACGCTAAGGTTCTCCAAGAAGACAACAGAATTCACCTTGATTCAGGGTTTCTACCAAAGTATTTACAAAGTCCAAAACTGTTATAAGAGCTTCACAGTCTTTTCCATTCAAGCAGGATTTTTCAATATAAACAGGTTAAATAAACACAAAAACTTCTTCTTTTCAGCTCAACAAAGCAATGACATTTTAGAGCATGTCTTTATTTATTTATTTTATTTACATTCTCTTATATACCACACTATTCTGCATCAGTGTGGTTTACATTGAACAAACTGAAATTACATTGAACAGGGCATTCTAACTTGGAAATAACTATCTTACAGGGAACATGGGCTATGGAGGGTTAAGTGGCTTGCCCAAGACCACAAGGAGCACCTGTGGGACTAGAAACCCCAGTCCTTCTGGCCCAAGGTTGCTGTCCTCTAGTGGGATTTGAACTCCCGACCTTCTGGCCTGAAGTACCTTGCCCCAACCACTAGGCCACTCCTCCACTCCATGACTCTTATGCTATGACTGTGAGAGATTCAATACTCTCAGCTACACAGAGTGTACAGTCCATAGGATATTCAGGTAGCAATGGTTCTGGTTCTACAAGGTCTGTTTGCATATCCTCTTGCTCAGATATGGTGTCTGCTAAGCCTGAGCTTTCCTTAGGCAAAACTGGTTGTACTTCAGTAGTTCTCTCCAAGACTTTCCAGCCTGGCTGGATCTGGTGTGGCAAACAATTAATATGGCTTTTATCTAGGACCTTCTGCACAGGTTTCCAAAGCTTTCCCCAGCTTTGTTTCTCATATCTATGGCTCTCTGGATTACAAGCCGTTCTAGGACCTGGCACACATTCAGGAAAGGAGGTGTGAATGTACCTTTGTTCTCTGAGACGTGCGTTGCTGGTATTCCCTCTACCAGGCACTCTCCTGCTTACACTGTCTTACCTGGAGACTTCTTTCTGGAGCTTTTCAGCATGGGCTTGACCTTCCTGGAAGTTGTCCCTTCCTTGTAAGTGTTGCAGCAATCGCTGTGAAAAGCTCTTATTCAATCACTCACCCACAGAAGGAAAACTCACAGGCAGGCTGGAATGCAAACAGGATCTTTAATGTGCACAGGATCAGACAGAGAGCCGGTACCCTCCACAAAAAGTCTGAACCCCGAGGGACGGCCTACAATGCCTTATATACAGTACAGTTTTAAACTCATTCTACAATCCCATTTGCCACAGGTATTTCCTGCCCACCAATCAGCAGCCCCTGGGGAGGTACCTGGGTGACCTGTCCAAACCGGTATGCTCTGGTCTGTTGGTTTCAGGGCTAGGGGATACTGTGCTCAGACCTGGAGTGGGGGGAAGGGTGCCTACTGGAATCTCAATGCCTTTTTCTTAGCAGGCTGATTACCTCATGGCTTGCGGGGGAAGGGTCAGGCTGATCAGAGCCTCATGGCTTGCCGCATGGCTTGGGGGAAGGGCTACCTACAGCTACTTCATGGCTGCCTCTTTCCCCCCTTTTTAAGTAAGACCTCAACTGCTAGAGGCGGTTGAGGGCTGTATTACTAGAGGCAAGCCGCAAAGGGGTGTATTTGGGACAGAGCCATGACAGTGGTAACCACCTTGCGTTCTACCAGGGTATCAAGGGTGGTGGTAAAGAGTGGGGATAAAACATGGCAGAATGGCACATGGCAGTAAATAAAAGGAACCCCTACCACTGGGATTTTTTAGTCCCCCTAGCCAAGTGAACCAATTCACAAACCACCCAGGACCCATGGGCAGGTAACTAGATCACTTAGGTCTTGGATAGAGTGTTCAATAGAAACATTTGCATCAGTGAGTTTAAAACACATACCCTATACCCTCTGTAGCAACTCCTGCACAAAAGTTTTTGTTCCGTGTGCAAAAGTTGCTGTTCTGACTGTAAAAGGTTGCAGGGCCTGCAGAGGCCTTTTTTCCTTTGGGACAAAGGAGGGCCGTGTGCAAAAAGTCTGCAGAGGCTTCTTTCCTTTGGGGCAAAGGCTCTTTCCCTGGGATCCACCCTTATCAGCATATTAATGGCTTTTTATTCTTGCTAGTGTTGAGTCATTCTGGCTGCACCCTGCCATTCCCTTTGCTTCATTAATCACTGGCACTGTAATCTTCAGGGCATATGAGTACTTTGTATCACCAGCTTTGTTTGGCCTGTTTAACCTGTTCAGGCCTGGCATGTCTTTTCTTGTGCTGGGTCCATTTTCTGTGCGCTTTCAAGCCTGACCTGTTTCTTAGCTAGGTCCATTCTCTGTGCACTTCTGTTCAGAGTATGGTTCCCCCTGGCTTTACTCTTGTTGTGCTGGGCTCTGGGTACTCATTTTCTTAGCCCACATGCTTTTTCCGTGCCATCATAATGTATTACAGCCTCAGGCAAGGATGCAGCCATACTAGACTTACCTATCAGCCAATTTCCCTTCATTTCCAATTTTTCTTTTTCTTTTCTTGTTTATGGGGCAAAGGCAATCCCACTAAGGGCAATGGACAAGCAACCATTTGAGACAGATATTTAGACAGATAGGGGTCATCAGAAAAGCAGCTTCTGGTACTGTTCCCTAGAGACAACATACATTGTAACATCATTTTCTTGCAGCTGGTCAATAATATTGAAAACACATAACATGAAAGTATGTCAAAAGCAGCAGTGCTTTGAGAATAGTACAGTAAAAACTTGAGCTGGTGTGGGTATTGCAGTTGCTGAAGCCGAAATGGCTTGTAGATTTCAGTTACTTTTTAAGAAAACAATATTAAAAGGATAACAATACAGTCATTTACAGAAGCCCCCAAAACCCCTCAGTCAGTCCAAGAGTTCTTTTTTTCCTGCCTCTCAGCAGTTCCTCAGGACCTCGCAGTGTGCTCCATCCCTCTCTGAAGTTCAAGTTCTGTCTCTCTCAAAATTTAAACCTCCCATTCTCCTAGGCAGACACCCTGGCCCGTTTTCAATGTGACACACTGATCTAGATAGGGTCTCCTTCACACATCTCAGTGGTGGGCAGCTCTGAGTTCTCGGGATGGTCTGTTCCATCTGGATCCCGGCCACCTCCCTTGTCTTGTGTTACGATTTGGACATTCATTCTTCCAATGTCCCTCCTCTTTGCAGTAGGCACATTGATTGGGGGCTAGGGGAAACCTCGGCCCCCCGTATCCGCGGCCTCGCCCTCGTTCTTTTGTGCTGAACAAAGTAGGAAGCAGTTGTCTAGTGTCCGACCAGGCAGGCTGGTGTGTTTGTATACTACTGGTCATAGGGTCTGTCAGTTCTTGGGGCTTTTCAGTATAGGAAGCATAATGGGTTTTCCAGTTCAACAGGTCCGTAGTGGAGATAGGGACATAAATCAGGCTGGATGGTCCCAGTGTCACACGCCCAGCAGCATTAAGGTACGGGAGCCCCTGTACTTGTCGTAATGGCATTTGGAGATCATGCGACTGCAGGTGGTAGGCCCTCGGGGTGGACGATTCAAGCTCAGCCTGTGTGCTCTCAGGGGAGGAGATGGTGGCACTAGAGGTGGTACCAGGAGTGGGAGGGGAGTCTGAAGATGAGGGGCTGGAATCCATAGAATCTTCCCTAAGTCTGGCATCACCCATCCCAAGAGTAGGTCTTCCTGATTCTTCAGCTAGGGGCGGACCCTGCCGTGGTGCAGATGGGACATGAGGTTGAAGCAGAGGGAGAGGGCGTGGAGGAATGTCTGGAGAGTCCCACCCCTTTTGGCGACCACTGGCCGCCAACATTATTCTACACTGATCCTCGTGACAGCGCTGGAACCATCTTGGTCTGAGCTGGCATATGGCCAGCCATGAATCAATATAAGGGAACTGGTCAGGGCGCTCTTTTGCAACAATTTGATGGAGCAAAGACACAGTGGACAGGTCTGTGGACCCCTGGGGAGGCCACAACTTAACCAAGGCTGGCCATTCCCTCTCACATAGAAAAGATAATCTGGAGGCGGAGAGAGGTACCCCATAATCTTCTCTAAACCCAGATTTAAAATTGTGAAGCATGCACTGTAGGGGCGTTTTTTGTTTTGTATTTACCGACCCCATGCTCTAATTCTAGTTCAATAACTAAATACAGTATGCAATGTGGATCAGATCTCTTAACCTAATCTCAATTCAGAAAAAAATGCAATTTACAATAAAAAAAATGCAATTTACAATACAGATCCTATCTAGTCTTAATTCAGGAAAAGTAATACAATTTACAATACGGACCCTATCTATTCTTAATACAGGACAAATAATACAACTTACAATATAGGTCTTGGCAATTTACAAAATATATAGTCAGATTTGGTTTAGATAAGAGTTAAGATATATATATATAAGCTAGCTATTCTTACAATGTCCACCAGATGGAGCTCCAGGATTACATAAAACACAGGGAATGGTAGTAATTACAGCTAATGTCCACTAGATGGAGCTCCAGAGTCGCTTTAAATATATTGCAGTGTAGCTTACATGTGGTCTTTTCAAGATGGCCGCCTCCACGTGCGTTCTACACCGGATTTCAGCTCTGCACTCACAGATAAGGCCAGGTTTTCTCCTCTAATGACTCTGTCTCTGCTGACTCTGGGCCCAAAGGGGGAAAAAAAAAAAGGGATAGACATCGGGGCAGCATAAAATTACATCGGGGGTTCAGGGGAAGGCAGTAAATCCACACCGGGCAGCATGGAGGGCAGAATCTAACATCGGAGCACATGAGGAAGCAAGAATTCACATCGGAGCGCAGAAATTACATGGGGGGCTCAGGGGAGAGCAGTAAATCCACACCGGGCAGCATGGAGGGCAGAATCTAACATCGGAGCACATGGGGAAGCAAGAATTCACATCGGAGAGCAGAAATTACATGGGGGGCTCAGGGGAGAGCAGTAAATCCACACCGGGCAGCATGGAGGGCAGAATCTAACATCGGAGCACATGGGGAAGCAAGAATTCACATCGGAGAGCAGAAATTACATGGGGGGCTCAGGGGAGAGCAGTAAATCCACACCGGGCAGCATGGAGGGCAGAATCTAACATCGGAGCACATGGGGAAGCAAGAATTCACATCGGAGAGCAGAAATTACATGGGGGGCTCAGAGGAGAGCAGTAAATCCACACCGGGCAGCATGGAGGGCAGAATCTAACATCGGAGCACATGGGGAAGCAAGAATTCACATCGGAGCACAGAAATTACATGGGGGGCTCAGGGGAGAGCAGTAAATCCACACCGGGCAGCATGGAGGGCAGAATCTAACATCGGAGCACATGGGGAAGCAAGAATTCACATCGGAGAGCAGAAATTACATGGGGGGCTCAGAGGAGAGCAGTAAATCCACACCAGGCAGCATGGAGGGCAGAATCTAACATCGGAGCACATGGGGAAGCAAGAATTCACATCGGAGCGCAGAAATTACATGGGGGGCTCAGGGGAGAGCAGTAAATCCACACCGGGCAGCATGGAGGGCAGAATCTAACATCGGAGCACATGGGGAAGCAAGAATTCACATCGGAGAGCAGAAATTACATGGGGGGCTCAGAGGAGAGCAGTAAATCCACACCAGGCAGCATGGAGGGCAGAATCTAACATCGGAGCACATGGGGAAGCAAGAATTCACATCGGAGAGCAGAAATTACATGGGGGGCTCAGGGGAGAGCAGTAAATCCACACCGGGCAGCATGGAGGGCAGAATCTAACATCGGAGCACATGGGGAAGCAAGAATTCACATCGGAGCACAGAAATTACATGGGGGGCTCAGGGGAGAGCAGTAAATCCACACCGGGCAGCATGGAGGGCAGAATCTAACATCGGAGCACATGGGGAAGCAAGAATTCACATCGGAGCACAGAAATTACATGGGGGGCTCAGGGGAGAGCAGTAAATCCACACCGGGCAGCATGGAGGGCAGAATCTAACATCGGAGCACATGGGGAAGCAAGAATTCACATCGGAGAGCAGAAATTACATGGGGGGCTCAGGGGAGAGCAGTAAATCCACACCGGGCAGCATGGAGGGCAGAATCTAACATCGGAGCACATGGGGAAGCAAGAATTCACATCGGAGAGCAGAAATTACATGGGGGGCTCAGAGGAGAGCAGTAAATCCACACCAGGCAGCATGGAGGGCAGAATCTAACATCGGGGAACAGAAATTAACACAGCCGCAACATGGGGAGACAGAAATTTACATCGGAACACAAGGGAAGCATGGGGACAGTATAAACTAGCAACGGAACACAACGGGAGCATGGGGACAGTATAAATTAGCAACGGAACACAACGGGAGCACATTAGAGAACTCTCCTTGCAGTCACGCTTCAGAAAACTCCCCACAAGCAGAAAGGAAAGAAGAGAAGCAGCTATCTATTCTTTATCTCAGGTATGTTTAACTTATCAAGTGCTATATTTTGGTTACTTTTAGAAGTTTTCTGCAGCGCTTTTAAAAGATTCTTAAGAGTGGTAATACTAATATCCTAGGCAATTTTTAAATACCTTTTAAGGGGCCCAAGGTAGCAAAATGAATTGCTCTGATTTAGCAAAATGAATTGCTCTGATTTAGCAAAATTAATTGCTCTGATTTCTAGCAAAATTAATTGCTCAAAACTGGACGAACGATGGCTTCAGAAAACCCCCCCGGGGTCCCTACTAGGACCGTTCGTGCGGGTGATCGGGCCGCTACAGGTTCCTAGAATTTACTAGGAATTACAGACGGAGTACAGAATGTAGCAGTACTCACCAGAGCTCTGATCAGACAGGTAGTTTGGATGCCAGTCTATCCAGCCGGTTTTCAATCGGGGATTCAGCCGCAGGGACCAGCTGCCCAGACAAATCAAGGTGTCCTTCCGAGCACAAAGTGGCCCGGGGGCGCCAAGGACCGTTAATCACCTGGAGGGGCCGGTCCCTGACTGGTGGAGGCCCAGATGCTGCAAAGGCAGAAGTCTTCCCACCGTGGGTGTGATGAGAGAGGCTTTTCTTTTAATGTTTCCCGGCCAATGCACCAAAATGTTGCAGCAATCGCTGTGAAAAGCTCTTATTCAATCACTCACCCACAGAAGGAAAACTTACAGGCAGGCTGGAATGCAAACAGGATCTTTAATGTGCACAGGATCAGACAGAGAGCCGGTACCCTCCACAAAAAGTCTGAACCCCGAGGGACGGCCTACAATGCCTTATATACAGTACAGTTTTAAACTCATTCTACAATCCCATTTGCCACAGGTATTTCCTGCCCACCAATCAGCAGCCCCTGGGGAGGTACCTGGGTGACCTGTCCAAACCGGTATGCTCTGGTCTGTTGGTTTCAGGGCTAGGGGATACTGTGCTCAGACCTGGAGTGGGGGAAGGGTGCCTACTGGAATCTCAATGCCTTTTTCTTAGCAGGCTGATTACCTCATGGCTTGCGGGGGAAGGGTCAGGCTGATCAGAGCCTCATGGCTTGCCGCATGGCTTGGGGGAAGGGCTACCTACAGCTACCTCATGGCTGCCTCATTAGGACTGTAAGCTTAACTGCCTTTCCTTCCGTAGTTGGAGCTTTCCTCTTTCTCTCTCCTTAGTAGCAGGGGTTTCTGTTGCTCTCTGTATTTGTGGTCTTCTCTGCTCCTGTGATCGTCTCTCTATTTGTGGTCCTCCCTGTATTGGTGGTCCTCTCTGTATTCTCCTGACCGAGCACTGCTTATAAAGCCGTTTCTCTAGTGAGCTTTCTGGCCCTCTACTCAGGTGTGCTTGATTAGCTATTGCCTCATTACAATCTGGGTGTGTCAGCCTACCTTCTGCAGCCTCATGCCTACTCCCTCTAGCTGCACTTCTTGGTAACTGCATTCTCTGTAAATCAGTTTCTTTAAAAGAAAATGAGTTTTCTCCTAACTCCATAGCTTCAGTAGTGTCAGCTTCATCACAGTACCACATGATGCTGCTCTGCTCATCGAAGTGTAACAACATCCAGGCTAAACATACATTGCACCACCTGTCAGCGATGTGCCATAAGAACATAAGAACATAAGAAATGCCATACTGGGTCAGACCAAGGTCCATCAAGCCCAGTATTCTGTTTCCAACAGTGGCCAATCTAGGTCATATGTACCTAGCAGTTTCCCCAAGAGACATAAGTTCCACAATGCTTGTACTGGGTCAAGCATTGATATCTTTGGTCACTTCTTAATAATGGTTTATGGACCTTTCCTCCAGGAACTTGTCCATACCTTTTTTAAACCCAGCTACACTAACAGCCTTTACTACATCCTCCGGTAACAAATTCCAGAGTTTGATTACACGTTGAGTGAAAAAATATTTTCTTTTATTAGTCTTAAATAGTTTACCCTGTAGCTTCATTGCATGTCCCCTAGTCTTTCTATATTCTGATAAGGTAAACAATCGATCTACGTTTACCCGTTCCACTCCGTCTCTTTTCCAGGTTAAAGAGCCCTAACCTTTTTAGCCTTTCTTCATAGGAGTATCCTTCCATCCCCTTTACCATTTTGGTGGCTCTTCTCTGTACCTTTTCTAAAATTGCTATATCCTTTTTAAGATACGGCGACCAGAATTGCACACAATATTCAAGGTGCGGTCTCACCATGGAACGATATAGAGGCATTATAATATCTTTTGTTTTATTTTCCATTCCTTTCCTTATCATACCTAGCATTCTATTTGCTCTCTTGGCCGCCGCTGCACACTGGGCCGAGGGTTTTAACATGGTATCCACAATGACGCCTAAATCTTTTTCCTGGGTGCTGGTTCCTAATGTGAAACCTTGCATCGTGTAACCATAGTTTGGGTTGTTCTTCCCTAGGTGCATAACCTTGCACTTGCCCACATTAAATTTCATCTGCCATTTTGATGCCCAGTCTTCCAATTTATCAAGATCCTCTTGCAATTTTTCACAGTCCTCTTGGGTTTTAACAACTTTAAATAGTTTTGTGTCATCTGCAAATTTGATAACCTCACTCGTTATTCCACTTTCCAGGTCATTTATGAATATGTCAAAAAGCAGCGGACCCAGCACAGATCCCTGGGGTACACCACTATTCGCCTTTCTCCATTGGGAAAATTGGCCATTTAGCCCTACCCTCTGCTTTCTATCTTTTAACCAGTTCCTGATCCACAATAGTACACTGCCTCCTATCCCATGACTCTTTAGTTTTGCCAAAAGTCTCTGATGAGGGACCTTGTCAAAGGCTTTCTGAAAGTCCAGATACACAATATCAACCGACTCACCTTTGTCCACCTGTTTATTCACTCCTTCAAAAAAACATAACAGATTAGTAAGACAAGATCTTCCTTGTCTAAAGCCATGTTGGCTGTCTCCCATTAGGTTGTGACTATCTACATGCTGAGTAATTTTATTCTTTATGATGGTTTCTACCATTTTTCCCGGTACTGACATCAGGCTCATCGGTCTGTAGTTTCCCGGATCACCCCTGGAACCCTTTTTAAAAATTGGTGTTACATTGGCGATCCTCCAATCTTCAGGTATTAGAGATGATTTTAATGATAGTTCACAGATTACTAATAGCAGTTCTGCAATCTCATATTTCAGTTCTTTCAGCACCCTTGGATGTATACCATCCGGCCCAGGTGATTTGCTACTCTTCAGTTTATCTAATAGTTGTAAGACATCTTCCCGATGTATCGATATTTCCTTCAATTCTTCCGCACCTTTAAATACCACTTCAGTCATGGGTAACATCCCTACATCTTCCTCAGTAAAGACCGAAGCAAAGAATTCATTCAGTCTCTCCGCTATCGCCTTGTCGCCTCTTAGTGCTCCTTTAACCCCTTTATCATCTAATGGACCAACTGACTCTCTCACAGGTTTTTTGCTACGAATGTACTTGAAAAGGTCTTTATTTCGCGTTTTTGCTTCCGCAGCAAGCTTCTTCTCAAATTCTCCCTTTGCCTGCCTTATCAATGCCTTGCATTTGACTTGCCAGTGCTTGTGCTGTTTCCAGGTTTCAAACCATTGTCTGCACAGCACACCTCATGTTAGTCACATGTGTGAGCTCTGCATGTGCTCTCAGCTGCCCTACCAACATATCAGCATGTTGTAAGGGGTGTATGTAACAGCTCTCGCATCAGCTAATCATCTACACTACATCCATAGCCTCATGGAGTGGACATCAATGCCCCCCTATGTCATGCATAGACTCAGCACTGGCCCCCACTACAAGGTGGCAGTATGACATGTGTGAGGAGGAGATGCAAGCAGACATGTTATGGGGGCTGCAGACAGCAGGTCAAGGTGACATGCCACTGCTAACAATCCCTTAGGAAGCTCTATCATATCAGTCACATTGGATGTGCACAGCTTCACATATGTCACTATCAAATCCCTCCCCGTCTTGTGGGAGCATGTGATAAACCAGACCCGCCTCATTCCCAGCTCTGATGACATTGTCAAACACAGACAGCACACAAGGGGACACCTGCACTCTTCGGACAGATTGTCAAGGTAGACATCAGGGCCAGTACAAATGTCCCAGTGCTGTGCCAAGACAGACAGAATTGAGAAGCCTGTATAGAACTATGAAGTCACTATGGAGCCTTAGATCCAATGTGCAACATATTGGCACTAGCAGCAATGCTTCCAATGTGTCCTTATAGTGCTACCAGCTTTCTAACATAATAGTTTGGCGTCTCTAGGGATGTGTATGGTCCATAGGGGTAGTCACTATGGCCATATTAGTATGGGCAATGCTGCATCTAGTTAAGCACTCAGACATTGAGGACAGGCCATGTCCTCTGAGGATCACAGGGACAGGGAACATGCTGTTGCTAGTTAGTGATCTGGCTGTCCCAGGCAGCAGCACTGTAACGTAGAAACGGAGTCAGCTAATACCATATCATCATGTGTGTCTGACATGATGACAATACCTTAGGCAACATGGCAGCAGTTCACATCCCCATCATAGGGGTCGTTACATCAGGCTTGTGGGAAATGGTAGTACCTGTCTCTGCAAACTTGTGTTTGAAAGGCAGGTTACCTTGCTCTTGGGAAATGCAGTTGCTCCAATGTGACCCACACTGGAGATGTGATCTCACTGCACCTGGACCTTATGTCAGTGCCCCTGTATGAGGCTGCAGCATATCTATTGGCTGTCACCATGTGAGGATGTGTGTATCATGCTAGTTGTCTGATGGTTACTGTGTGTGCCTTTCTTCCCAAGTATCCTGATGTCCCCAGCTGAGCATGAAGCCAATGCTATGGGAACAACAGAGGAGACACAGACACAGAGTCTCATGGGGGATGTGGCCCAGACTCCACTGAGGAGGACACATCTCTGAGTGGTAGCAATGTGCATGGTGCTGGTTCCTCTGCACATGACACTCATCCACCTATGAGGAGCATGGATGGGAGGTCTAGTCAGGGCACAACTTGCCAGCTGGGGAGGGTGAGGCTGAGGATGACTGGCACCTCTTCTTGGAATTGGACTCAGAGGCAGATGTGGAAGGTGTCCAGACTCAAGAGGTGCAGGGCAGACCACGGGAGGCCAGTAGAACTGGGGATGTGGCAGAGATGGCGGGCCCTGCCCACCCAGGATGCCAGGGGGATGGCACCCATGCTGCTGCAGGTAGCCCATGGAACATCATGCAGGGTCTCCTGATCAATCTCGATACCTACACCATGGGCAGCCATGAGGACCTCTCAGGTGGGTGTTCCCATGCATCTGTTGTAGAAACCATTCGGGGTATGTTGTACATTGCAATGCCTACAGCTGGGACAGGGGATGTGGCACAGTCTTGCCACTGTGCCAATGTGTACACACCTGTAGGTTATTGCACCACAACACATTCCCCAAACAGGGTGGTTGTGCCCTACAACCATGTAGGCCTCAATAGGATGTGCACTGCATTGTTTCCCTCAAGCACCTTGTACTTCCTGACAGTCCCCACCACCATGTCTTGTGATGGGGTGCGGCACAACATGGGTGCACTATGATAGTCCCACAAAGACAGGTTCCTTGGGCCATGCCTATGTGTGTCACCCATCACACTGATAGTGTTTCAGCTTTGTACCCTCATCAGCATGCTGCTGGAGGAGGGCAGCAGTGCACACAGTCCTTTGAAGAATCATTGCTGCATGGTATCCCATACCACATACCCATCCACGTTGATGGGTCTGCTATGCAGCTGTGATAGACACCGTATTTATCAGGCTGTGTGGCACTCCCTCTATGATCCTAGCACATGCAGTGTGTGCCTGAGGGTGTTTTCTGCCAATGTAGGACTGTCTGATATCTGCACCCTGGGATATCCCTGCTAGGTGAGTACTGATCAGGGATGGAACCATGGTGAGCATGTGATGCTATTTAGTGGCCTGACTGAGATTGATCATGGGCAACAGGGGGGTAGGGGCCTGTCATTTGAAATGGCAGATATGCATTGCCAAGCACCATCCATGTGGCTACAGGCATTCACAGTGCACGTTGCATTGCCTAGATCATGGTGTAACATTCCTCTGTTGACGTGGATGATGATGTGGTCACCTCACTGCTGGGTGCCATGTGCCATGCAATATGTGATGCAATGATCTCCGCAATGACATTTCACTGGTTCGGTAGTCCCAGTTCATGTGCTCCAATGCTGAACCCACAGGCCCAGAGCCAGCTTGCGCCCGACTAGCAATGTCTGGCCTCATCGTCACCTGCATGGTTCCTCTGTTGGGACTGTGCTGTGTTCCCCAGAGGTGTCTAACATGTGCCCATTGTGGCAATGCCAGTAGAGCAGGGCCATGCAAGGGTCATCGTGTTCAGTACCCAGTGTATTCTCAGTGATGCTAACCTGTCACCCAGACTATTTGCTGGGGGTCTTGCCATCTATTGTGTGGCCTTGGGATAGGAACACCAGATATCTCAAGGGTTTGCATGGGGCTATAGTGTGGTCATTTGGATATAATGCACAGGGACATGCCAATACAGATGTGCCTTTGCACTCCCCCATGTCACCATCGCTAGCCTCTGACATCAATCCAAGCAGTATCTACTTGTCATAGGTGGACACACAATACACTGTATCCCCCCAGACACTGGCTGGTACAGTGTCACACATACAATCAAAACCTCCACCGACAGGGCTATGTATGAGTCAGTCAACCATGATGTACAGGCCAGGCATGCACATTCATCACCAGGACTGAGCGCTTACTCTGATTACATCAGATCCCATGTCTAATACCTCTATGTGCATTCAGCTTTAGGCAAAGCCCATCCCTACAATGCAGGACAAATTACACCGTTGGGGTGATCCCATGCAATTCTCCACATGGCGACATCTACTGGGAGGTGTAGTCTAGGGGTGGGCTTCTATACCATATTTCCCCATGTGCAGAGACCATGGGTTGATGTGTCTCTGGGGTCTCGCTGCCACCATTCCTCTAAGTGTGCTCTTTGCCTATGCCAACCATGTCTGTCCTTGTTTCCTCTCACATTTTCAGTTATCCATCAGGACCCGCTGAATATGCAAGACCACTTAACTAACATGGGGACATTGATCAGAGCTGTAGTTGATGAGATGCCCACCTCCGTGACAGGTGCCATTGACTGATTAATGCCACATTGGGACAACTGGTGCCACAACATCACCCACTACTACCAATGGGGAGCAGTTCAAGAGGAGGCAGTAGGGCTTGCAGGAAGAACAGTAGAGATAGGACGAGGACATCACCCAAAACAATGATGGTCGTTATCAGAGGGGGATGCTGTGCATATCACTCCCTGTCCATTGGTCCCGGTCCTCAAAGGGTAGATCTCCTTCTGAGTATTGAGATGCCCCTGGCGTTGCCCTTGAGGAATTTTCACCGGCAAAACTGCCCCGACGGGAGGCTTCCACTTCCAAAGTACTAACGGGGCTCCAGGATGTTCTCGAGGCCTCAACCTCAGCAGAACTACTGGTGCCATGCTCTGGGGTTCCGGCCGCTTCTACCGGTACCGACACCCAAGCATCGGCAGCGTCGATAGACCAGAGATTCCTTGCTATCAAACGCAGTCTAGCAGCTCTTCTCATGGCTTCGGTACCATTGAAACTGCTTCAGACACCTTAACCGATACCGGTACCGACACCGACTGTATCGACATTGGTGGGTATGCCACCCATACCGAGTCATGCATCTGTCTCTGGCATCGACAGATCAGTACCGGAACAACCTGATACCGACTTCGATCGATACCGGTACCGTGCTTTGCACGATCACCGGGATCGGGGGTATTTTGAATCCTCTGAGTCTGAAGACTCCGAAGACTCTGCCAATACAATAGTACTTCTCCCCGAGGATTCCTCTTCTCCTCAGCGCAGAATGTCTCCGCCAGAGGATATGTCCTTTCAGGACTTTATCCGTGATGTGGCCCGAAGCCTTTCCATCACAGTAGCTCCTGAAAAAGAGCCTAGGGGAAAGGAGTTGGAAATTCTCCAATACCCTAAGGCTCCCAAAGAGGCAGCTACTCTGCCAATTCATGAGATCTTACATGATCTTATGCTAAGGATGTGGGAAATACCTTTAACCACATCTCCTCATTCTTGAAGACTCGATACCATGTATCGAGTTCCACCATGTCCTGGCTTTCAAAAAACTCAATTACCACACCATTCAATGGTGGTGGAATCAGCCATAAGAAGGATGAAACGTGCAGAGACATGCATCCAATCCTCTGGGTCGTGAATGTAGGACTCTCGATGCCTTTGGGCGTTGATGCTTCCAAGCTTCCATGCTCTCAGCTAGGATCAGTTCCTATATCTTGTATATGGGAATGTTCCTTAAAGAGGTCACAGGAGACTTGGAGCTTATGAGCCCCCTCCTTCCTGATGACAAAAGGCAAGACTGTCTTACTCTTGTCAAACATGCTCAGGATGTTTCCAAGTTTGTAAATCATGCAGCCTTTGACTGTTTTGAGTGCATAAGCAGAACTTCTGCTATTGCCATTGGTGTACGTCGGATTGCATGGCTTCAGGCATCTGACTTGGAAATTTGGGTACAGGATAAATTAGGAAACATTCCTTGCACAGGAGAAAATCTCTTTGGCAAGAATTGGCAGGAGAAGGCTAATGAGATAGATGTTGACAATATCACTTTGGATAGATTGTCCAAATCTACTGCCCAAAAGAGACAACAGCAACAACCTAGACAACAAAAGAAGTCAAAAGCTGCAAAACCTCAGCCAGCTCAGCATGCTCAGCCTCTTCAGGGGCTTTGACTCCTTTCTAGAGAACTTTGCTTTCCTGCCCCTGAACGGTCCAGAACCCTTGACCATCCCAGGCAGGTTATGTCATTTTGCCCACAGATGGTACCAAATAACAGCAGAAAATTGGACTCTGTCCATTGTAAGAGAATGGTACAAGCTTCATTTTCACAGCATGCCCCCTCCTACAATTGTAAGACAGTTCAATTCTCAGATCTTTCTTGACAGTCTCTTAAGTCAAGAAGTCACAACACTCCTTGCTCAGGGAGCAATAGAGGAAGTACCCATTTCCCAACAGAGTACAGGGTTCTACTCCCCCTATTTCCTTATTCCAAAGAAAACAGGAGGACACAGACCCATTTTAGACCTCAGAGAATTGAACAAATATCTGTTCCAAGAGAAGTTCAAAATGATCTCTCTAGGAACTCTGCTGCCATACCTTCAAAGTCAGGATTGGCTTTGTTCTCTAGATCTTAAGGATGCGTATACTCATAATCTCCAGGAACAAGCAGGAATGTAGTCTTCACATATGGGTATCGTCGGTACCGACGGAGCCTGCGCGGGAATGCTCCCCAGCATCCAATAGGAAAGCTTTTGGGAGCATCCCACAGTGCCTGCGTGCTGCTTTCCCAACTGTTCCTCTCCAGTTCTTTATTTTCTGCAGAGCCGACAGGTCGCACATCCTGTCACCGCAGAAAAAATTCCCTTCTTATTCTTCTTTTTTGTGGTCGCGTCTGCCTTCCCTCGATGCTATTCTTTCTTTAAAAAAAAAAAAAAAAATTTCTTTCTGGAGTCTTTTCCAGTAATTTTTTCCTCAGGTGACACGTGCCATTTTGGGCACTAGGCCCAACTTTTTCCTTCAGAATGGAAAAACCCGCTTCGGGTTTTAAAAAGTGTTCTAAGTGTGGCGGTACCATCTCCGTCACTGACACCCATGAGTGGTGCCTCAAATGTTTAGGTCCTGACCACTCTAGTTCAGAGTGTGTTGCCTGTGGGATGATGTCGAAAAGGGGCCGGCAAAACCGAGCTGCTAAACTTAGCACCCTTTTTCCCTCTGATGCAGCCTCCGTGGCATCGACGTCTTCCAGGGCTTCATCTTCCTCCCATGGATCTCAGGTAACTAAACATAAATCTAGCCGGTCCTCAAAGGGTAGATCTCCTTCTAAGCATCGAGATGCCCCTGGCGTTGCCCTTGAGGGACTTTTACTGGCAAAATTGCCCTGGCGGGAGGCTTCGGCTTCCAAAGCACTAACGGGGCTGCAGGATGTTCTTGAGGCTTCAACCTCAGCAGAACTACTGGTGCCATGCTCTGGGGTTCCGGCCGCTTCATCCGGTACTGATACCCAAGCATCAGCAGCGTCGATAGACCAGAGATTCTTGGCTATTGAACGCAATCTGGCAGCTCTTCTCATGGCCTCGATGCCCCTGAAACCGCTTCAGACAATTCAACCGGTACCGGCACCGACTCCGGTCCCGGCACCGACTGCATCGACATCGGCAGGTATTCTACTGGGACCGAGTCATACGTTTCTATCCGGCATCGACAAGTCGGTACTGGACCACTCCGATGCTGACTTTGATCGGTACTGGTACCGTGCCTTGCACAATCATCCGGATCGGAGATACTTCGAATTCTTGGATGAGTCTGAAGACTCTGAAAGCTCTGCCGATACCAGAGTACTTCTTCCTGAGGATTCCTCTTCTTCTCAGCATAGGATGTCTCCACCAGAGGATATATCCTTTCAGGATTTTATCCAAGATGTGGCCCGAGGTCTTTCCATCACAGTGGCTCCTGGAAAAGAGCCTAGGGCAAAGGAATTAGAAATCCTACAATACCCTAAAGCTCCCAAGGAGGCAGCTACCTTACCTATTCATGAGATCTTGCATAATCTTATTTTAAAGGATGTGGGAAACACCTCTAACCACATCTCCTCACTCTCGAAGACTCGACACCATGTATCGAGTTCCTCCTTGTCCTGGGTTTCAGAAAACTCAATTACCACACCATTCCATGGTGGTGAAATCAGCCATGAGACGGATAAAGAGTGCAAAAAGGAATGCATCTAATCCTCCAGAACGTAAGTGTAGGACTCTTGACGCCTTTGGGCGTCGATCTTTCCAGGCTTCCATGCTTTCTGCTAGGATCAGTTCCTATATCTTGTCTATTGTTTATTGTTTATTGTACACTTGTTATACCGCCCCCCATAACATCGGGGCGGTTTACAAAAACAAAATTAATATCAATTATAGAAAAAGGAAAAATAGAACTACAATAAATGATAGAGCAGAGAAGAGAGTAAGGACAGAACAATTAGACAAATAGAGTTATAAGAACAGAATATTAAGACTCAAGAGGGGAAGGCTAGGGAAAACAGATGGGTCTTAAGGAGGGAACGGAATTTGGGCTATGATTCTTCTGTACGGAGGGCAGTGGGAAGGGAATTCCAGAGAGATGGAGCCAAGTAGAAAAATGCTGCTTTCCTGGTAGATTGCAAATGAGCTTTGGAGGGTGCTGGTAAGTGAAGGCGGCTGATGTGAATGGATCGAAGACTGCGGGAGGGAGTATGATAAGTAAGCAGATCCGAGAGGTAGGTAGGTGTAGACAGATAGATAGCTCTATGGGCTAAAGTAAGGACCTTGAAGGATATCCGGAAATCGATTGGCAGCCAATGTAGATGGAATAGTAAAGGGGTGACGTGATCGCGGGGTGAAGCATGTAAAATCATACGAGCGGCGGTATTCTGAATTAGTTGTAAGCGGCGTCTTTGATACTGGGGGATACCGGCAAAAATAATGTTGCAGAAGTCTAATCTAGTGATGGTCAGGGAAAGAAGGAGAGTGGTGATAGCCTGAGTGGACAAGAAGGGACAAATAGCACGGATTTGTCGAAGGCATAGGAAGGAGCACCTGGAGACATGAGAGATATGGTTGTGAAAACTGAGGGCACTATCAAGAAAAACTCCAAGATAACGGAGTTGAGGGACTAGAGCAATGCTGGAGCCTGAAAGGGATGGAGCGAGTGAAGGGATAGGAGAGGTGTGCGGGAACCAGATGGAAGCAGTCTTGGTGACGTTAAGTACTAGACAGTTAGAGGAGAGCCAGGAAGAGATAGAGGCCAGACAATCATTTAAAGGAGATATATCAGGGTGAGATGGTGAAGTGTGGTGCAGAAGAAAGATATCATCGGCATAGAAGTAGCTAGAGATCCCAGATTGCTGGATGAGCAGAGCCAGGGGGGCAAGAAAAACATTAAACAGTAGGGGGGCCAAAATTGATCCCTGAGGGACACCACAGTGGAGCGGGAAACGGTCGGAGGTGGAAAAAGCAGAAGAGACAGCAAAGGACCGGTGACAGAGGAATGAGTGAAACCAGTGATACACCAAGCCACGAATGCCTGCGTCCCGAAGGCGAGAGAGGAGGAGAGCGTGATCCACCAAGTCGAAGGCTGCAGAAAGGTCAAGTGAGACAGCTAGAGTGATATTGCCCTGATCATGAGAGGTGTGAATTTCATTCAGAACTGCTGCAATTGTGGTCTCAACACTAAAGCCAGGTCGAAACCCGGATTGTCTGGGATGAAGAAAAAGGGTTGAGTCAAGATAGTGAGAAAGCTGTGAAAACACTACCTTTTCCAGGAGCTTGGAAGAGAAGGAGAGATTGGAGACTGGACGATAGTGCGCGGAGACCGAGGGAGCAAGGGAGGGTTGTTTCAATACAGGGTGAACTGTGGCGTGCTTCCAGGGGGTAGACCGGACAAAAGGCTGGAATTAATGATTGTCAGGAGGGGTTGAAGGAGCACAGCGGGAGGTTCAGAGAACCAGACGGAGGGAATGGGATCCAAAGCACAGGTGGTTTTGCGGGTAGTTGACAAAAGTTGGAGCAGTTCCGGGAAGGAGATTGGAGAAAAAGCAGACCAAGCGTGGGAGAGAGAAGGGGAGGAAGGAGGGGAGACAGGGGGAGGTGACATCAAGGCCGGAGGACAGTGAGGAAGAGAGGAGCGAAGATTCTCAACTTTAGAGAAAAAGTATGTCGCCAGAGAAGTGGGGCTAGGAGCTTTTTCAAGAAGGAGAGCATCCTGAGTTGTAGGGGACTGCAGTCGAGAGAGGGTAGTCAGTGTCGCAAAGAGTTGACGGGACCTATTCGGGGCAGCTGTGATCGCGGAGGAGTAGAAGGAATATTTTGCCTGGTGGATGGCAGACCGGTAGTAGGCGTGACAGGATTTAAAATGCTGATAAGATGAGGCAGAGGGGACTTTGCGCCATAGTCGCTTGGCTCTCCGCAATTGGGAACAAAGCAGAAGGAGTCCGGCGTGATACCAAGATTGGTGAGCACGACGCCGGGGTTTGAAGGGCTTAACAGGGGCGACTTGATCCAGGGCACGTAACTGTTCAGAGTTCCACATAGTGACCTGGGACGATGGTGAAAGAGATGAAAAATCAGCTGGGGGAGAGTGAAGAGTGGAGAGGAAGGCCTGCAAGGTAGTCGAGTGAAGACGCCGGGAGGGGCGGACAGGAGGGGAGGGAGGAGGAGGAGCAGGGGGAGGAGCCTGGAAGGAGAACAGGAGGTAGAAATGGTTGGACCATGGAATAGGAACTGCAGAGGGACAAGAGATACAATATGGAGAGGACAGCGGTGAAATAACTAGATCAAGGGTGTGACCCGCAATATGGGTTGGTGAGGAAACATGTTGAAACAAGGAAAGATCACGAAGTAGAGCAGTGAAGACGACATCCCTAGCTGAGGTGGGGGAGTCGAAATGGACATTAAAATCGCCTAGTAGATGGAGCTGAGGAAACTGCAGGGCCAAATCAGAAATAGAGGACAGGAGAGAGTCCCAACTAGAGGGAGAGGAGGATGGGCGGGGGAGTAAATTAGAAGGAATTGGAGGACAGGTAGGCTATCTAGCTGGAGCAGGAGAGATTCAGGAAAGGATAGGGAAGCGGAAGAAATCCTGGAAAGTGGGACCGAGGAGCAGTAAATAGCTGCGACCCCACCACCCGACCTGGAGAGACGTGGAACGGAAATGGCTACATAGTCAGGGGGAAGGCAGCGATGGAGGAGGGACTCCTCCCCTTCCTTAAGCCAAGTCTCAACTAGAAAGAGGACGTCAATACGCTCGCGGTCAATGAGATCATATATTAGTGCCGTTTTTGAACGTAGAGATCGGCAGTTCAGTAAGCTCAGACGAAGGGGCGCTGAAGATACAGAGACGGGGTGGAGAGAGGGGGAGGGGGAAGCAGAAACACAGGAAGGGTCCAGTGTAATAGAGCGAAGATGGGCTCGAAAGGGAGCCTGCGGGCGGGGAAACGAAGATAGAGGAGGCAGAGGCCGTCGGCCCCAGATTACCGGAATGGCCGACATAAACAATGCCCCGAGCAGTAACACACAGAGTAAAACAAAGGTTAGGGAAAGAGAGGAATGTAGGCCTATACCGAGGGGCAGAGGGTAGTTCAGCGGGCAAGAAGAAGGCAGGATAGTCTGTATTTAAGACACGGAGAGGCAAGATGGGAGTAACAGGAGCTGGTAGTACGAAGTCGCCCAAGTCGTCGCCCCAAGGAGCTCGCCCAAGGAGCAAGACTTGCTCCTTGGGCACGCGCCCGCGGCACGTGCCGCCACGGCGTGGGACGCCGTTGGGAGCGTCTTTAAATAGAGGGCCAGGAGCAGGGCACAGACGTGATCGCGCTGCATTGTGCGCGATCACGCAAGTTCCGGGGGTGGAGTCAGGTGGACAACAGCACACTAGGAGAAACAAAAGCCAGAGAAGGAGGTAAATAGAAGGTAAATAATGAATAATAGAGAGAGGACAATAAGGAACAGCAATAAAGAAAAACAGGCAGCCAGTAAAACACAGAAAGCAGTAAATAATAACAGGGTATAAAGTATAAATGTACAGTGACAATGATATGAGACAGAATACAGCTATTACATACGGTGGGAACCATTCAGGGTAGGAGCAGACAGGACGCCGTTGGGAGCGTCTTTAAATAGAGTGCCAGGAGCAGGGCACAGACGTGATCGCGCTGCGTTGTGCGCAATCACGCAAGTTCCGTGGGTGGAGTCAGGTGGACAACAGCACAGGTGGGAACCATTCAGGGTAGGAGCAGACAGGACGCCGTTGGGATCGTCTTTAAATAGAGTGCCAGGAGCAGGGCACAGACGTGATCGCGCTGCGTTGTGCGCGATCATGCAAGTTCCGGGGGTGGAGTCAGGTGGACAACAGCACAGGTGGGAACCATTCAGGGTAGGAGCCATGGGAATGTTCCTTAAAGAGGTCACAGAAGATTTAAAACTTATGAACCCTCTCCTTCCTGATGATAAAAGACAAGATTATCTCGCTCTTGAAAACATGCTCAGGATGTTTCCAAGTTTGTGAATTGTGCAGCCTTTGACTGATTTGAATGAATAAGCAGAACCTCTGCCATTGCCATAGGTGCACGTAGGATTGCCTGTCTGACTGGGAAATTTGGGTACAGGACAAACTAGGGAATATACTTTGCACAGGAGAGAATCTCTTTGGCAAGAATTGGCAGGAAAAAAGCTAATGAGATAGATGCTGACATTATCACTTTGGATAGATTGTCTAAATCTACAGCTGATCCTGCGAGGAAAAGATCCTCTAAGAAACCATTCTTCAGCAAGAAGAAAAGGTTTTATCCCTCCTATACCCAGCAGGGACATCGTTTAGGTCAGTCTGCCCAAAAGGGACAGCAGCAACAACCTAGGCAAAGAAAGACAAAAGCAGCTAAGCCTCAACCGGCTCAGCAGACTCAGCCTCCACATGGGCTTTGACTCCTATCTAGAGAACTTTGCCTTCCTGGCCCTGAACGGCCCAGAACCCTCCACCATTCCAGGAAGGTTGTCATTTTGCCCCCAGATGGGGTCAGATAACAGCAGAAAATTGGACTCTGTCTATTGTAAGAGAGGGGTACAAGCTTCATTTCCTCAGTATGCCCCCTCCTACAGTGGTAAGACAGTTCAATTCTCAGACCTCTCTCAACGACCGGTTAGGTCAAGAGGTCACTGTGCTCCTTGCTCAGGGGGCAATAGAAGAGGTACCCATTCCCCAACGGGGTACAGGGTTTTACTCCCATTTCCTTATTCCAAAGAAAACAGGAGGACACAGACCCATTTTAGACCTCAGAGAACTGAACATATTCCTGTTCAAAGAGAAGTTCAAAATGATTTCTCTGGGAACTCTGCTGCCATACCTTCAGAGTCAGGATTGGCTTTGTTCTCTAGATCTCAAGGATGCGTACACTCATGTTCTGATCCATCCAACTCACCGAAAGTTCCTTCGCTTTCTGTTTCAAGGGAAGCACTACCAATACAGGGTTCTTCCTTTTGGCCTGGCCTCTGCACCAAGGGTGTTCACAAAATGCATGGCTATGGTGGCAGAATTTCTCCGCACCCTGGGAATATTCGTCTTCCCTTACTTAAACGACTGGCTCATTTGAGCTCCTTCAGAGTCAGAGACCAGGGTTGCTCTCTCTCGCACAATGCGCATCCTTCACTATCTGGGACTTGTCATAAACTTCCCAAAATCCAACCTTGCTCCCACTCAATCCCTAGAGTTTATAGGAGCTCTGCTGGATACCAGACAGACAAGGACCTTCCTTTCACAGCCCCACTGCCTTCGCATTGTGCAGTTAGCTTCCCAAGCAGTGCTAAAACCTTACCTCACTGCTCGTGAAATGTTACAGTTGCTAGGTCACATGGCATCCACTGTGCATGTGTTTCCTTATGCTCGCCTCCATATGAGGGCACCCAGTGGACTTTATCCACTCAGTGGACTCAAGCGTCAGGTTGCCTGTCAGACAAAATAGCAAACTCAGATCGCCTTATTTTGTCCCTCCAATGGTGGCAGTCACCCCAAAACCTTTTGGTGGGGTCTCCTTTTCAGCAACCCCCACCCCAAGCCACTCTAACAACAGATGCTTCACAGGTGGGATGGGGAGCCCACCTGCAAGGCCTCTCTACCCAGGGTACCTGAACTCCACAGGAGGACTATCTCCACATCAATCTCCTGGAACTCAGAGCAATCTTCCTTCCACACCCAGCTCAGCTACAAGACAGTCCTAGTTCAAACTGACAATCAAGTAGCCATGTTCTATGTGAACAAGCAGGGTGGAACAGGCTCTCTGTTGCTCTGCAACGAAGCTTTGCGACCATGGGCCCTCGCCAGAGAGCATCAGATTCATCTCCTTGCGGCCTATCTTCCAGGCATTCAAAACTCTTGGGCAGACAGACTCAGTCGAGTTCTGCTTCCACACGAATGGTCTCTCCATGCAGACCAGGTGGCCAAAAGTTTTCAAATTTGGGGAACCCCAGCTATAGACCTCTTCGCAAGTCTGCTGAATGCCAAACCTCCCCAGTTCTGTTCCAGAATTCCGGCTCAGGGTTGTCAGGCTAGGGATGCTTTCCTCCTCCATTGGGGTCAGGACTTCCTATATGCCTTTCCACCCATTCCCCTAATTCCCAAAACCCTGGTCAAGCTTCAGAGAGACAGAGGTCATATGATTCTCATAGCTCCACGTTGGCCATGGCAAATTTGGTACCCTCTGCTCCTACATCTCTCTCAAGCTCCGCCTCTGGAGTTAGGATCTGCTTCAGATCTCCTTTCTCAAGAGGACAGGATGCTGTGGCATCCCAATCCCCAGTCTCTGCATCTCAGGGCCTGGTTGCTGAAAGCCTAGAACTTCACGGTCTTAACCTTTCCCAGCAGGTAAAGGATATCCTTTATGCTTCCAGGAAGCCTTCCACAAGACACTCTTATGCATTTAAGTGGAAAAGGTTTGCCATATGGTGCTCACAGAAGGGTCTTAACCCTCTTGTGATACCTCTGGAATCATTACAGGAATATCTCCTTCATTTATCAAATGCAGGGCTTAAGACCAATTCAGTGAGAGTTCATTTGAGTGCTATTGCAGCTTCTTTGAAGCCTCTAAATGGACAACCTATTTCCTCTCATCCTCTCATAGCGAGTTTTATGAGAGGCCTTCTTTTAACTAAGCCTCCCATTAAGCCACCACTGGTGGCATGGGACTTAAATCTGGTTCTTGGGCAGCTCATGAAACCGCCCTTTGAATCATTAGCCACTACCTCTTTGAAATTCCTTTCCTGGAAGGTCATCTTTCTCATTGCAATCACATCAGCACTTCGCATCAGTGAATTGCAAGCGTTGGTGACTGATCCTCCTTATACAAGGTTCCATCATGATAAGGTAGTCCGTAGGACTCATCCACACTTTATGCCAAAGGTGGTGTCATCTTTTCATTTAAACCAAGCGGTTTCCCTTCCTGTATTCTTTCCAAGACCTCACGCCTCAAATGCAGAAGGGAATCTTCATACTTTGGACTGTAAAAGAGCTTTGGCCTTTTACTTGCAAAGGACACAGCAAAATAGAAAGTCCTCTCAACTCTTTGATGCTTTTGATCCTAGTCATTTGGGACTTCCAGTCTCCAAAAGAACACTGTCCAGCTGGACTGCACAGTGTATATCTTTTGCCTATGAGAGTAAAATCCTTCCTCTTGAAGGCCTTGTTACAGCTCACAATGTGAGAGCCATGGCAGCCTCTATGGCTCATCTTCACTCTTTGTCTATCGACGACATTGGTCGAGCAGCTACTTGGGCTTCAGTTCATACCTTCACAGCCCATTACTGCTTAGACAAGGACTCCCGCCGGGATGCCTTGTTTGGTCAGGCTGTTCTTCAACACCTGTTCCATACTTAATCAACTCCTACCCACCATCCCTGGTAGGATGCCAGAGATTCATGGGGGGAAGTGGAGCCCTTTTACTAGGGCACACAACTTCTGGGGCCTTCTCCCTGGCATCTGCAGCTAGGGAGTCCCCATATGTGAAGACTACATTCCTGCTTGTTCCTGGAGATAACATAGTTACTCACCTGTAACAGGTGATCTCCGGGAACAGCAGGAATTTAGTCTTCACAACCCACCCACCTCCCCTAGGAGTTGTATTTCTCTATCTCTCTCTTTCTCTCTTTCCCTCTCTCTTTTGTCTCAGCTATAAAGTCAACTGGAGAGGGACAGTTGGGAAAGGCGGGAAGGCAGGACGCAGGCGCTGTGGGATGCTCTCAAAAGCTTTCCTATTGGACGCTGGGGAGCGTTCCCGCACTGGCTCCATCGGTACCGACGATATCCATATGTGAAGACTGAATTCCTGCTGTTCCCGGAGATCACCTGTTACAGGTGAGTAACTATGCTTTCTCATCCATCCAAATCACAGGAGATTCCTCCGATTCCTGTTTCATGGAAAGCACTTCCAGTACAAGGTTCTTCCCTTTGGCCTGGATTCTGCACCAAGAGTGTTCACAAAATGCATGGCTGTGGTAGCTGCATTTCTCCGCACTCTGGGAATATTCGTCTTTCCTTACTTAGACGACTGGCTCATTCGAGCCCCTTCAGTGCCAGAAGCCAGCTCTGCTTTGTTTCATACAATGCGAATCCTTCAGTATTTGGGAATGGTTATAAACCTCCCAAAATCCAATCTTGCTCCCACTCAGTCCCTAGAGTTCATAGAAGTTCATCTGGATGCCAGACAGACAAGGGCTTTCCTTCCGCAGCCACGCTGTCTTCACATAGTACAATTAGCTTCCCAAGCAGTGTTCAAGCCTTATCTCACTGCTCGAGAAATGCCACAACTGCTGGGCCACATGGTATCCACCGTGCATGTGGTTCCTTATGCTCGCCTCCACATGCGGGCAGCCCAGTGGACTTTATCCACTCAGTGGACACAGGCCTCAGGTTGCCTGTCAGACAAAATAGCAAACTCAGACCGTCTTATTTCGTCCCTCCAATGGTGGCAATCACCCAGAAATCTTCTGGTGGGATCTCCTTTCCAGCAACCCCTATTCCAAGCCACCCTAAAAACAGATGCATCACAGGTGGGATGGGGAGCCCACCTGCACGATCTCTCTACCCAGGGTATCTGGACTCCACAGGAGGCCTGTTTTCACATCAACCTCCTGGAACTCAGAGCAATCTTCCTTGCTCTTCGAGTATTTCACGCCCAGCTCAGCTACAAGACAGTCCTAGTTCAAATGGACAATCAGGTAGCCATGTTCTATATGAACAAGTAGGGCGGAACAGACTCTCTGTCGCTATGCAATGAAGTTTTGCGACTATGGGCCCTCACCAGAGAGCATCAGATTCATCTCCTTGCGGTGTATCTTCCAGGCATTCAACACTCTTGGGCAGACAAACTCAGTCGAGTTCTGCTACCACACGAATGGTCTCTCCATGCAGACCAGGTTGCCCAAATATTTCAGATTTGAGGAACCCCGGACATAGACCTCTTTGCAAGTCCTCTGAATGCTAAACTTCCCCGGTCCTTTTCCAGAATTCCGACTCGATATTGTCAGGCAAGGGACGCCTTCCTCCTTCACTGGGGTCAGGACTTCCTATATGCCTTCCCTCCCATTCCCCTCATCCCCAAAACACTATTCAAGCTTCAGAGAGACAGAGGTCACATGATTCTTATAGCTCCACGTTGGTCACGGCAGACGTGGTACCCTCTGCTTCTACATCTTTCTCAAGCTCCGCCTCTGGAGTTGGGATCTGCTCCAGATCTTCTCTCCCAAGTGGACCGGATGCTGTGGCATCCCAATCCCCAGTCTCTGCATCTCAGGGCCTGGTTGCTGAAAGCCTAGATCTTCAGGATCTCAACCTTTTCCAATAGGTAAATGATATCCTTCATGCTTCTAGGAAACCCTCCACAAGATGCTCATATGCCTTTAAGTGGAAAAGGTTTAGCATATGGTGCACGCAGAAGGGTCTTAACCCTCTTGCAATACCTCTGGAATTGATACTAGAGTATCTCCTTCACTTGTCAAATGTGGGTCTTAAGACAAATTCAGTAAGAGTCCATCTTACTGCTATTGCAGCTTCTTACAAGCCTCTAAGTGGACAACCTATTTCCTCTCATCCTCTCATAGCGAGATTTATGAGAGGCCTTCTTTTAACAAAGCCTTCCATTAAGCCACCACCGGTGGCATGGGACTTATATCTGGTGCTCGGTCAGCTCATGAAACCGCCCTTTGAACCATTAGCCACTACATCTTTGAAATTCCTTTCCTGGAAAGTCATCTTCCTCATTGCAATCACATCAGCACGTCACATCAGTGAGTTGCAAGCGTTAGTGGCTGATCCTCCTTACACAAGGTTCCACCATGATAAGGTAGTTTTTAGGACTCATCCACACTTTATGCCAAAGGTGGTTTTGCCTTTCCATTTAAACCAAGCGGTTTACCTTCCTGTGTTCTTTCCGAGGCCTCATGCCTCCAGTGCAGAAAGGAACCTTCATACCTTGGACTGTAAAATAGCTTTAGCTTTTTACTTGCAAAGGACACAGCAACATCGAAAATCTTCTCAACTCTTTGTTGCTTTTGATCCTAGTCATTTGGGACTTCCAGTTTCCAAAAGAACTCTATCGAACTGGATTGCTCAGTGCATATCCTTTCCCTATGAGAGTAAGAACCTTCCTCTTGAAGGCCATGTCACAGCTCACAATGTGAGAGCCATGGCAGCCTCAATGGCTCATTTTCACTCTGTGTCTATCGACGACATCTGTCGAGCAGCTACTTGGGCTTCGGTACATACCTTCACAGCCCACTACTGCTTAGAGAAGGACTCCCACTGGGATGCCTTGTTTGGCCAGGCTTTTCTTCAACACCTTTTTCAGACTTAATCAACTCCTACCCACCGTCCCTGGTAGGATGCCAGAGATCCATGGGGGGAAGTATGGCCCTTTCACAAGGGCTAACAACTTCCTGGGCAAGGCAAACACAAAGAGCAGGAGACGTAGAGTGGATGGACAACTTGTTTATTAGAAAGGGACCCCAACGCGTTTCGGCAATGCCTTCTTCAGGGGGGATATTGCTTAAATAACAAACATATGAAATAAATAAATCAAAATATAGACAATAAAAAAGCAATTAAAAACAATAAAAACAATTAAAAACAGATGGCATATTAAAAAAATAGTACAGGAGTGACCCATTGGCTTGTGCAAAACTATAATTACCATGTATAAAAACATGAATTATGTAAATAAGTAGATGAATACATAAGGAAAAATAAAAATAAAAACGCAGGGCTGAGAAACCTAAAATGCAAACATATACATCATACTCATTAAGAAAGAGACACTATTGGTTAGATCTGATAATGTGCAACACAAGAGAGAACAACTGCGATGACTATACACAATGTTATACAAGACGAGGTAACTGATTATAGAAACATAAATAAATAAATAATTAAAATATGAAGGTAATAAGTAATTAAAAGTTAGACAATAAAAATACAAATCGATGAGACTAAGTAAAACACTAAGGCTAAAGGGCTATCAAAAACACTTAAAAACAATTAAAAAGCTAAACTGGAGCTAGACTTGATATTGGACAATTAATGTAATTACAACATACTGTTATGAGGACATATGGGTGGTGCATGAAACAACTGTGACAGATAAAACGCTCCAAAAGTGAATTGTAAAACACTGCTTAAAAATACTGCGCTCAATACACATAAGTAAAGAGCAATGCAAGTTGCTGGTATGTATTAAGAAACAGTGAGAATGTATGATAGTAAAAATGTCAGGTCATAAGGTATACAAGTGTAACTTAAAACCTAGGGCACTCACCTAGTACAAGCGTGTGAGTCGTATATGCTTTTGAGATAACGCTATAGAAGAACAATTAAGACAGAGCACTAGAACAAGAGTAAAAAGGCACAAGAGATATTTAAACCATGATGTCATACCATAAAAATATAAACGTTAATGTACATCATGAACAAGTAATGCAAAGAGGATGCCATTTAAAAGAAAAACCGGAAACTGTCAGGAGACAGCTTATATAATAAATAGTAAAAACTGTTGCGTCTGTGTTTAAAGGAAATAAAATCAAAGAGTGCAAATATAAACTCGCTAAGAAAGATGAGAGATGGAATACAAATGTGGGAAATCATACCATGTAAGTTCAGCTACGTCAAAAATTCTGATGCACAAATTGCACTGTATGCAGTGAAAGGGAAACCTGGTGAGACCGACTGCTTTATAAATGCCGACTTTTGCGCCAAACAGAAAGTAACCCGATCCGAGAGGAGGAGTTAGTGGAGACAGTAATTGTGCAGGCTAGCTGTCGCTCGTGAGGTGCAGAGAATAGCCGATAAAAGCATATACATAAATTATGGAAAGTAAAAAAATACAACACATGCATACCTGAAGATATAAAAAAAATTAAACAATTAGGAACTATAACTATGCTAAAAGGAATTGTTGAGGAATTGTGAAAAAAATGACGATGGCCATGTTATACTGGAAAATGAATGATATAGAGATCCACCTCTGTGAACACAAGTAACTACAGAGTTACATGCAGGATAGAACTCAAAAATATTATGCAAGGGCCAATATAGGGCAAAATTATATGTATCCACCATACAAAATATTGATGAGTGAATGGGAATCAATTCCAGAAACTACAGGATACATGCAAGATAAAACTTGAAAATATTATGCAAGGGCCGATATAGAGCCAAAATTGTATGTATCTACCATATAAATTGTTTATAAATGAATAAATGGACTATGGAAGATTATCCCAGGAACACTGACAGGTCTACTTCCTGATTTAAACCATGTGGTTCTAAGGTATTGAATTCATAGATAAAACGTTGTTCAAGCTTTAGTAAGGCTTTATCAACATTGCCACCTCTCCAGTGTGGAATAACGGTTTTAATTACTGCAAATTTAATATCACTGATGATGTGACTCTTTTCTAACCAGTGTGATACTAGTGGTTTGTCAGACTGTTTCCTTTGAATATTACTTCTATGCTCTATAATACGGGAATGGACTTGTCTCTGAGTTATACCTATATATAACTTATTGCATGGACATTGGATCAAATAAACAGCATTAATGGCTTTACAATTCGAATAAACTTCCTGGGGCCATCTCCCTGGCATCTGCAGCTGGGGAGTCCCCATATGTGAAGACTACATTCCTGCTTGTTCCTGGAGATAGCATAGTTACTCACCTGTAACAGGTGATCTCTGGGAACAGCAGGAATTTCGTCTTCACAACCCGCCCACCTCCCCTAGGAGTTGTATTTCTCTCTCTCTCTCTCTCTCTCTCTCTTTCCCTCTCTCTTTTGTCTCAGCTATAAACTCAACTGGAGAGGGACAGTTGGGAAAGGTGGGAAGGCAGCACACAGGCACTGTGGGATGCTTCCAAAAGCTTTCCTATTGGACGCTGGGGAGCGATGCTGCTCAGGCTCTGTCAGTACCGACGATACCCATATGTGAAGACTAAATTCCCGCTGTTCCCGGAGATCACCTGTTACAGGTGAGTAACTACACTTTATCCAAACACAGTGTCATATGCATAAGAATATCTGGGAGAGCATGGCTTAAACACTCTAGTCTACAATGCGGGGTCACACTATAATACACATCATCATTTACCACCACACGTGGCATGACCACTCAGAACCTGTGCAACATACTGGGTGCAGATGGCTTCTGGTCCCATACCCTCCCAGAGATGACATTAGCATGGTACACGAGGTCTGACACCTGTACAAAGGCACAATCATTGTACAACCCTGTTACCATCATCCCAAATTGTAACAGTTGATACATGTCACATGAACACAGCCTGCAATTGCTTGGAGGGCAGGCCTGACAGAGGTCTTGTGAACAGTTCCCAGTGGAGAGGTTGTGCTCGAATACATTCAGTTAATACTCCTGCAGAGGGCATACAGAGTTTGTTGGTCTCTGTTGTGCCATAAAAGATTGGAAGGTAGCACCCCAAGACGCCACCACTGTCATATGCGTACTGTGATTTCCCATAGGATGAGTGCTTGCACTATGGTTACTGTGAGTCAACACATCTTTCTGTGCACCAGTACAGTATGACAGGGGCAGTCATCATGTTGCTGTGCTGCACAACTGTGCTGACTGCTGGATGTACACTTGGGAGCTCAGGTTTTGATGACACCTACTTTTGTTGCATGGGGTGAATACCAATCATATAGGCTGTGCATGGGAGAGTTCAGGGAAACATCTTTTCTGGATCATTGCCATATGTGTAATCCATCTCAACAACATGGATACATGAGACACTGGCCAGCACTACCCTGTTATCTAGATCTTGGAACCTTCAACAGCTAATTCTGTCAGATGTTGGAGCTGTTACATACTGTATGGGTTGTTTCTCCTTCCTGCAGGCAACGGTCGACATGCTTTCAGACCTTTCCCTCTTGGACACTGGTGACATTGACCTCAGCTAGGTGTACATCCCTTGTTGAACCAGCACTTCTGATGAACAGTTTTGCTTAATGTTTGTCACATGCCACATGTCACATGCTTGGTACATCCATCTGGCATATCAGTGGGGTGCTACACAGTGGGCTTCAGGGTGCCATATAGGACACATGCCCATCGCAGCACCCATTGCAGTTCATACATATTTGACAGACATGTGTATGTAACAGCACCATGAGGCAGACATCTTTGGGTTGCCGGGATGGCAATCTAGCTCACATCCTGATCCACAAAGCAAACACATACCATATGTGCTTGGCATCATGTTTGGCCTTATGGTTTGGGGCAGTGCTAACACCTGCACAGTGCTTGTCATTCTTGCTGATAGATATCTTGCTGGTCAGAGGGTTAGATGTCCTGTGTAAGGGGCATGCAAGCTGTAATGTCATCTCCTACCAGATGTGTCTGAGGTGGCTGCTCCATGCAACATGGGAGATATTCATATGGTGAGAGGTGTAGAGCTGGGGTCTGCTCACTGTGGGCTTCCTGTTCACCTCGGGGGTTGTGACATAGGCAACATGCAGCTGTCAGATATTCGTGGAGGTGCACAATAGCTGTGTCTCCTGTGTTGCAGGCATCATGGGCTGTAGCCATATCCAATGTGGGCAGTACTATCACCATCATGACACACACTCCTGTGGATTGTGAGTTTCCTTATGTCCTTGTGGTGCAAGTGGCTTTCTCCATTCCTTGCAGCAGATGGCTAGAGTGCCATGTGCACTCCATTGATCCTGAGTTCTGGGGCTATGTACATGCACATGTTACATCATCTTTATTGCTAGACAGTGTGATGGGGCCCGTGGGTAGAGCCCTTTAACCCTATATAGGCGGTTGCCTAGGGTCTGTAAAACAAATAATCTGCTCTTGCTAGGTAAATAATAGAGTCTCTCAGAGCAAAAAAGTGAATAAGAAAATAAGATGGGTTTTATTCCCCGTCCCACTCGGACTATCAACAAGATCAAAACTCCAGATACAAGCAATGAACAAAAATAGTATCAGCAAACTTATATTCCTTTGTTTAAATTCCCCAAGTTCTTTTTGTTATTCCATTAAACAGCAGGGCTGCACTTGTAACAAATACTACAATCCATGGGCGTGGGGGCTGGAAGGCTGCTGCTATCTTCCCACAGCATACCCTCTCCAGCGCTCCTCAAACTCCCTGAATCACACTCTTCCTGTGTAGAGTACTCAGGCACGTCTCCTTGTGATAACTCACTATAGCTTCCAGTGAAGGTTCCTCTCTCTTCAGGTTTATACCTGTCTGGCATGCAGTAGAATCTCTCTGGGTTTTCCTCCCAAAACAAAGGTTCTGAATATCCTTGCTTCCTGTATCTATGCTCAGGACCGCGCCCTTGGCACGTATATATTTTAAACCTTTCTCTGTACGCACATGGATGCCTCCTTTTATCCTTAGGGATTGTCTTGGCACTTGGCTCCCTGTATCTCTTCTCTCTAGCCTCCCAGGCTGGTTGTGCACTAGTAGAGTTAGTATTAGCTTTGCAGCTGTTTCTTAATGTGCAAGTGTATTTGGAGTTCCCCTCCCCCAACACTCTCTTTCTGAATTGACCTGTGCTTAGTGCTGGCACATACCGGTCTCCTGTGTGGTAGGACACTCCTGGCTTCTCTTGAGGACTGACTCGGGTGGCATGCCTTCTCCCAGTGCAGCTTGCCTCAAACCTTTTCTCATGAGTGCTGGAGCTACCTTCACTTCCTGGTTCTCCGATAGAAAACTTTGCTCCCAGCACTCCTCTGGGGTTTCTGCTCAGCTGACTGTAGCCACACCTCTTGCTGCTTCCTCTCTGGCTTCTGCCCTCCTCCTCCTTCTCCTCTTCCTGGGTTGTGTCCTGCCTCTCTCTCCACTGACTGGAGCCCTGTCTTATGTAATCCCCAGCCCTGCACGTGACGTGGGGATTTGCAATCAGGTGTTCCTGATGAGCTTTCTGTTTGGTGCGTAGTAACAGTTTTCCCTGCTCAACTGTTTCACTATGCCTGGTGCCTCTTTTCAACGCTGAATCTAAGGTAAGCTCTTCTTTTATCAGCACTACCCTGGGCTGTGTATCCTCTGCTGCACCACATATCCCCCCTCTTAAGATATTCCGGGATGGTGAACTGTTGTGCGCACAGCCCAGAATCTGCTCTGGCTTCATGAGCTTCCCCTGATACCTGCTGTATAGCGCGTTACCCTCCTCCCAGGGTTCCTGTGAACATGCGCCTGCTGCACTGTGCTCGGGTATTATGCTGAAGTGGCTAATTGTTGCCATCCTCTCGTGCCATGGTTTCAGCACATTTATATGGTACGTCTGAAGGCGTCCCCTGTCATTCTTGACAACATATGATACAGGACCCTTACGGTCCACTACCGTATAGGGACCCTTCCACCGGGCTTCAAATTTTGGCCCTGGATCAGTGACCATTACCACGACCTTGTCGCCCGTGGCCAACTGTCGAGGTTTTTTACCCCTATCATAATATCTCTTTTGTATTTTCCTACTGTCTTGTAAATTCCTATCTGCGGCTTGAGATGCCCTCTGGAGGCGACTCCGTAGCCCGCAAAGGAACTGGGGAACTCCTATTTCCTCCTCTCCCGGTTCCACCCACTGGTCTCTCAAGATGTCCAGGACCCCTCGTGGTGCCCGTCCGAACATAAGTTCATAGGGGGATGTTCCTAGGGAGGTTTGCGTCCGTTCCCTGCTAGCGTATAGGACAAATGGGAGCATAATGTCCCAGTCTGCCATTTGCCCCTCTAACCCCCTCCTCAGCAACTGCTTAAGGGTTTGGTTAAAACGTTCCACCAGACCGTTGGTCTGTGGATGATACGCCGCTGTTTTTATATGGTTGATGCCAAAAGCATCCCATACTTGTGCTAGATATCTCGAGACAAAATTACTTCCTCTGTCTGTGAGCATTTCCCTCGGGAAACCCACCTCACAGAACAATTTTATTAACTCTGTGGCTATAAACCTGGCGGATATGTTTCGAAGAGGGATTGCCCATGGGAATCTGGTGGCCACATCCATGATAACGAGGATGTACTGAAATCCCCTAGGTGTTCTCACCAGGGGCCCTACAATATCCATCGCCATTCTCCTAACCGGTTCTGTTATGGTAGGCGTTTGGATCAGGGGGACTCCTACAGGCTTAGCAGCGCTTACCCGCTGACAAGCCGGACAGGCCTCACAGAATTTTTTTGTCTCCCTAAATACTCCCGGCCAGTAAAAACGCTCGAGAATTTGGTCGAGTGTGGCCTGCACCCCTTTATGCCCTCCAATGGGGTGGTCATGGGCTAGCCTCATGACAACTGCCTTAAAGGTGGTGGGAACTACCATTCTGGGGATTGCTGCTCTCCCTATATAAAATCTCTTCCTCTAATAGGAACCTGGGGAGCACATCCCTATCAGCTTTTGCGAACTCGAAGGCGTATTTTAATACGGGGTCTGCCCTCTGCTCTTTGGCAAAAGACGGAAACCTTTTTACTAAATCTGCCGGTACCCAGGGTAACCCTTGCCCATCGGCTACTCCGGCTCTCAACTGGGCCCGGTGATGCCTCTCCCGGCGCTTTTCGCCCTTGCTTTTCTTTTTATCCTTGCTGGGGGTACCAATTAAATCTTCATGTCGGGGAAGCTCGTGCAGGCCCTCATCTGCAACCACCTCCTCCCCCTTTTCTTGCTCTACCTCTCCTTCTTCTTCTACGGGGGCAGGATCTTCCTCTAAAGTTTCACTAGGGGTCCTCAGTCCTTTTGCCTGAGACCTGGTGGAAACTAGTCCTCCCTTTATGCAAGTACTATCTTCTATACCTCTATAGAAAGGTGGCCAATCTCTTCCCAACACTATATCATAGGGCAGTTTGGGAATGATGGCTACTAGGACTTCTTTTCGTGTGCCTAAGCCCTTAACTTTTACCCTAAATAAAGGATACCAGGTTGTCGCTCCATGCACACATTGTATTTTTGCAGTTCCCTCTTGCTGACTCGGGGGAAAACCATTTTGGGCCTGTATGATTTTCCAAAAATGGCGGGAGACCATACTTTGGTCGGCCCCCGAGTCAAGCAAGGCCTTAGCAGGTACTCCCTGCACCTCCACATCCACACGGAAACCTGCTGCTACGTGTTGATCCTTGTTAGTAACAAGTGCTGTACGATACATACATTCTCTCTTTAGGTGCCCAATTTTTCCACACTTAAAGCATTTTAACATATTATTACTTTCCATTTTTCTATATACGGATTCCCCTGAACCCGACATATTCCTCGGAGGAACTTTGGTACTTTTTACAGAATTGGTTAACCCTAACCTGCTGCCAGTGCTGGCTTCTTTAGTTACTTCAGCCTCAAAGAACCTTTCGGTTAACTGCGCTGCTTCAGCAGAGGTTCTACAATTCTGTAGGGTCAGGAAAGTTCTCACTTCCTCCGGCACTGCCTCAAAGAATTGTTCTAGTACAATTTGGTCTATTATATCAGCTACCGGTTTACCCTCGGGTTCAAGCCATTTTAAGACTAGCCCATGCACTCTATGATATAGTGCCTTTGGGGTTTCATTAGGTTGAATCCGGGTAGACCGGAGCATGCGTCTATACATAGCAGGGGTTAAGCCCAGCCTATCACGCACGGCTCTCTTAACTTCCTGATAATCAGCTGCCAAAACGGCAGGCATGGCCCTGTAAGCTGCCTGAGCCTCTCCGGTTAGCGCTGAGGCTAGTCTAATGGCCCATTGCTCCTCTGGCCACTTAGCATTGAGAGCTATCCTCTCAAAAGTCTGCACAAAATCATCAAAATTATCGTCTCTATGCATTTGTCCCAGTGTCCATATCCCACAACTCTGTGGGCCTACCCCACAGATAGGTACTGCTGCTGGCGACTCCTCTTTCCTTGGCTCCTTCAGAAGAGTATGCAATAAGTCTGTCAGGGGCTTCTGTTGGTCCGTCAGGGCAGCGATGGCCTGCTCCTGGTTCTTCCGTGCTAGCTCTCCCTGCTTTTCGAATTGCATGCTCATCCATCTTAGGACCTCTTGTGCTTCCATCGTAGTCATCCCTTTTATTCCTGGAAGATAAACCAGAGACACGAACACCAAGTGTGGCACTACAACAACAGTGAAAGAAACAATTCCTTTTCTCCCAAGCCTTTTCCTTCTCACCAGAGATCCTCCCAACCTGTGCCCAAATACCCTTTACCTGAGCCAGGTGGAGGTTCTTATTTTGAGAAGGCGCTTGCCGTTGCACTCTCGGAACCTGGATCCTCTCCGGGCGTGCCAACTTCGCTCTTCCCGCGTTGTCGCTCTGCTCGCTCCGTAGCTCTTTGTCTTGTTGACCGGATCCGAAAAAACTACGCCAACTTGTGATGGGGCCCGTGGGTAGAGCCCTTTAACCCTATATAGGCGGTTGCCTAGGGTCTGTAAAACAAGTAATCTGCTCTTGCTAGGTAAATAATAGAGTCTCTCAGAGCAAAAAAAGTGAATAAGAAAATAAGATGGGTTTTATTCCCCGTCCCGCTCGGACTATCAACAAGATCAAAACTCCAGATACAAGCAATGAACAAAAATAGTATCAGCAAACTTATATTCCTTTGTTTAAATTCCCCAAGTTCTTTTTGTTATTCCATTAAACAGCAGGGCTGCACTTGTAACAAATACTACAATCCATGGGCGTGGGGGATGGAAGGCTGCTGCTATCTTCCCACAGCATACCCTCTCCAGCGCTCCTCAAACTCCCTGAATCACACTCTTCCTGTGTAGAGTACTCAGGCACGTCTCCTTGTGATAACTCACTATAGCTTCCAGTGAAGGTTCCTCTCTCTTCAGGTTTATACCTGTCTGGCATGCAGTAGAATCTCTCTGGGTTTTCCTCCCAAAACAAAGGTTCTGAATATCCTTGCTTCCTGTATCTATGCTCAGGACCGCGCCCTTGGCACGTATATGTTTTAAACCTTTCTCTGTACGCACATGGATGCCTCCTTTTATCCTTAGGGATTGTCTTGGCACTTGGCTCCCTGTATCTCTTCTCTCTAGCCTCCCAGGCTGGTTGTGCACTAGTAGAGTTAGTATTAGCTTTGCAGCTGTTTCTTAATGTGCAAGTGTATTTGGAGTTCCCCTCCCCCAACACTCTCTTTCTGAATTGACCTGTGCTTAGTGCTGGCACATACCGGTCTCCTGTGTGGTAGGACACTCCTGGCTTCTCTTGAGGACTGACTCGGGTGGCATGCCTTCTCCCAGTGCAGCTTGCCTCAAACCTTTTCTCATGAGTGCTGGAGCTACCTTCACTTCCTGGTTCTCCGATAGAAAACTTTGCTCCCAGCACTCCTCTGGGGTTTCTGCTCAGCTGACTGTAGCCACACCTCTTGCTGCTTCCTCTCTGGCTTCTGCCCTCCTCCTCCTTCTCCTCTTCCTGGGTTGTGTCCTGCCTCTCTCTCCACTGACTGGAGCCCTGTCTTATGTAATCCCCAGCCCTGCACGTGACGTGGGGATTTGCAATCAGGTGTTCCTGATGAGCTTTCTGTTTGGTACGTAGTAACAGTTTTCCCTGCTCAACTGTTTCACTATGCCTGGTGCCTCTTTTCAACGCTGAATCTAAGGTAAGCTCTTCTTTTATCAGCACTACCCTGGGCTGTGTATCCTCTGCTGCACCACAACAGGTGTGCAGACGGCATTATCTGTAGATGTGTTGTGGCTGACATCATCTGCTACAGGTCACACTACTGTTGCACATTTGTGTGGGTAGATGAGAGCAGTATAGGGCACATAGTGTCATGCAGCTGCACAGGAGGTTATATCACCTATGGGACATATCTTTGCATAACACAAAATACCTCAGTGTTGCAGGTGGTGGAATCACATTCAACATCAATTCATTCCCCATACTGTTTATATATGCTGCCTGACCCTTCTGCCTAACACAGATTAATGTCTGTTGAGTGGAGCCACAGAGTTTACCTGTACTACACATCATCATATTTGTGCCTCAGTGCCCGGCTTGGCTATTTCATCACTACCTGTTTAACCACATCTCCAAGGGTAGAAACAAGCGGTATTTGAGCATTCAGTGACATTTTTGTGGCACACACTTGCAGTTGGGGTGGACTTTATTGCCACCTTTGCATTTTAGGCCTGTTGTACAGAATATATAGAGAAATATTTGGAACTATTCAAACGGTATGTCATCATGATGTTTTCATATGTTCACAGGTGTACAACCAGATAAGAGGAGGTCTAGGCAACGTAGACCAAGTAATGTCTGCGAAAGACCCAAATAGGACCTGCACAGGATTTATGGCACCCTTCACTGATATGTGGTTGCTTAGTCCTTGGATGTGTTCTCAGCCATCTCCTCATTTGCCATGAGCCATCTCCTCATTTGGTACATCTGTCTGCTGGTAGTGTCTCCTTCTCCTCTACTGTGAGTTCTTACAGCTCCTAGATATTTCCTGGTTTCCTATTACTAGTGGCAGCTCTCAGCCCCTTCCAAAGGTCCTTGATTGGGCTGGGACCAGGACCCCTTGCTGGCTAATTTACAGTGGTCCCTGTCTTCCTCATTTGCCCTGCAATTGTCCACTTGGATATATGCTTTCATTCATTGTCCTACTAGTGGACCCATGACCTTCGACCCAGATGTTGCTTTCTGGAACAAACTAGCACCTTTCAATGGAGGGTACCTTGGAAGTCCTCTGACATGATATACCCATTCATACATTCCATGGCTCCAGTTCCTGAGGGCATCAGGACAGCTCCACCACATTCCACAGCCTCCACCGGGAAGTATGGGCAAATATGGCCTGTCTGTGTCATCACGGTACAGGTGACAATAGATAGCACATGTGCCAAGGTCTTCCATATACTTACACACAACATGTTTGTCAAGGTCAGGTTTCCTACTGTATCCTGTATTATGCCTTTAGGAAAGGTGGGAGCTTCCTCTCTGTATCAGAGGGTGTTGTGATGGCTCTTCATAGCTACATAATGTTGCACCATTATCCATGTGAGACAGGGGAGCTAGAGCACAATGTATAGGTATGAGGTATACATGCTGATTTCCCTTTACTACTGCACGCAATTGCCACCTTTGTGTGCCACATTCCCGTATGCGCACATATTGGACACAGACAGTTGCACTGATAGATGCATCACTTCCTTCTGACACATGTACAGGCCTATATTGATTGGGGAGCCCCCATATATCATTACCAGTCATACACACTTGTAGAGCTCATCATCACCAGATGTCTCTGAATGTTCAGGGGACAATCTACATAATACGGCAGCCAGATCATGAATCTGGACAGGGGCCAGCCACCTTCATGAATCAGGGAGGCCTTCTACATCCTCCCCCATCATCCGTAGGATTATGTTGCATTTCAACTGCCACTGACTAACTACAGAGTGATGTATACCTCACCTGTTTGGCACTACATGTTGTGGGACCTCTCAGTTCACTGTAGCCATTGCTTTGCTGTATGGTCTGTTTGGGAGCTTCTGGGTCCTGAGGTATTGCTACAGCAGACACAGAGATACAGGGATCACTCCATGGGAAACATTCTGTATGATGACAGCACAAGTGATGGCACATTTATCTGCATTACCCACAAGAGTGAAGAGAACTACAAGACCTCATTTCTGGTACCTGTCCCTCCTCAGGGAACAGCCTATTGCATTAGTCATGAACCTGCATAGTCACATGTATGCTATTGCAGAACAGTGTGATATACCTCAGTTGTTTGTACTTTCATCTGTATGTCGGCCTCATGCTTGGATTTTTGATACAGTCTGAGCAATCCTCTGTATAGAGGTGTAGCTAAGCACTGCTCAGGGGCCCATTATCTTCCATGGGAATGACTTATGAGGGGCCCTACTGAGTTGGATTCCACAAACACAGCCAACAGAGCTATCACATGCCAAACTGATGCTCTGTACACCCATCCCTGAATCTCACTGACATGGTCTTACAGCTGTAAGTTTTGAAGCATGTACAGTCTGGATTGCAATTGCGTGTGAGTACATGCACCATGTGTGACCTCCCTGCATCATGTTCATCTTGATACACATTTGAGAGTGGGTGACAGAGTGTACCATGTCGTTGTTTACACTTGTAACATGTTTATCCTGTACCTCTTGCCCATACACAATTTCACATGTGTGAAGTGTGGGTGAGTTAATGAGGCAGAACCAATTCCAAATATGTCTACATGTGAAGTGAAAACTAAAAATAGCATTTCTCCTCACAAGGAGTCACAATCATAAAAATATAAAGTAAGAAATCTCCTCACTAGCTGCTTGAATCTGGGCCAAATCATACATTAATGGCACAGCTTATCTATGCAATATATCAGCTGAGATAAGGTATTGAGAAGAAAAGACCACAGATACCCCCAAGCCAAAAACGTTTTCAGTTCAAATAAAGGGGGAAGGCAGCCACACAATATAGGCCAACCCTCTGCATCAATGGTCAGAAAAACCTCTCAGAGTCCTCAGCAGGCTGGTATAAAGACACAGTTATCAATAAATCACAACAGCATCAGTTAGAACATAGAAAACACTTAGCTTTTTAAAAAAAAACACGTCTGAACTCCAACACCGGATGTTTCACCAGTCTGGCTTCATCAGGGAGTTAGACAGTCTTTTCAGCCAAAAATCTGAGACTAAATCTGAGACAAGGGACTATGACCACAATGGATGAATAAACAATCAGCATCTAGACAGTAGTTGTTATAGGCACTAGATAACAACTCTGAAAATGGCACCATGGTTATCTAGTGCCTATAACAACTACTGTCTGGATTATGATTGTTTATTCATCCATTGTGGTCATAGTCCCCTGATGAAGGTCTCAGTGGCTGAAACATGTGTTGGGCTGACCAATCAATAAAGTTTTGTCCTCCAAGAGTTTCTTCTTTGCCTGCTTCTTCTGTGTGTGCTATCCAGTTTTGCGACATTTCTTCTGCGAGACATCACTCAGATGATGTGTTGGATAATACAGTAAGTGTGATCACTCATCGCTGCTCTGGGTCTGACAATTTTGGCAGAGTCCACATGGATGCAGTCAGAATGTTATATATGACATCCGCATTTTACATTTCTGCCTCTTCATTTGGGAACCTCACCCCTGTCAGCCCTTGACAGCTTACTTTGCCCTGATGGATGGAGCAGAAACAGGCATATTTTGCCACATTACACTGGCTGATACAGAGTTGCAATACTTGCACTTGTGATTCATCGACATCTGGGAGACACCATACCAGACAGTACAGTGGTTATAACTGGCATACAAGCTTGACATGTGCTGCGGACATAGTTACCTGCCTGCATGTTAGTCCATTATCCCATCACAGCCATATTGTTTCACATCAACAGATGCCTTTAGGCAGCCATGTAGCTTCCTTAATGCCTCATAGCCTCTTTCCAATCAGATGGTGTGTGCTGCTGACACATTGCAGATGTATATCATTTGTCTTGTGTACGTACCTTCTTCAGTGGCTTGTCCTGATGGATGTGTGCCATTACAGCTATCAATAACACAGCATGTTGTGGAATTTCTATACACTCCAGACACCTGTCATGTGGGAAACTAAAGCAGAGTCAATGGGAAGGATGGCCATCTGTGTCACATCATTTCCCTGAGATGCTGACCCTGTCTATCTGAGGAACCTGCCCCCATTGGGAACTATGGTCATTTCGGACATCACTGTCACAGTGCCCCTGTACCACGGCATCTGGCATTATGCCCATGTAGTACCACCGGTGCATCTCATAAACCATGATGGGTATGAACCCAGCAGAGTTACATATACACAGCAGTGTTTGTTCTGTACGTGGTGATAAATGAGCATACTGGCACAGAGCAATGTAGACCTCCTCTGTTATTTCTCATCTTGACTGCATAATGCTGATCTGCAAGTCCTGATATGTATCCCAATTGTGGAACGTTTTCTCATCGGAGTGCCATAGAAAGGGGACATCTGAGAGTGACAAAGGATGTCCATCACCATCAACACCAGAGAGTGCTGACAAATCAGTGGACATGCACCATGTCAGGCAATGCACCATTTACAACACTCTAGTAAGAAACATAACACTATATGCTGGGGCCAGCTGCTGAGACATTTAAGTGGTTCAGGCATCAACAAATATTGGCAGGTTGCAGACCCCATAAGCCAGAGACTAACATGATAGTAGCCATAGCATCGTTACCTTGCACATTTCTATACTAGTGGCTATTGACCATCTATCTGACATTGCTTACGTACTTGGTCTCTTCAGGTAATGACATGGCATATGGGCCTGGGGACATATCCTCAGAACATAGATTGGATTGTGTGGTCTAACACACTGGATCATAACATGCTCACAATGCTGCTTCAATGGTTACATAGTGATAGACTATACACAGCAGATCACATACAGCAATTAGCGAGGTTACTCAGGTCTGGCCCCCTCATAATATCATCTCCTACTGTTCTGCTATGACGTTATAGACTGGTTTATTACCTCACAATGCACACTGGATGATAGCATGATGCTTCTTTCATAGGCCAGATAGGCGTGGCAGACCCTGCAGTTCAGCATGATAGATAATGGTTATCAGGTTAGACACCTCACATGTGCATGAGTAATGTTTACTATAGTTTTCTGAGGTTCATATTTCATTTACATCCCATGACCACCATGCCCTGCTCACATATCTTGCAGCCAGCACAGGATGATCTCTTATTGGAACTCAGCATCCAGGGAGATTTGTGAAGGTCAGTCTTCTGTCACGTTACATATCATGCTGTCAAATGAGAAACCATAGCTGGCTAGCCCAACTTTTGACATATCCATGGTCTTTGAATTAAGCTATACGTGAAGATGTCTATGGAGCTGGTGACCTGGTTCTTATTTGACAGTCATCACAGTGTTGCAGTGTACTGCTGCCTAGCCTGGGGTGGTGTCATATATATTGGACTCCTGTACAACAAGATTCACAATGCACATGACTTTGCACGATTGTTCACGTTTTCCATGATTGTTGTTCATGCTGTTATTACACATACCCATAGTTTCACATAGACAGCACTTACATGCAAACAGCTGCTGTATCAGCCATTGCTTTATCTCGGAGCCCACCCATGTGTTCTCTTGGTGACGTGCAGGATGGCACAATGGATCTTCTTCCAGATCTGAGTTAATTTCGACTGGGATCTGATACCTGATTGCAATATTGTGCAGGATGCAACAGGCCAGAATGATCTTTGCCACAGTCAAGGGTTGATATTGTAAGACCCCACCAGTTCTATCCATACACCTGAAGCGACTTTTCAAAACACCAAAGGTGCCCTCAATAACAGAGTGGGTAGTGGCTAAGGCCTCATTGTATCTTGTCTCTGCACGTGACCTTGTGAAATGCACTGGGATCATCAGCCATGCTCGGCATCTATATCCTGATAACAGAGAACATGGTATTGTAACATATATTGCATATGTAGACAGATGAGGGGTTAAGGAGAATGAGGTCACTTGCCAGTGGCTCAATGCATGTGACTTGCAGTATGACACCCAAAGTAGGCCTGGGGTAGAACAATTTGTCTGTCATGATTACCACAGGGCATAGTGGCAAGGGAGGTCCTTTCTGGCCACATGACTCCACAAATACCCAATAGAGCTACTGGGATCTTCGACATAACAGCATCTGCTTACGGTTCTGCCTCTGAAGCACAGATTTGTCCATTCTTGTGCTGTGTCTCAGTTGGGGTGTTTGCATTCTTATGGCCCAGTAGTGACAGACTGGTCAGCCTTTGTGTCTGTACGCTGATGATGCATTATGTGTCCTCCATCCAGTATGGCACAATGTTACCTAACTGACTATGAACTGCCTATTTATCCTGCCTTCCCTATCAGTCGCACACAGAGACCCAAATGATGTAGCTGGGGTTCTATCCCCTCAGAGTTCCCAGAGTGATTATTCCAGCCAGTGCTGTCTTGGCCCCATTCCCATTCAGATATAGTCTGCAATTGCTTGCACATACTACTGGTATTCCAGCAGAGCATCTGTGTATCCCAATGATGATGGACATAGATAATCCCTCAGTGGCCAGCACATTGATAGGGATGCCTATTGAACTGACAGGTCCAATGGGGTCACACCTTCAACTCAGTCTATGTATACATACATAGCTGTAGTCACATTCTCTATGATGGGGCTGTAGAGTGCTGTTGATAGGGATTACCAGGGCAGGCATGCTGATTCCAGGAGACCATGGCCATGCTAAGAGTCACAGTGGCTCCACAGGCCAGCCCCATCCCTTGTGACCTCATTGATATGGTAGGCATATACAGAAAACCCATCCTTAGCTGCACCCAGGGTCCATTGCAGCACTCAGTATGTGTCTCACTGTACTACAGCATTGGTCAGGGATCCAAATGCATTATGTAAAACAGTGGTTCTCAACCCAGTCCTCTGGGACTCCCATGCCGGTCACTTTTTCAGGATATCTGCAATGAATATGCATGAGTTAGATCTGCATGCAATGCTTTCATTGTATGCAGATCCATCTCAGGCATATTCATTGCGGATATCCTGAAAAACGTAACTGGCATGAGGGTCCCAGAGGACTGGATTAGAACCACTGATATAAACATACATCTACATCATAGGGTCGCAACTGTGTCACACATCACAGCACATAGCTGTGTACTCTGATGGGAAAGGCACAGCCATGGCAGCTCCAAACACACATCTGTTTGCTTATTGTTCCCATTTATCTGATAGTTTTCCCCAGACTCTGCCTAAGTTGTAGTCTCTCATCTAAGCAGGCATCTTGGGGTATCCTTTATTCAATTACAAACAGGGCATATACTACTGAGGTAGCCTATTGCACTGTTGAGCATAAACATGTCATCTGACAGAGGTTATGCATCACTTCTACTAATGTTTTTTTCACACCCTCTGTGACTGCACCCACTATTGCAGGTGTGAGGTTTTCAGGTGGAGGCACATTACATAGCTACCTTATTATGGGCCAATTCTATGCATTGGTGGTCTATCTGCCTCTGATTGATTCACTTATTATTGTTTTTGGGAATCTTCACTGATTCGCAGCCAAATTGATGGCTGGGGGTACAATGGCCATGCTGTTCAAGGTGTTGGGGAGGCTCTCCACCACAAGAAACACCATGTACCTACACATCTGGACCTTTGGTCAGCACACAGAATCTAGGTCTCAGTATAATGATCTCTGTCAACTACAGTGACTGGCATTTGTCCCCATGGAGTGGATGTCTTGGGTAGACATTGACTGCTGTCTAGAGATCAGGGTGTCAAAGATTCACATCTTACCCTATGTGCAATGTCAGCAATTGGCCTTCATAGCCCCAGTCATTGGAAAAATGGCCTTTTTTTACACATGCTACTTGTAGACCATTGTGTGATACCTGCTTTCCATTGCTAATTGCATCTGCTGAGGAAGATAGAGAGCAAGCACTGGCAGGAATTATCACTGTGGCCCCATATTAAGTACATATTTCAGTATATCTACTAGAGTCAGTGCATTATAGGAGATGTGGAGTTTTGGAGGGTGGCAGCTCCTATGTATTTTTTCTGTGAGCTCATACTATACATTATGATTCTGACTGCAGGTCCCATGATGCATCTTGTTTGCACAGTCAGCAAGGCTTCAGTTGCTGGGACACACTTCAGGCTCTGGAAACATATCTGACTGTCCAGGTTTTACCTGGCTGTGATCAGCATGACCATGTAGGGATTAGGGATGGGGCATGGGTAGAGGTGGAACAGTCAGTCTATGTGCACCATCAATGAGGTAATGATGTACTTTTAGGAGCCCTGCAGCAGAAATGTCTGCATTGGCTGGGGTTTCATTTGCATGTGTGTCACTCATTCCCCTTCCATCTTCCACTGGCTTATGATTTCCTACTGTCCCCTGGTTGTGCAGTTCTGCACTACCCATATCCATACTAATTACACATCCTTGCAGACATGATCACGGCCAGAGCCTTTCATTCGGCAGATAGACAGAGCTTTTAACTCACTCCCTGCTGCTCTGACTCAGAGATGGCCCATGTTTCTGGGGATTCAGAGCAGTGTACATGGAAACAGAAAGCGAGGATTTCCAAGGTTGGGCTAGGTGTGGCTTAGCTATTTCCAAAATACCACGTACTGTGGTTCAGCAGTACAGATACAGGGATCCTATCCTCACGTCAACTTCCCATACTGTACTTTTTGTCCTTCCCCATGCATTCTGGGCTTCACATGCTAGTGGATATTGGCAATGCATTAGCTATTCACTGTCCAGATAGGATGAGCATATGACACATGCACAGCTACACTCATTCACAGATGGCTGAGCTGTGTGACCCTTCCTAGCAGTTTCCATTGAGCAGGGAGTCAAATGGGTGCAGGGACAGTCCCTGATCTGCATTTGCTATGACATAACCAGTGAGTTTAGGTACATACTGTCTGATTACTTTAGGATGTCACTTGCCTGTCATTGTTTCACTCCCACTAGCCTTAGAATGGAAACTTCCGAGATTACTCACCCAGCAATATACTGGCCATCTTCAAACTGCTGGAAGAGTGCTGAGTGATGCAGGATATAGGAATCATGGGTAGACCCTGCAAACCTGCGAACCACATTCAGTATGCACATATTTGCATAGCACACCACCTGCATATTCAGGGAATGGAAATGTTTATGGTTGCGGTACATCGCTTCCCTGTCTCTCAGTGGTATCAGCACTACATGTGTGCAATCAATCGTTCCTATCACATGTGGTATCCCTGCAGTTCTCTCAAACTGCTGGCTGAGGGTCATCCATTGTTGCCTAGAACTTGGAAATACAATGTAGTTCCTTACTCGGCTGGTCATGGCTTGCAGTACCCGGTGGGTGGGGGGGGGGGGGGGCAGGTGGGGCAGGGGCAGGTGGGGCGGGGAGGTGAAAGGGGGCAGAGGCACGGGGCAGACACCAACTAGCAGGTTCTGCCATAACCAGAGTCAGCAGCAGGTTCCCAGTAGCCCACAAAGAGCTGCCAGCCTCTTTTTCTGAGAGGTCTAATCAGTTAGATCGATCACAGGCAGCATGCATATGTACGGCACCACAGGGCTGTGTCAGTCACTCACAAACCATCTGTGCCCAGTCTGCTAGTCATCACCCACTGCATGTACACATAGTCAACATGGACTTCTGACAAGCAGAACGGACATCCAGCAGTCTGACTAGTGACTGGACTGCAATATAGACCCAAAATCCATATTACTACAGCTTGAATCTATTTAGCACTATGTGGATACATAGCCATGACATGGTCAGAGTGAGAATGTCCTCTTATCATGATCTTATGTGTGCACCCTGGCCATGCTCGCGGCAGACACAAGTGAGGATGGCTCTGTCATTTATCTAACCTGTGACTCATATACATACTGTGCATACCGCTCTGTGGTAAACAATACCCAGAATCCTCTGCTCCTCATTTGTATACCATTTTTGTTGAAAATGGGGACAGCTTATGCAATACAAGGTGTACCAGTAAGTGCCCTGGAGAGTGACTGCGAGTGTATGTGGGCCCATGACCATACATCTGTCACTTCTGCAAATACTGTTTTCCCCTATACAGCTTTGGACATTGAACATTGAACATACTGCCATGCTTAGACTTCCATTCAATGTCATGTCTTTAGCCATGGACACAGCAAAACTGGCCAATGCAGTACAGGCATTCTTCCACGCTTCAGACCCAGTTGGCTCCCCTCCCAGGGTCCATGTGGAAGCATGGCCAGTTGGACATGGGGTTAGATGGTGCAGTTGCTGCCTACAGATATTCCACCATTCCCTGCCTCTTGCTACTGTGAGGATATCTTTATGGCTGTCACAGTTGGTGCCCAGGGAGAGCAGCTGCGGCTATCGTGCATGTCTGTTGATGTGTGACATAGAAACATAGAAATATGACGACAGAAAAAGACCACATGGCCTATCTAGTGTGTCCTTCCATATCAACAACTACAACAGTCCCCTTTTTTACTTTAGAGATCCTCTGTGTTTGTCCCATGCTTTTTTGAATTCAGTTACTGTCCTCATCTTTACCACCTCTACTGGGAGACTATTCCACGGATCCACCACTCTTTCCGTAAAGAAATATTTCCGCATATCACTCCTGAATCTATCCCCCTTCACTCTCATCCCATGTCCCCTCATAGCAGAACTTGCTTTCAATTGAAAGAGGCTCTCCCCCTGAACATTTATGCCACAGAGGTATTTAACATCTCAATCATATTGCCTCTATCCCGCCTTTCCTCTAAGGTATACAAGATCCTTAAGTCTGTCCTCATATGCTTTATAATGAAGACCACTAATCATTTTAGTAGCCACCCTCTGCACCGACTCCATCTTGTTCACATCCTTTTGAAGGTGCGGTCTCCAGAATTGCACACTATACTCCAAATGAAGTCGCACCAAAGACTTATACAAAGGCACTATCACCTCCTTTTTTCTGCTAGCCATTCCTCTCCGTATGTACCCAAACATCCGTCTAGCTTTTGCCGTCACCTTTTCTACCTGTTTAGCTACTTTAAGATCATCAGACACAACCACGCCTAGGTTCCGCTCTTCTTTAGTGGACAAAAGTACTTCACCCCCTATACTATATTGCTTCCTTGGATTGCTGCAGCCGAAATGCATGACCTTACATTTTTTAACATTAAATCTCAGCTGCCAAATTCTAGACTATTCTTCAAGTTTAGCTAGATCCCTCCTCATGTTAGCTACACCTTCCTGGGTGTCTACTCTATTGCAGATTTTGGTATCATTCGCAAAGAGGCAAACCTTACCCGACAGCCCTTCCGCTATATCACTAACAAAGATGTTAAAAAGAATCAGAACAAGGACAGATCCCTGGGGCACACCACTGGTAACATCCTTCTCCTCAGAGTGAGCTCGATTTACCTGTACTCTTTGTCACCTCCCACCCAACCAATTTATAACCCAAACAGTAACTTTAGGGTCCATCCCTAGGGTGCTCAGTTTGTTTACATGCAGGCCACGCCTGGGCCATCCTAGGTTCTGTGCTTTGGGTAGAAATGCTACCTTTAGAGGACACATGGAAAAAGTGGTAAGGCACTGTTCCTCCACCTCCACCCCTACCCCAACATTTGCCTCCTGGCACTGTCTTCCCATATTGTGGCAGCACCAAACAGAAACACGTGACATTATGTGGCAAATATTGCCTGCTGGTATTGGGCATGAACCAGGAACCACAAAAAGCAAGAACCAGAAGTCAGGACTATTCAAAACCAATTTATTGATGACAGACCCCGACGCGTTTCGGCAATGATGCCTTCATCAGGGGGTAACAGATACAATCATGTGCATGGACTAAAAGTATAATCCTAGGTTCAAGGCTGTGTACGTTCTGTCTCACTATATTTGAGAGACTGAATGTTGCCTAAGTTGGACTTAAAAAGGTCTTATTCCTTCCAAGATCGTTGCGTCAATCCTCCGAGCGAATCCAAGAAATATATCTGCCTTGGAGAAATGCAAGAAGCTGATGATTTCATGAGAGCAGCATCAGCTTCTTGCATTTCTCCAAGGCAGATATATTTCTTGGATTCGCTCGGAGGATTGACGCAACGATCTTGGAAGGAATAAGACCTTTTTAAGTCCAACTTAGGCAACATTCAGTCTCTCAAATATAGTGAGACAGAACGTACACAGCCTTGAACCTAGGATTATACTTTTAGTCCATGCACATGATTGTATCTGTTACCCCCTGATGAAGGCATCATTGCCGAAACACGTCGGGGTCTGTCATCAATAAATTGGTTTTGAATAGTCCTGACTTCTGGTTCTTGCTTTTTGTGGTTCCTGCTGGATTTTTGCAAGCACAAGTGCTCCTTGTTTTTTCCCCTATTGGGCATGAACCATTCAGAGGTCAGTGTCCCTGTGTCACCATCAAACAGACAGGTGCATTTTCTCTCAGGAAACATGATATGCTGTGGTTCTGGATGAATAGGTGATGTACAGCAGACTTCTGTTTTCAAAGAGCAGTATACATTGTGGACAGAGTGTATATTGTGTGAAACTTTGATTGATATGGTCCTGCCTGTATGTGCATACTATACCTTGTGCAAGGAGTCCCCCAGATTGTACTCTATGATTGTGGCATAGGACAGGGGCTACATGCATGCAGGAACATCACAGACTCTTTGCAGTGTCACTAGCTAGGGGACTGTTGTGGAAATTCAGAGAAGCCAGCCCTCCAGTAGTACCTGAGTCCCTATATGCTGCAGTCGCACCAAGATGCCTGACAGCGTTGCCATGGATATAGCTATTGTGGCAGTTGATGGTGAACAAGCCTCTCACCTGTGCTATAGGTGTGTCATGAGGTCTGGAGACTCTGTAGAAAATGATGGTTACTACACACACACACTTCTCTCTTGCCAGCTCACTGCAGTCACACCTGCAGGTGGTGTGGGAGCTGTACAGCGGTGTCAGGTTGTGAGGTAGGAGTAGGTGAATGCTGAGGGGATGAGGCTGGACAAGGAATGCATTCCAGCATCCCAGCTGTAGAGACATTATGTGTACATGCACAGCTGGTCATTCAGTGACTCCCACAAGTTGCAAGTACTTACTGTGACCTCACATGCTGCTCTTATATGGTGTCTCGAACAGTGTGTGGTTTTGCTGTCTGGCTGACCAGCAGCAGGTTGTATGCACAACCATGATGATTGCCCATCACATGCATGCTAAATGAATTGCTGCAGCTCAAGTCCTCTGCACACACCACACATGATCACACTGTTCAAAGCAGTGGTAAGTTTGCATTGTTACTTGCTAGTGCCCTTTCATGTGGAGCCATTGTCACCACCCTCTCATTGTGCAGGCATTATTAGCACATTCTGACACAGGCAATGTACAGGTGCTATTATCACACTCTGCCTTCCAGCAGTTCTGGGTGCAACCTCTCTGTGTGCGGGCTCATGCTGAATGAGATGAGGTGGGCTGCACATGCTGCTACTGCCCAGGAACTGCAGGACAAAGTAACCTACCTGGACATGTTTGTCCTGATCCACAGGCTGGTCTTGAACCCCTAACCCTTTCACTGGCCATGTGTTCAGAACCACCGAGCAGCCATGTGGTTATATGAGTCCATCAATTCATGTATATTGTGATAAGGAAGCTTATCATAGCTCAGGTAGGAGCTATAGAAAAGATGATGTGACTCTGAACAAGCAACCTGTCAGTTCTGGTAGAAGTAAGAAAACAGAGTTTTCACATAAAAGACTACCAGTCCCAGAATGCACCAGGTTTCCAGCAGCCATGAGAGGGGCTGAAGTGAGAAAACGTGTGTGCAATCAAGAGAGCTATGAGGTAATCCCTAAGCACTCATCTCAAAGGGCAGGGCCTGATTCAACACAGCTGCGCTGTGTTAGGGAGGAGCACACATTAGGACAGAATAAGAATAGAGCTTATTCTACAGATAATAGCTTCAGGAAGAGCTTCAGCAACAGATACAGCAACAGCTTCAAGCTCAAGCACCAACATCATCTCGAGAAGCAGAAGCCAAGCCAAGCGGATAGAGAGAGAAGGAAACTCTCTGGAAGGAAGAGAAGAAAGGCCATTGGAAGGTCTGGGAGATTCCAAGGCAGTACCTATACTGGGAGGTATTCCAAATGCCAGCAGAGTCCATTGGACTGGAGTCAGCCAGAGGAATGGAATGGCAGAGATAGGAATCACCAGTGGCTACCTGGAAGAGAGAAGACTGCACGTGGAAAGGACTTTCAGACCTATGCCAGAAGGTATGTGAGGAAAGATCCAGTGTCCAGGGATCAAGATTGGAAGGCTGGACATCAGAATTGGATTACATACTGGCCAGGCTATACAGAGAGGAATTATGATAGCAGGAGAGGCTCAGGTATGAACACTGATCCAGACCCTATCTATAATAGTGAATGGCAGCAAGGGAATAAGCATTCTCATGATAGTGCCTTAATGAAAGACTCGTCTGTGCCAATGTATGATAGTGACCCTATGCTGATTGATGAAGGGGAAGATACAGCAGATGAAACTATTAATTACATGGACTGTTCTCTATCTAAATGCTATTGCTAGCTTTCTGTGAGCAAACACATCAGCCATCACAAAGAAACCTAACTTTGTTCTTTATTTCCACTGCAAAAAGCTCTTAAAGCAGGATTTGGGTTCACACAGTAGCAGCCAGCCAGCTAAAGGCTTTCAGCTGGTCAATTGATAGTAATTAAAGCTGCACCTGATTGTGTGTGTGAGCAAGGTGAGAATCACTGCTGGATCTGAGTGGAAAATAAGCAGAAGTTAACCTAACCAGCAAAGTTTATTCATTTCTTTGTGCCTGTTTCATTTGGTAATTATTTGCTAAGAAAACATTAGCTAATTGCCTGACAAGCTGAAGGTTGTTTTCTGATTTGCTTTGTGACTTTATGTTATCCATTTAAACACTGCAAGCAAGTAACCTCATTTATATTGCTAACAAGCATACTTGTGCTGGGTGAATTAAACCCCATTAATAAAAGAAGTATTTTATTGGCTTTACCACTGGTTACACAACTCAATTATTGTCTTCAGCTGTGTTTGGGAGTGAATGAACTACATTACCCACAATACCTTGCAAGAATCATATGAATATATGCATCGTCAAGATTGTGTAAGTTCTCACCCTAGGCAGCCGTCTGACAAATGGCGTAGTTTTTCGGATTGCTTTTGCACCAAGAGGATTTATTTGCTGTGGATTACAAATAAAATTCAAGTTTGAAGCTGAAAGAAGATTTTTTTTTCCCTCATCTGCACTTTGGAGGAGAAGTGGTTGTTCCAGGAAGCTGTCCCAGATGAAAAGACCCTGTGCAAAGCTGGATTCATCACTGAGACAAGGTAATATGTACCTGGGCATGTCTAGTGGTGGATGTGTGTAAGCACAGGGGGTAATTGAAAAAAAAAAAAAAGTTGAAAAAAACACACCTGGTTGGAAGGTGGTGCACTTTGGTTTTTTTTTTTTTCTTTATTTCTTGCAGGGGTCAAGATGGATCCGAGGGAGATGGCTCAGTGGATGGCAGCCCAATTCAGCAGGCAGCAGGAGCTATCACAGCAGGCCCAGGACACTGCTATGAAGGCCTTAATGGAACAGCAGAAGCCAGTGCTTGATCTGGTGCAAGCTCTAGTTCAGCTGCAGAGCCAAAGTGGAACAGATGCAAGACCAGCAGTTAGTACTGGTACACCACATGTGGACAGTGTGGGACTCAATCAAGGGATTGGGGCATTTAATTTTGGGAAATTAACTCCAGATGATAATGTTGATGATTTTCTAGACTCTTTTGAAAGAGTGGCACAGGCTTTAGCATGGCCAGAGACCCAGTGGGCAGTAAGGCTGGCAGCCTCATTAACTGGAGAGGCACTTGCAGCCTACAGAGCAATGCCAGCAGCCCAGGCTTTGAATTATAAGGATGTAAAGGCAGCTATTAGAGATCGCCTAGGGTTGTCTATTTCAGAGTATAGGCGAATGTTTAGAGCTGTTACATTGAAAGTGGGTGAGACACCCAGGGCTCTGAGTCAGAGAATCAGAAGTTTAGCTGTAAAATGGTTGGAGCCTGAGCAAAAGACAGTAGAAATGTTATTAGATATTATAATGCTGGAACAATTTATGCTTGGGGTACCTAAAGATTTGAATGTTTTTCTTATACAGCAAAATTGCCAAAATCTTGGAGAGGCAACCATGCTAGCAGAGAGATTCTTGGAAGCCACGCAGGCTTGCCATAGAATGGGTGGCCCTCTAAAGATGGATGCTGAGGCTAGATGTGCTGTATCAGAAAAGGGAATAATTAAGAATGTTTCTGAAAATGAATGTACTGTATCAAACCAGATGACACAGTGGAATAGAAAGAAATGTTTCAAGTGTGGAAAAGTGGGACACTTAGAGAAGAGATGCCAGACACACACTAGTTTAATGGGTCTGGATTTAAAACAGCCCAAGGAAGGATTTCTTTTGATGGTTGATGTGCAGGGAATTACCACAAATGCATTATTAGACTCTGGGGCAGACCAGAGTATGATGTCAAAAAGGCTCTGGAAGAGGATAGAGGCCCAAGAAAGATTTGTGCCTAGAACCCCTGAAAGCCAAGTTCACATCAGATGCATTCATGGTGCTGCATCATCATATCCCACCTATAGGCTAAAGGTTAAGTGCCTAGGGAAACAAGAGGAAGTCCTATTAGCAGTAGTGCCTAGGCTACCCTTTGATTTGGTTCTAGGAAAGGACTGGCCAAGATTTAAGCAGGAACTAGTGAAAGGGCTAGGAAAGAAGGAGGGAGAAGGTTTAATAATGGAAATAGCTCCCGGGCCTTTCTTTGGAAGTCCTCAGTCCCTAGCTAAAAAGATGGTTAAGCTTCCAGAAGGCCAAACTATGGGTAATAAGAGGGGCCTTGTCTCCACCCGCTCGCAGGCTAAGGTAGAGAGCCAGCGGAAGGAGGAGGGGGAGCAGGCAGAGTTATTAGGAGACTTACCCTCTCATGATGATTTAATAACCCCATCATCTGGTAAAATAAGAAAGTTGAAAGCACAAAAGCGGCGTGAGAGACTTTGCAGAGCACAGGGTAGGGCTGAGATGTTAGCTGGTCAAAGTTTACCCTGGGTGCCAGCTGAGTTGGTGGCAAAGTTTCCTAACTTTCCACAAGAGCAGCGAGCTGATCAAGCTCTCACCCGAGCTTTTAAGTATGCTCAGGAGGTCAGGGAGGAATTGCCCAGATTCAGACTAGATAATGACATATTATATAGAGAGAGTCAGGACCCCAGAAATGGTGCCATACGTAAACAATTGGTGGTACCCACATCTTTCAAAGGGCTAGTACTTAGACTAGCACATGATCATCCAGTGGGAGGTCATAAAGGTATGCAAGGGACGCTGGATCAAATACTTGTGCGTTTTTACTGGCCAGGTATCTTCAAAGAAACTGCCCAGTTTTGTGCTGCATGTCCAGCGTGTCAGCGAGTTACAGCAGCACACCCACCGGTGGTGCCATTGTTCCCCATGCCAATTATCACAGACCCAATTGGTCGCATTGCCATGGATATTGTAGGCCCATTAGTCAAAACGCCCCGAGGTTTCCAATACATCCTAGTTATGGTAGATCAGGCAACAAGGTTTCCCTGGGCCATACCATTGAGGAATGTTTCTGCAAAAACAATAGCTTTAGAGCTAGTAAAATTGTTTTGTGAAGTGGGATTCCCAAGAGAGGTGTTGACTGACCGAGGGTCCAATTTTGTATCCAAATATTTGGCCCAGGTCTGGGATGCCTTTGGCATTCGTCACGTGAAAACCTCAGCCTACCATCCACAATCAAATGGTTTGGTGGAGAGATTCAACCAAACTCTCAAACAAATGTTGAGAAGGGGGTTAGCAGGAGAGGTAAAAGAATGGGATATGTTATTACCCTTTGCCTTATATGCCTGCAGGGAAAGAATTCAAGTGTCCCTAGGTGTAACTCCATATGAGTTGATGTATGGTAGGGCTCCCCGGGGTTTGTTGGATATTTTGAGGGAACAATGGATTGATCCTGAACCAGGAAGTCAGGAGGTGCCACTGTTTCTACGTGACTTGAGAGCACGTTTGAAAAGGACGTCGCAGGTTGCTGAGAGGAACCTGCAGGACAGTCAAGTTCGCCAGAAAGGGTGGTATGATAGAAAGGCCAGAAGCCGCCAATTAAGCATTGGTGAAAAGGTTTTGGTTCAAGTAGCAGGAACTGCTCCAAAATTTGAGGTACAGTGGAAAGGGCCATGGGAGGTTGTTAAACAAGTGAGCCCAGTGTCTTATATGGTAGAAAATGCAAGAGGGCGTAGGCAGACCTACCATATTAATGTACTTAAGTCTTGGAAGGAGAGGCCTGTAAATAATGACCTTTAACCCAGTCAGGAAGTAAGCGAGCTTCAAGAAGATAACACTCTCGTAGGTATTACGGACTGTAGGAAAGCAGTTTCACTAGTAAAACCAGTCCGTAATAACTTAAGCAGGGGGGTATGTGATAAGGAAGCTTATCATAGCTCAGGTAGGAGCTATAGAAAAGATGATGTGACTCTGAACAAGCAACCTGTCAGTTCTGGTAGAAGTAAGAAAACAGAGTTTTCACATAAAAGACTACCAGTCCTAGAATGCACCAGGTTTCCAGCAGCCATGAGAGGGGCTGAAGTGAGAAAACGTGTGTGCAATCAAGAGAGCTATGAGGTAATCCCTAAGCACTCATCTCAAAGGGCAGAGCCTGATTCAACACAGCTGCGCTGTGTTAGGGAGGAGCACACATTAGGACAGAATAAGAATAGAGCTTATTCTACAGATAATAGCTTCAGGAAGAGCTTCAGCAACAGATACAGCAACAGCAACAGCTTCAAGCTCAAGCACCAACATCATCTCGAGAAGCAGAAGCCAAGCCAAGCGGATAGGGAGAGAAGGAAACTCTCTGGAAGGAAGAGAAGAAGGGCCATTGGAAGGTCTGGGAGATTCCAAGGCAGTACCTATACTGGGAGGTATTCCAAATGCCAGCAGAGTCCATTGGACTGGAGTCAGCCAGAGGAATGGAATGGCAGAGATAGGAATCACCAGTGGCTACCTGGAAGAGAGCAGACTGCACGTGGAAAGGACTTTCAGACCTATGCCAGAAGGTATGTGAGGAAAGATCCAGTGTCCAGGGATCAAGATTGGAAGGCTGGACATCAGAATTGGATTACATACTGGCCAGGCTATACAGAGAGGAATTATGATAGCAGGAGAGGCTCAGGTATGAACACTGATCCAGACCCTATCTATAATAGTGAATGGCAGCAAGGGAATAAGCATTCTCATGATAGTGCCTTAATGAAAGACTCGTCTGTGCCAATGTATGATAGTGACCCTATGCTGATTGATGAAGGGGAAGATACAGCAGATGAAACTATTAATTACATGGACTGTTCTCTATCTAAATGCTATTGCTAGCTTTCTGTGAGCAAACACATCAGCCATCACAAAGAAACCTAACTTTGTTCTTTATTTCCACTGCAAAAAGCTCTTAAAGCAGGATTTGGGTTCACACAGTAGCAGCCAGCCAGCTAAAGGCTTTCAGCTGGTCAATTGATAGTAATTAAAGCTGCACCTGATTGTGTGTGTGAGCAAGGTGAGAATCACTGCTGGATCTGAGTGGAAAATAAGCAGAAGTTAACCTAACCAGCAAAGTTTATTCATTTCTTTGTGCCTGTTTCATTTGGTAATTATTTGCTAAGAAAACATTAGCTAATTGCCTGACAAGCTGAAGGTTGTTTTCTGATTTGCTTTGTGACTTTATGTTATCCATTTAAACACTGCAAGCAAGTAACCTCATTTATATTGCTAACAAGCATACTTGTGCTGGGTGAATTAAACCCCATCAATAAAAGAAGTATTTTATTGGCTTTACCACTGGTTACACAACTCAATTATTGTCTTCAGCTGTGTTTGGGAGTGAATGAACTACATTACCCACAATACCTTGCAAGAATCATATGAATATATGCATCGTCAAGATTGTGTAAGTTCTCACCCTAGGCAGCCGTCTGACAATATATATATATATGGCCACTATCATGGTGACCGACAACATGAGTTGGGATATGCCTATGTCTGTGTTGCTGTCTCCAGGCTTTGGCCCATACTTACCTGACACGGTATGTTAGCCCAGGTGTGGGAGAGAGACATCTGCTTTGGTCTCTATATAGCACCACATTGATATTCTTGTCTTACAGATGTGATCTGTCCTGGCAGATGGGAAGGCCATGATACATGCACACCCACATTCTAGACCATGGTAAAGTGTGTGTGCATGTACCTATGTCCAGGTGTGTACAGGCGGCACAGTCTGGGGATATCCTCATATTTGGCAGAGCACAGGAGAGAGTCTAGCATCAGATGTGGATCAGCTGGATGTGGTTGCTTGAGGGCTTATTCATGGGAGGGTCACTGGTTCAAGTACACACTATGGTCATCATCTTGCAACTGAGGAGGCAGGGTGGTTATTTATCCTCTGCCAAGTGCTGTTATCATATTGCATAGTATACCTGCCTCAGTGGCATATTTTTCCACCAACATGGACATATCCACCCAATTTGTGCATGTCAGGGGCAGCCTGAGGTAACCCTTACCCCAAAGGTAGTGCCATACTGCTAATTACTGCAAGATGTGAGAGTTATGGGTGGACACAGGCAGCCTGTCCAGCACTTAGGGACTGATGATGTTGTCAGGACCCAACACATGCACATTCAGAGTAGGAAAGCAATAGCAGGTGGCAAACATCACTTCCTAGTCTCTCTGTGTTATGGGGGCCACATGTGTGATGTTTATGGGCACCATTTATTTAGCTTGGCCACATATTCTACCACAATGCAGGTTAAGTGTTGCACAATGTCTCTCCTTTGGAAATGCATGATCAGTCTTACGTCAGCTGCTCATGGCACAGTACCCAGGGATGTGCCATCCCATGGGCAACCAAGGCAAGAGCAACTAGAATGTAGATAGTTCATATTCCTGCCAGTGTCACCAAAGAAGTGAATGGATTGGACATTCACAGAGGCTAGCCCTCGTCCTGAGCCTAGATCCCTCTAGGCTGCAGATGCGCCAAGTGGTTTGACACTGTTGTCACAGATAAAGCTGTTATGGCAGTTGGCATTAATCAGGCCTCTCACCTGTACAAAATGGTGTGTCTTAAGACCTGTGGGCTGAGTCAGGGGTGATGGTAGTATCACACTCATGTGTCCCCCCTGCTCTCTTCAGTCAGACCAGAAGATGATTTCAGAGCTGCACAACAGTGTCATGTTGTGAGGTACATGTAGGGGACTGCAGTGGGGATGGGCCTTATCGTTGATGTGACTGGGATAGAGTTATAGCATCACAGCAATAGGTTGCAACTACTCACTGCAAACTAACCTTCTGATTGTAAATGATGTCTGACACAGTATATGGGCAGCTGTATAGCTGACCAGCAGCAGGTTGTATGCACAGCCATGAATTCTGGGCACCACATGCATGCACTGTGCCTTGCTGAGGCTCACGCTACTCTGGAGACACACACACAGAGACACACACACACACACACACACACACACACATGATCCCACTGTACAAAAGTGGTAAAGGTTGTCATTCTTACCTGCCCCTTATGCCTCCTCTGATGCTCTGCCATTGTCTATGCCTGCTTGGTGCACAGGCATTATTAGCGTGTTTTGCTTTGCTCATGCAATGTCAACACCTGCTCAGTCTGCTGGTGCTGTTAGTGTGTTCTGTCATCCAGCCGTGGCTTGTGCAGTTACACAGTGTGGCAGCTGAGTGTGTGGACTTTTGCTATATGAAATATTGAGTATTGCCTTGCAAAGACAGTTCTGGAAATGGATAAAGATACCATACCTGGACATACCATTCATGATCTACAGGCTGGACTTGAACCTATGACCTTTCTCTTGGGCACACACTGGCCACATGTTTGGAACCATAGAGCAACCATGTGGGTTCATTGATCCATGGGTATATACTGTATGTGGTTATTGTTAGGATTCATGCAGCCATTTCTTGGGGTATGCCTATGTCTGCTTTGATCTCTGCATCCTTTCTGCCATGCTTGTCTGACAAGGTATGTTCGACAGGTGTGGAATCTCCTTTTAGTTCTGTATATTGCATTGCCTTGCTCTGCTGCTGGTTTGACTGGCATTCATGTCTTGCATACATGATCTGTGCAGCAAAGGGGTAGGGCATGATACATGAGTGTGCACATTCCAGACCATGGGTGTACTGGCTGAGTGACCAATGTCTGATTTTTCCTGGTGTGTGCTTGTGGGGCAGTAATAGAATAATCTGATATCTTGTAGACCAGCCTAGCTAAATTGGATTCCCATGTGGTTCAGGTGGTTGTAACTGAGTGGGTACGTATCAATGGAAGGGTCACAGAGTCATGCACAGATTGATTGTCATTTTGAAGGTGAAGGGGCAGGGTGGTCATTTTTCCTCTGAGAGCAACTGTACTCATATTGCATAATATTCCTATCTGTGACATAGTTATTCCCCCACATGCACATACACACTCATTATGTGTGGGTGGGGGTCATCTTGATCCCTGGGTCAGCCCATCCACTAGGGAGATTAGCCAGATGCCTGGTTCCACAGGCCATGGTAAACAGCATGCCGGCCAATCCCTCCCTCCCAGGCATTGTGGCACAACCACCGCTTCAGTGCTGCAGGCAGCCTTATTGCAGTTGCACACATGCAGCTCATCACAGCATGCCGCTCCTACCCCCCTCCAGTGGGAGATGTGGACATGCGTGCTGCTGCCTTAGTCCTCAGGAGGGAGATCACCATGTCTTTTGGGGAAACTGCTAGTTATGTATGACCTAGATTGGCCACTGTTGGAAACAGGATACTGGGCTGGATGGACCTTGGTCTGACCCAGTATGGCATATCTTATGTTCTTATGTGCACCTCTGTACTTGCTGCTGACATGCTTGTCATCCCCTGATAGTTGCAACTGCAGCATTGCCCTGTATAAACAGGGCTAGGACAAGGTTTTGTCTGCAGTCGGCCACAGCCACTGCAACCTCCACCCCTACCTCACACAATGCTGAGATGGCAGCATGATAGCAGTGGTGGCGGCATGCCTTCTTTTTTACTGCAACAGCATGTCTGTGTGTTGCCACTGTCATTTTGGGGTCATAGCAGACAGCAGAGATGTACACCCTAGACAGTGGCCGTATCAGCGTTGTAGTCCAACCAGCCCTACTGCATCACCCACGTGCCACTACTGTATCTTTGCCAATCTATCACCAACAACATTATGCCCTTTTTAGGGCACCATGTTGTGGCTGCCAAAGGAGCGTGCTTATCAGACCTTTGGGAATTCTTGTGGGTGCAGCACAGTGCATACATTGAAATAGGCTCTCTCCCCCTCAGATGTTGCCCTTACCTTGAGCTTTCACCCAGCTTTAGGTTCCCAGTGATGGGGGCTTTATCACACAGTTCCACAATCTGGCATTAAAGGAGCACACGTTTTTCCCACCCAGTCTCCGCCCCATTAACGCCCACTTTGCCTCCTCTTACCTTAATGCTAGGGGCCCCACTCCTGCATGATAATCCAGCGTTATCGGCACTTTCCACGTGGTTACCACCCTTTAGTAAAAATACCCCTTTGTCTTGAGTTCCAAGTAGTGGTTTCTCACCCTGAGAACCAAGCTAGCATGAAAAGAAGAGTGTGTGGTAGGAGAAAGAGCAGCGCTCTGCTGTTCCTTATCCAGAGGGCATAAACCAGACTATCTTTATTGGATTGCCATGCTTAAATCATTTTTATTTTTCTTTCTACCAGAGGAACTTCTAATTTTTTACTTCCTCCCTCCAGATCAACTGAAGACACCACAAACGTCTGTAGTGCCTTCATTGCTTGGAGAATATTAGAACTCTTTCTCCTCTCCTATATCTGAGAAGCCCCCTACTCGGGAGACACAGCACCTAGTATCTTGTCTTCCTTTTCATACCAGCAGAAAGCTTAGACTAAGGGTGTAAAGCCCATTTCAAGGTCTGTCCAGATTGGAAGAAAGGTTTTCATGACATGGGCCAGTGAAGAGACTCCTCCAATGTTAACATCAATGGGGTGGGAGGAAGGGATAGATGGTCTGGGCTAACTATATCTGTACAGCCTATCATTTTTTTAATGACAATATAGTGTTAGAGCTTCCAATTTGATGCATATAATGTCTGATTCATTCCTTTCCACCAGTGTCAACCAGAATAAACCATTGTTTTTGCTATTTACATTGAAAGCCAGTGTTCACATAGAGAGTGAAGTGATTACAGCAGCCTTCCTGGCTGAGATTGATGGCAGCCCTTTGTATGCATATGTATGTGGTGTAGAGGTTTGTGTTGTTTGCACAAGTTTATGTGGTGTGCAGGTGGGTGATATGTGCATGCTTATGTATGTGTAGTGTAAGGGTAGAGTGTGTGCACATGTGCATGCAGGACTGTGTATGTGTGGTGTGGGGATGGGATGTGCATATGTTTATTTATTTATTTTATTTATATTCTCTTATATACCATGCTATTCTGCATCAGTGCGGTTTACATTGAACAAACTGAAATTACATTGAACAGAGCATTATAACTTAGAGATAACTATTTTACAGGGAACATGGGCTATGGAGGGTTAAGTGGCTTGCCCAAGACCACAAGGAGCACCTGTGGGACTAGAAACCCCAGTCCTTCCAGCCCAAGGTTGCTGTCCTCTAGTGGGATTTGAACCCCTGACCTTCTGACCTGAAGTACCTTGCCCCAACCACTAGGCCACTCCTCCACTCCAGTTAAACTGCTTTGAGTATGCCCCTCACTGTTTATTATACCCTGCCTAAAATTGTGGATGATGAGAGTAGTATATCGTAAATAAATACAATTTAAAAATATTACTCACATTTCCTGCTTATCATGGATACTTAGCTGAGAAAATTGCTTTCTACCACTGAGGGGTAAAAATATCCTTTTGAAAATGTGCTTGCCTGCAAGCAATGCAGTAATTTTAAAAACTACCCTCTTATGGTAAAATAACCACAGCAGTACAGTCTTAGAATAGTAAAAAGAATAGTACTGACTAGTACCTTTCATTTTCCATTACAATGTTTTTCACGAAGATGGATTAATGTGCCATTTTCAAGTCTCATTACAATCTATGTCATGAGAAGAAATATTAGAATTTTAATATCTCATGTATTCTATGAATTATAGCCTTGGTAGAGTTCTTTACTATATGCACTGCACTATATTGCCCTTTTCAGTATTCTGTTTTGGACTCCATGGTCATTCCACTTCTTTATTTACAACCGTGCTAACCTGCAGAAAGAAATTGTCATGGCCAACCAATAAAAACACAGAATCTTAAAAAGGTCAGGGCACTATATAGTAGAAGATTGTCATGTGCTGCAGAATTTATGAAGACATTAAATTTCTAAAACCTCATTGTCATGACAAGGTGTGTATGAGAATGAGATATTGTATTCTCTTTATCCATTCTCATGATAGCATTAGAACTATAATCGTGTGGCGCTGCTGCCAGTTCATTCAGGGAAATAGGCAGTTTTTGTCTGCTCTTGTGCCTGTTGGGTAAAAAAAAAATGAAACACTAAAATATTTAGTCAGTCCCTGGATTGATGAGACACATTTCCTAGTTGTGAAATGTATAAACTGGTATAAATGTCTTTGCATAAAACTTTATCATTTAATCCATTTCAGTTTATAATTTTAAGACCATCAAGCTAAATGGCTGGGTGAGAAGTGCATATCTTTAGATGTTATTAGAAAACAATTCTCAAAAAATACCAGTTGCACAGGGCAAAATGACAGAATGTGGTGTCAAAATATTGCCATAAAACTGATACGCAACAAAAAGATAATTAAAATATGGTATAAAATAAATGTGAGTTGTTATAAAACAACACATGGTAAAAAAAAAATGGCACAGCACATTGGTTAAATTGCAGTTAATAGGCTGTAAACAGCATTTTCTTTTAGCTAAAATATAGTATAAGAATCTTTTTTGACCTTTTAGCTGAGATCAAAATGTTATATATCTTAGAGAGGGGGTGTTAACTCCTTTCCACCTGACTCCACAGGGACTTGAAGCTCTTTGAACCATGACTACACTAGATGGAGTTGGGTGCTACACTAGGAAACAGTTCGATAGATTTATTGTGGCTGGTAGGCCCAGACTCACAGAAACATAGAAAATGATGACAGATAAAGACCATATGGCTGATCCAGTCTGTCCATCCATAAGAACTATTAAGTTCTACAATCTCTTCCTCTCCCTTAGAGATCTTCCATACTTATCTCATACTTTATTGAATTGTGAAACAGCAATACAAAACAGAAGAAAAGTACAGCTTATTGTCAGTTCAGCAAAGTAAATAGAAAGAAAATTGCAGCTTCTTGACAGCCAACTAAACAAAGACACAAAAGCAGTCTATATAGGCAGAAATCTGTGAAGATCAGCTGTATCTCTGGGGTAAGGTTACCAGATGCCCTCAATTGCTGGGAATTGTTTTCGATTTTGAGGTAGTGTCCTAGATTCCATGGAATATAGCCACCTCATATCCCCGATTTCAGTAGGGACTTTGCTTCTCCTGCATACCCCTCTAATGCAGTCTTCTCGATCCTGGTATAAAAGAAAATGTAAAATTAATTTCTTTTCTGAAAAAAGAGGAGGAATTTTAGAAATATATAGGCTATTTATCACATGTATAACATAAAGTTTAAGCATATAACATGAGAAAGGCTGCTACTGTCTTTTTAAACTTTTGAAATTACTGAATGTTACTTAGACTGGTCATTTTGAAATATATGTGGAAAAGATGCCAGAGGAGGTAGGACCCCTGCCTCTCCTAGCCCAGCCCTGATGTCCAAGATTTGCTCTCCAAAACTCTGGTAACCCTACTCTGGGAGGAAGAGAAGAAATTATTCTTACCAGGTCTTGCAATGTACCTTCTTGTGATGATATTGTTGAATGCCATCTACACCAAATCTCAATGAGGCAACCACTACAATTGGAATATGATTAAAAAAAAAGAAAAAGTTATACCACTATTTACCACCAAAAGATTAAAAGGATCCCATCCTTAGTTTAAGCACTTGGACCCCATTTTACTAAGCAGTACTAAAATGTTGCTGATAATATTGATTAGCTGAAAAATTAACCAGCGTTAACTGCAAGGTTTCTTTGTTAACTGTTAGGATCATGCCCAGCATAGTCCTATAGTTTACTTAGAGACAATGGGCCCGATATTCACTGGCGGTGGCTAGCATTGCTAAAGTGACTAGCCATTGCTTCTGAACTAAAGACCTGGATATTCACAGCCAGGTATTAACTGCGTTAGTACCACTGAATATCCTGATGATTGCAATTAATGCTGAATATCGAGCCTTTAGTTTATAAAACAGCCTATAAAACGTGATAAGCCAAAGTGACTCAGTTTTTATCAGCAGTGATTCACTTATCTGTCAGGCTATGTATTTATCAGTCATGGGTCTGATAAATCTCCTAAACAACATAAAGTCCAAAATCAAATTAAAAGTGTGCACTAACACTATCATAATCAAACTGTCCCCAAAAAAGTTGAAAACAGTCACTCATAAATGCATCCATATCATGACATGAATCAGGTATCTTTCAAAAACAGCCACCAAAGACCAATCAATGTTGGCCATTGTTGCTTCAGCATTGCATCCCCTGTGCTTCATTTTGCAAAAAAAAATAATATCAACAGTACATGCAAACCATTTCTGTATTCACCATATTTTAAAAAAACTAGTTTAAAAGGCGCCGGGAAGTAACAAGATGGCGGTGGCAGGAGGTGCTGTGCTGTGAGGCGGCGTCTCAATCTTTTCGTTTGCTCTGAGGTATTCTCCTTACCTTTGTATCTTTATCTTTATCTTTATCTTTATTAAAATTTGATATACCGCTGTGGCAAAGCATTAAGCGGTGTACAATAAAATTGATTAGCACCACAATCCAAGAAACAGAACGCCAAAATTAGGACAGAAAAGAGGGTTAAAGAAAAGTGGACAAATCAAATTAGAAACACTGAACAATAACTCATAATAGGTTGGACACAACTTATTTTAACAGAGAATAACAAATCATAACAAATCATAAAGATGATGTTAACCAACCAGGGTACAGAAACACAGAAACATAGACAATACGTGGGGTAAACATACAAACAAATCATTTAGGGGATTTTTTCGGGAAGGTCAAAAGCTTTCTGAAAAAGGTAAGTTTTGAGCAGAGACTTAAACTGAGGGTAGGAAGACTCTAGACGTAATGAGGTGGGAAGTGTATTCCATAGTGAGGGGCCAAGAAAAAACCAGGCCGAGTGTCGTGTTTGCTCCAGACGGGCTTGTGAGGGTGACGGAAGAAACAGACGGTTCGTTTGAGTGGAACGGAGTAACCGATGGGGGGTGTAGCGGGAGATACAGTCTGCCAAATACCGGGGAGTGCACGTGTAAATGGCTCGGTGAAGAAGAATCAGAAACTTATAATGGAAACGGTATTGAAGTGGAAGCCAGTGTAATTGAAGTAGAACCGGAGTGATGTGGTCATATCTGCTAGAGAAGGTGATGAGACGGGCGGCGGTATTTTGGATGCGTTGTAACCGTTGTGATAAGGAAGCTTATCATAGCTCAGGTAGGAGCTATAGAAAAGATGATGTGACTCTGAACAAGCAACCTGTCAGTTTTGGTAGAAGTAAGAAAACAGAGTTTTCACATAAAAGACTACCAGTCCCAGAATGCACCAGGTTTCCAGCAGCCATGAGAGGGGCTGAAGTGAAAAAACGTGTGTGCAATCAAGAGAGCTATGAGGTAATCCCTAAGCACTCATCTCAAAGGGCAGGGCCTGATTCAACACAGCTGCGCTGTGTTAGGGAGGAGCACACAGTAGGACAGAATAAGAATAGAGCTTATTCTTCAGATAACAGCTACAGAGACAGCTTCAGACACAGATACAGCAACAGCTCCAAGCTCAAGCACCAACATCATCTCGAGAAGCAGAAGCCAAGCCAAGCGGATAGAGAGAGAAGGAAACTCTCTGGAAGGAAGAGAAGAAAGCCCATTGGATGGTCTGGGAGAGTCCAAGGCAGTACCTATACTGGGAGGTATTCCAAATGCCAGCAGAGTCCATTGGACTGGAGTCAGCCAGAGGAATGGATTGGCAGAGATAGGAATCACCAGTGGCTACCTGGAAGAGAGAAGACTGCACGTGGAAAGGACTTTCAGACCTATGCCAGAAGGTATGTGAGAGAGGATCCAGTGTCCAGGGATCAAGATTGGAAGGCTGGACATCAGAACTGGATTACATACTGGCCAGGCTATACAGAGAGGAATTATGATAGCAGGAGAGGCTCAGGTATGAACACTGATCCAGACCCTATCTATAATAGTGAATGGCAGCAAGGGAATAAGCATTCTCATGATAGTGCCTTAATGAAAGACTCGTCTGTGCCAATGTATGATAGTGACCCTATGCTGATTGATGAAGGGGGAGATACAGCAGATGAGACTATTAATTACATGGACTGTTCTTTATCCAAGTGCTATTGCTAGCTTTCTGTGAGCAAACACATCAGCCATCACAAAGAAACCTAACTTTGTTCTTTATTTCCACTGCAAACAGCTCTTAAAGCAGGATTTGGGTTCACACAGTAGCAGCCAGCCAGCTAAAGGCTTTCAGCAGGTCAATTGATAGTAATTAAAGCTGCACCTGATTGTGTGTGTGAGCAAGGGAGAATCACTGCTGGGATCTGTGTGGAAAATAAGCAGAAGTTAACCTAACAAGCAAAGTTCCTTTATTTCTTTGTGCCTTTTTCCTTTGGTAATTATTTGCTAAGAAAACATTAGCTAATTGCCTGACAAGCTGAAGGTTGTTTTCTGATTTGCTTTGTGACTTTATGTTATCCATTTAAACACTGCAAGCAAGTAACCTCATTTATATTGCTAACAAGCATACTTGTGCTGGGTGAATTAAACCCCATCAATAAAAGAAGTATTTTATTGGCTTTAACCACTGGTTTCACAACTCAATTATTGTCTTCAGCTGTGTTTGGAGTGAAAGAACTACATTACCCACAATACCTTGCAAGAATCATATGAATATATGCATCGTCAAGATTGTGTAAGTTCTCACCCTAGGCAGCCGTCTGACACCGTTTAAGACAATATTGGGGAAGATTGGCCAGGTATACGTTACAATAATCCAATCTATTAATTACAAGGGCGATAATAAGAGTAATAAGAGCGCTAGAGGGCAAAACAGACCGAACAGCCCTAATCTGCCGTAGAGCAGAAAAGGAACGGCGGGAGACATTGGAAATGTGCTCAGAAAATGTTAAGGAAGAATCTAAAGTTACGCCCAGATACCGAACAGAGGAAGTGAGAGGAATATTAGTTGAACCGATGGAGGGTGCGAGAGTAGGGCATGCACCACTGAGTGAGATCCACATTGCTGAAGATTTTGCTGGGTTAAGATGAAGAAAGTTTTCTGATAGCCAGGAAGCAATGTGAGAGAGGCAGAGGTTTAATTGTATGATATCGGGGGAAAGGGGTGATGTATGAAACAATAGAACTATATCATCCGCATACAGATAGGAGGAGATGGAGTATTGCTGTATTATCAGGGGCAAAGGGGCCAGGAAGATGTTAAACAGCAGAGGAGAAAGGACCGAGCCCTGTGGGACACCACATGAGAGGGGGAGGATGGATGAGGATTGATTCTTCACATGGACTGAGAAGGAGCGGGATGAAAGAAAAGAGTAGAACCAAGACCAAACAGAACCACAAAGACCAATATCAGAGAGACGGGAAAGAAGTGTGTGATGGTCAACCAGGTCAAATGCTGCGGACAAATCCAGGGAAACAAGGAGAGTGATGTCACCACGATCGTGAGATATGTGGAGTTCATTAAGTAAAGCCAACAGCACAGTCTCAGTACTGTGGCCCTTGCGGAACCCCGCCTGACGGGGATGAAGAGCGTTGATAGCCTCGACATGGGAACTAAGTTGGCTAAAAGCACACCTTTCAAGAAGCTTCGCAAGAAATGGCAAATTAGATACTGGCCGCCAGTGTGAGAGAATGGATGGGTCTAAGGATGGTTGCTTTAGTAGTGGGCGGAGAATTGCTGATTTCCAAGAGGATGGGAAGGAACCGGAGGAGAAACTGGTATTGACAATAGTAGTGATAATGGGAACTAACTCAAGAGAGGGTTCTAGGAGCCATCTAGAGGGAACAGGGTCAAGAATGCAAGTAGTTTTCCTTGCAGCGGAGAGAAATGTAAGTACTTCCGCCGCAAGAACTGGCTGGAAAGAGGACCAAGTATGAGGATATATAGGCTCAACAGAAGCAGGGTCGGGCTGTGAGAGAACAGTTATAGGGTTTCTTGGTGAGGAAGGGGTAAGGGCCATAGCAGGGAGAGAGGGAAAGGGGGGGAGAGGGGAAGGGGGGGATGACGTGGTGAAGGATGAGCGGAGAGATAGCACTTTACTAGAGAAAAAATCTGCAAGAGATTGGGGATCGGGGGTAACGGAGGCTTTAGACTCGCCGGTCTTAGTAGAGGATAGTGTCCTCAAGATGTTAAAGAGTTGGCGGGAGGAACTGGCTGCAGCTGAAATTTGGGCTGAATAAAAAGTTGATCGGGCAGATTGGATAGCCACACGGTATTCGGAAGAAAGATGTTTAAAACGGAGGTGAAGCTCCGGGGAAGGATGACGTGCCCAGTGACGCTGTGCCTGGCGTACCTGGGAGCGTAGGATACGTAGGGAGGGGAGATACCAGGGAAATGAAGGCGTTCGGGATGTCCCAGAAACAGAGTGAAGGGGAGCTAAGCTGTCAAGAGATTGCAATAGAAGGGAGTCCCAGAGGATAGCTTGATCGTGGACAGAACGAGTGGCAAAGTCCGCAGGAAAAATCTTGGAGGCTGGGGGAAAAGCATGGAGTGTCTCTAAAGTTATTTTGCGGCAGAGGGTTGTAGTGGAGGAGGAGATTTGGGAACTGACGGTCAGTTGGGGAAAAGATATTGATGAGAAAACACAGAAGTGGTCAGACCAAGGAATGGGAGAAGTGGAGGGGAGTGAAATTATAGGCTGAAAAGATGCTGATGACAGGATTAGATCCAGGGTATGACCCGCCACATGTGTGGGGCCAATGACATGCTGATGAAGAGAAACATCTCTTAGAAGTTGCTCAAAAGCCTGATCCTTTGCTCTAGTGGGGGTATCGACATGGACATTGAAGTCTCCTAGTAAAAGAAGGTTTGGGAAATGAAGTACGAGATCAGAAATAGCCTGAAGGGCAACCTCCCACTGGGAAGTGGTAAGGGAAGGGGGAAGATAGAGGAGAAGGACATAAAGAGGAAGGGAAGGGAAAGGAGGGGTAAGCTTTAACAAAAGAGACTCAGAAGGGAGTGACATTGGGGAGGATATTTCTTCGATAGGAACAGAGGCATGGTGTAGGAGGGCCACCCCACCCCCACATCTGCCCCGTCGCGAACAGGATAACGCTGTATAGTGAGAGGGAAGAGAGCTAGAGAGAATTGGATGATCTCCTTCCCTAAGCCAGGTCTCTGTAAGGAAACAGAGGTCAGGTTGATGTTGTTCAACGAGATCACGAACCAGGAAGGCCTTCGACTTGAGAGAACGACAATTTAGAAGCAACAGCTTAAATGTTAACATAGTGGTTGGTGAGAGACTCTGATAAGGGGGGGAGGGAGCTGGTGACAAAGAAGGAACACAGTACACCAAGTTATTGGTGCAACGTGCCAACAGGCTGGATGAGGCCATCGGGGAAGCAGCCGGACGCCAGCCCCAGAAGACCGGGATAGCTGACATAGTCAGTAATGCAGAGCTAGAATCACTACGAGTACAAAGCGCAAAAAACAGCCATAAAAATAAAAAGAGGTAGAGCATGAAAGGTATAGGTAAATCAAGAACAGCTCTTACCCCCCGCTCGGCCACCCGCTCGCCCCAAGGAGCTCGTCCAAGGAGCAGGACCTGCTCCTTGGGCGCGCGGTTCGCCGCCGGCAGGTTGAATTTATGGGGAGAAGCGCTGTACCTGGAGTTTGAGATCCGGGCTATTTCCGGTTCTGGGAGGGAGACTCGGAGAACACAGGAGGTGAGAACAGCAGGATTCTGAGACCTGGTAGGAGAGTAAACACAGCACGATAACAAACTAATGATAACAGCTGACGCAGGAGCAGTGCAATGTGCGGTTCGCCGCCGGCAGGTTGAATTTATGGGGAGAAGCGCTGTACCTGGAGTTTGAGATCCGGGCTATTTCCGGTTCTGGGAGGGAGACTCGGAGAACACAGGAGGTGAGAACAGCAGGATTCTGAGACCTGGAGTTTGAGATCCAGGCTATTTCCGGTTCTGGGAGGGAGACTCGGAGAACACAGGAGGTGAGAACAGCAGGATTCTGAGACCTGGAGTTTGAGATCCGGGCTATTTCCGGTTCTGGGAGGGAGACTCGGAGAACACAGGAGGTGAGAACAGCAGGATTCTGAGACCTGGAGTTTGAGATCCGGGCTATTTCCGGTTCTGGGAGGGAGACTCGGAGAACACAGGAGGTGAGAACAGCAGGATTCTGAGACCTGGAGTTTGAGATCCGGGCTATTTCCGGTTCTGGGAGGGAGACTCGGAGAACACAGGAGGTGAGAACAGCAGGATTCTGAGACCTGGAGTTTGAGATCCGGGCTATTTCCGGTTCTGGGAGGGAGACTCGGAGAACACAGGAGGTGAGAACAGCAGGATTCTGAGACCTGGTAGGAGAGTAAACACAGCACGATAACAAACTAATGATAACAGCTGACGCAGGAGCAGTGCAATGGTAGTATGGGGCAGAAAAAATGAAAGCAGACTGCCTTACCTCCTGGGATGGACTTGCCGGGTCCCTCAAGCCAGCGAACGCTGAGAAAATGCGGCTTTGTGGCCGGCGTTGGAGCGGCGTCTTCGGCAGGGGCAGCAGGAGGAGTGTCGTCCCCGAGGGCCTCGGGGGTTTGGCTCTCTCCGGAGCTGTGTACCTCTCCACCGCGACCTGGAAGCGTTTCCCGGCTGGAGCAGCACTTCATGAGGGTTTGCCTGCGAGCACACCACTGAAGGACGTGGTAGGAGGTGTTCCAGCGGGGTTTCTCTTTCTCCTGGCGTGGAGGTGCAGCAGAAGGCAGTAGTGTGAGAAGTGCCACCAGAGGGGATGACAGCAGTTGTACCTGGTCAAAAGCAGGTTCTTTCGGGTGTTAGCATGTTGGTGAGAACGGCGGTGATTACAATGGAAACGCTGTGGGAAGGCCTGGCAACTCTAAACACCTCCCCGATGAATGCATTGGGGTTTGTGAGTACTGAGATTGTGGGGGATAAGTCAACTTGTGCTACCCTCACTGGTGTCCAGGATGAACAAGTTGGGAGAATCTCCAAGTTGGAACAGGACGTTGGGAAGCTTTGGGACTTGGTCACTGCTCAGATTAAAGACAGGACTGTGTCTATTAGAAAAATGGAATATCTGGAAAATCAGGTCCGTCGGTGTAACCTGCGGTTCCTGAATTTCCCTAGATCTCCTTTGTTATCAGCTATGGAGATGGTGAGGAAGTATTTTGGGGAAATTTTGAAGATTCCTCCTGAGCACTTCCTACCTTTGATTAGGGCTCAGTATCTGTCTTTGGGATTAAAGGATCAGGGATCCAATATCCCTCCTGTTTCTCCTGGGGTGGGTGACCTCATAGGGCTTTTGGAAACCTCCCTGGAGGTTATTACAGATAAAGCTACTCTCCTTGTAACCTTGGCACTGGAGTCGTATAAGTTTTATCTTCTTAGATTATATTTCAAGAACTTTAATGACGTTTTTCTAGGCTCTAATGTGCGAATTATTTCCTGATGTAACTCGTGCGTCACAGCTGAGAAGGAAGGACGTTTTGGCCCTTCGCCCCAGGGTTTTAGCTCTTGGGGCAACTTTTCAGCTAAAATTTCCTGCCAAGTGTTGTGTTTCATTTAAATAGAAAGTTTATATGTTTTTTGACTCTAGGCAACTTCAGGAGTTCTTGGAAGCTAGGGAAGTTGTGTTGGTTGAAGTGGCTGTGCCCTCCCATTAGGCTAATGCTTAAGTCTCCACCTGCCAGTATTATGTTTAGTGATTAGGTAGTTTAGGACCTCTTGGGGTTCTTTACTTTCCTTGTAATTTTGTTCCTAGTACTTCCTCAATATTTCTTCACTTGGGGTCTAATTTTGTAAATGGGGGATTTGTTTCATTAGGTTGTATATTTCTTATTTTCTCTTGGAGTGCCCATGTTCTCTTTCATTCAATGTAACTTTTGGATGCATTATTCATTATTAATTGATAAATAAAAAGAAAAAAAAACTAGTTTAAAAATGAGACTTCTCACAAAACCATATAACATACGTATCACATTCCATCTGTGAGCCCATCTGCTTGAAAGCATAAGCCAATATGGCACCTATTATACAGAGCACATAGGGGCCTTTTACTATAGTGCATTGTGATTTGCACCTATCGCGTCAATGGTGTGCAAAACCATGGTGCATTAGGTGCAACACTACCATGTTAACTCTCAGGGGTGTAGAAAGCATGTTCCTCTCAGTTAACACACAGCACTGTCCCTTAATGCATGCCCCAGGTCCGTACCAAGGGCTATGCATACAGTACGGCTACACAGGGTGCAAGTACAGAAAGGGCGCTGATATCATCACTGGGCTTCCAAGAAGCTCAAAAAGAGTGAGTTTTTGCATGTGGTGGGGGCACCATTTCAAACACCATTTCAGGCATGGGTAACTTCCCTACATCTTCTTCAGTAAAGAACAAAGCAAAATATTCATTCAGACTCTCTGCTATGGCCTTGTCTTCCCTTAGTGCCCCTTTTACCTCCCCATCATCTAATGGTCCAACTGACTCTCTCACAGGTTTTTTGCTACGAATGAACTTGAAAACGTTTTTATTGTGCATTTTTGCTTCCAAAGCAAGCTTTTTTTCAAATTCTCTCTTTGCTTGCCTTATCAATATCTTGCATCTAACTTGCCAGTGCTTATGTTGTTTTCTGTTTTCATCATTTGGCTCCTTTGTCCATTTCCTAAAAGATGCTTTTTTGGCTACAGTGGCCTCTCTGGCCTTACCTTTAGACCATGCTGGCAGTTTTTTGACCTTCTTTCCAACTTTCTTAACCCATTTTGGACAGCTCGCATATTCTTTCTCTGTTCTGGATGATTTATTAGATTTGTTATACTATGAAATACCGGCAATAATAAAAAATATTAAAACTTTGCAAAAAATAGAATTTTCACATAGTGTATGTTTTTCATACACTGATCCAATATAGTATATTGTCCGTCTTCAGAAAAGATAGGATTCAGTTCCAATATTCATTGATATAAACATACTGTATGATACTATTGAAACTGAAGTTTTCATTTAAAACACTTTATTATGATATAATATAGTTTGTCAACAGTCCATTCTGACAGCAGAATATGATACACGTGAAAACACTTCTGATACGGTGCGTCGATATTGCACCATTGAAACACCTAGAAGAGAATGCTTGAGAGCAATTAGTTTCGACAACATATTAGCCCAGCATATGAAAAACATACAAGGCCGATATGCACACCAATAACTCTGACACTAAGTAACTTACAGTTATCTAAACCTATTTTCTAAAGTCTACAAATACTTTTATTTGCAAAATAGTAGCTATAACAGCATTATAAGCTACTTACTATTTTTTGTGATCTTTTTATGTTGAGCCGCCAGTACCGTCAAAATCAGCAAACTTCGAATACCTATTAAACTAACTAAATCTCAGATAAAAAATCTGTATATAACGCTTTTTGACATAACGATAATAGCTAAACATAGTTCCATTGAATTTATAACCATTAATTAGTAAACAGTTGAGTAGTAAGTATGGAAACCTTATGTATGTAAAACATACGCTGGTCCAAAATGGGTTAAAGCATGGAATACATTTGGTCTGGGCTTTCAAGATAGTATTTTTAAACAACGCCCATGCTGGATGTGAACCTTTAACATTTGCAACTGCTTCTTTTAATTTTGTCTTAACTTTCTTCCTCATTTTATCAGTCTCCCTGTGGAAAGTTAAAAGGTAGTACTGTGGCTTTCCTTTCCATCCTCATTGTTTTATTTTATTATATTTTCTTTGAGGTCTGCTTCCTCACAAAACCCCCCTGAAGAAGGCCTGGTGGCCGAAACGCATAGGGGTCAATAAAAGGGGTTAGATAACCTGAACCTGATATCCACCGGTCTTTTGTACCCGCTTTTTTGTTTCCTTTGTAGCGTGCAGGTACTTTGCTGCTCAGTTTAGTTGTGTCTTTCCATCCTTCCTCCATTTATTAAATCAAATGTGATCATGCTATGATCACTATTGCCTTGGCCCTAACATTGTTATGTCTTGCAACAAATCCTGTGTTCCACTATGGACTAGGTTCAAAATAACTTCCCCTCTTGTCAGTTCATGAACCAGCCTCTCCAAGAAGCAGTCATTTATTTCATTAGAAACTATCTCCTTAGCATGTCCTGCCGTGACATTGACCCAGTCAATACCAGGGTAATTGAAATCACCATTAGTACTGTGTTGTAACTTTTGTTAGCTTCCCTTATTTCTTTTCGCATTTCATCATACATCTGTTCATTCTGGCCAGGCAGACAGTAGTATACTCCTACAGCCATTGCCTTCCCCCTTATACATGAAATTTCTATCCATAGAGATTCTACGTTGTGTTTTGTTTCCTGCAAAACATTTATCCTGTGTGACTCAATGCCCACTCTTACATAGAGTACAACACGTCCACCAATTTGATCTACCCTATCATTGTGATATAGTTTATTTATTTATTTGACAACTTTTATATACTGCCCCTTCCCAAGATCAGGGGCGGTTTACATAGAACAATGGAAACCATACATAGAACGTAATGCAACATTGCAACTATTTACAAAAAACAAGTATAATCATAAACTTTTTACAACTATTTACAAATTGCATCATAATGAATCCTATACTCGCGCGGTGTTTTTCTTAGAGTATAGGATTCAGGATTCGAAGGAATTCAGATAATTCAAAAAGTTGGAAATTTGAAAGCTGCCATCGAGTGTCTGTAAAAGAGTTGGAAGTCTGAAAGTTGTCATCGAGAGTTAGCGAGTGCTGCATCATACCCCCCCGAAGAAACCGCATGAGTCGGTGAAACTCATGAGTGCTGGGAGTTGGCGTTGGGGTTCGATTTCTAATAAGATAAGCATGTTTTCTGTTGACTTTCGGAAGAGAGACTTGTTTCATTTTGACACATTTAATATACTCGTTAAAAATTTGAAAAGAAAAAGAAATAAGAAAATGATTTTAAAGGAAAGTTTATGGTGAAATCAAACAAGGTCCTTGATGCAAATGAAGGGGGACATTTAATTAGGCAAGTCATGACCGAACAGATCACCCCACTTTAGTCTGAGACCTTTGTTCACCAAAAATCATCGTATTTTCATTGTTAAATATTGGAGCACTTTTCTCAGATATTTAAAGTTATTAATATAACTTTGAAAGCATAGTTTAATGGAGCAGTAACCTAGCAGTTCGAGCAGCAGCCTGTTACCTAACAAGACCAGGGTTTGAATTTCACTGGAAATTCTTGTGGGCTTGGGCAAGTCACTTAACCCTCTATTGCCTTAGGTACAAACTTAGATTGTAAGCCTTCCAGGAACAAGGAAATATCCATTATAACGTGCCTTGAACTACTACTGTAAGGACATGAAATAAATAAACAATACTATTATACTCCTCCTTCATCAAAAAAGACCCAGGATACTGCATGAGAAAAAGTATAGTGAGGAAAGACAAAAGATTAGGGCTCTTCAACTTGGTAAAGAGACGGCTGAGGGGAGATATATAGAGGTCTATAAATTAGTGAATGGAATGGAATGGGTAAAAATAGATTGGTTGTTTACTTCATCGAAAAGTAGCAAGATTAGGGAACATGCGATGAAACTACAATGTAACCCATTTAAGACTAATGAGAGAAAATATTTTTTCACTCGACGCGTAATCAAATTCTGGAATTCTCTTACTGGAGGATGTAGTAAAAGCTGTTAGAGTAGCTGGGTTTAAAAAAGGTTGGGTCAAGTTCCTGGAGGAAAGGTCCATAAACCATTATTAAAGGGGACCTGGGAAATCTACTGCTTACCCTGGGATAAGCATTGTGGAACCTATGTACCTTTTTGGAAACCTGCCATGTACTTGTGACCTGTATTGGCCACTGTTAGAAACGGGATACTGGGCTTGATGGACCTTGTTCTGATCTAGTATGGCATTTCTTACATAGTTGTTTGTTGATCTAAGGGCATGTTTAGTAAGCCTCATGCTGGTACCTTATGTGTGGGCTCTATTACCAGTGTGTGGATGCAAGCTAACTGAAGGGCGGTGGATATATCCATCCCCCTGCAGCAACTGCACTGCACTGTAGCAAAACAGCCATGGGAGCAACTAACGCAACCCACTGAGACACTCATACTACTTTTGTCGAGGGAAGGTATCATGGGCTACAAGTGCTCGTGCTAGCTGTGCTGCAGTGGTAATGCCTCCATCCTGCCCTGTTACTGCCCCGACATGCACTACCAAGGTAGCATGGGGCCCTGTGCTGCATTTTGAGTTTAGTGCCTGAACTGCATGCTAAACTCTGTGCTACTGGGTAGTGTGCTTTAGTAAATATGTCCCTAAGGTTTGATTTCTTGGTGATAGTAGTTAAAATGAAATAAGCCTTATAGGAGCTAGATCTGGTTTCCATATCTAGAATCACTGGAAAAGTTACACATTTTAATGCATATGGATAGTATGAGGCTCATTCTGAAAGGGCATTTTTCCATTTTGTGCCTATAGAAAAAAAGATTCAGTGCTTCTTTTGTGTCATTTTGAAATATTTAAAATGTATAAACTTCCCAAGTATATGAAACACTTTAGAACAGGGGTACGGGGGGTCATGTGATAACAAAGGGGGGGACTAGAGGAGCCCATCAGCAGTAGCAGGAGGAGCGAGGGTACAGGAAGGAGGGGAAGGATGAGATGGACTGGCAGGGAGGGCGGGAGGGGAGTAATGGAGTGGGGAAGCAGAGCATGAATCTCTAAAATCTTTGAGACCACTGCAGTGTTGGGAGGAAATGGGGGAAGAATCCGGCTGGGACATGCTGTCTCCTGACTATTGGACAGGATATATCTTACATAGTTGATATTGGAACTGCCAGGGCCCTGGATAGGCTAAAAATTCTTGCTTTAAATGTAGATGGCATACACTCCCCTGTAAAAAAACAATTAAATTCATATTCATGGAGAGAGGGGCAGATGTGGTGCTCCTACAAGAAATGCACTTATCTGCTAAAGATGAAGGGAGGTGGCTACCATCATACACAAACGAGCCCCTTTCAGAGTTCACCAGAGCGTCGCGGACCTGGAGGGATGCTACCACCTGATGGGCGGGGAACTACAAGGGAAACGTATTGCTTTCTGTAATGTCTATGCCCCCAGTGTGTAACCATGGGTTCTTTACCACGTTAATGCCCGGCATAGTGGGTTTTGGAGACTACTTCTGATTGGTGGGAGAGGATTTTGACCTGCCCAGAGACCCTACTATTGATTGCTGGCCTCCCCGCATGGGACAAACCCATACAGTGCAGCAGAGGATCAATTTTCTCCCCGAGTAATATGACCTGATTGACACATGGAGGATGCTGCATCCTGGGGAAGTTGATTTTATGTTTTACTCTAGCCCACAGGACAACTGCTCACGATTGGACTATCTCCTTATCTTGACAGGTCTATTCCCAGGGTTGATCAATGTGGTAATAGGGAAATAGATATATCTTACCACACTCAAGCCTGGATAGAACTGCACATGGCAAAGGGAAGGGAGGCAGCAAACAAGTGCTGGCACATGAACCTGACCCTGTATCGAGACAAAGTACCTTCAGAATGCCTGGTGTACCTACTGGGCGGACAATGCTAGTGAGGATTTGAGTTCTGGTGCTCTCTGGGCAGCAGCCAAAGCCAAAATGAGGGGAGTGATTATCGAATAAATGGCTAGGAAATGGAAGACCAAGGATGTGCAGATCTTGCTCTTGTCGCAGCAACTGCATGACCTGTGGCAGAAACATATTGGGTCTATGCGGGTGGAAGATAGGGAACAGGTCAGAATAGCCCGGCAGGAACTCAACATCTTGCTGAATCAGAAAGGTAAGAACATAAGAACATAAGATATGCCATACTGGGTCAGACCAAGGTCCATCAAGCCCAGTATTCTGTTTCCAACAGTGGCCAATCTAGGTCATATGTACCTAGCAGTTTCCCCAAGGGACACAGGTTCCACAATGCTTGTACTGGGTCAAGCATTGATATCCTGGGTCCCTTCTTAATAATGGTTTATGGAACTTTCCTCCAGGAACTTGTCCAAACCTTTTTTAAACCCAGCTACACTAACAGCCTTTACTACATCCTCCGGTAACAAATTCCAGAGTTTGATTACACGTTGAGTGAAAAAATATTTTCTTTTATTAGTCTTAAATAGTTTTCCCTGTAGCTTCATTGCATGTCCCCTAGTCTTTCTATATTCTGATAAGGTAAACAATCGATCTACGTTTACCTGTTCCACTCCGTTCATTAATTTATAGACTTCTATCATATCTCCCCTCAGCCGTCTCTTTTCCAGGTTAAAGAGCCCTAACCTTTTTAGCCTTTCTTCATAGGAGTATCCTTCCATCCCCTTTACCATTTTGGTGGCTCTTCTCTGAACCTTTTCTAAAATTGCTATCTCCTTTTTAAGATACGGCGACCAGAATTGCACACAATATTCAAGGTGCGGTCTCACCATGGAACGATATAGAGGCATTATAATATGTTTTGTTTTATTTTCCATTCCTTTCCTTATCATACCTAGCATTCTATTTGCTCTCTTGGCTGCCGCTGCACACTGGGCCGAGGGTTTTAACATGGTATTCAAAATGACGCCTAAATCTTTTTCCTGGGTGGTGGTTCCTAATGTGGAACCTTGCATTGTGTAACCATAGTTTGGGTTGTTCTTCCCTAGGTGCATAACCTTGCACTTGTCCACATTAAATTTCATCTGCCATTTTGATGCCCAGTCTTCCAATTTATCAAGATCCTCTTGCAATTTTCCACAATCCTCTTGGGTTTTAATAACTTTAAATAGTTTTGTGTCATCTGCAAATTTGATAACCTCACTCGTTATTCCACTTTCCAGGTCATTTATGAATATGTCAAAAAGCAGCGGACCCAGCACAGATCCCTGGGGTACACCACTATTCACCTTTCTCCATTGGGAAAATTGGCCATTTAGCCCTATCCTCTGCTTTCCATCTTCCAACCAGTTCCTGATCCACAATAGTACACTGCCTCCTATCCCATGACTCTTTAGTTTTGCCAAACGTCTCTCATGAGGGACCTTGTCAAAGGCTTTCTGAAAGTCCAGATACACAATATCAACTGACTCACATTTGTCCACCTGATTATTCACTCCTTCAAAAAAACATAACAGATTAATAAGACAAGATCTTCCTTGTCTAAAACCATGTTGGCTGTCTCCCATTAGGTCATGACTATATACATGCTGAGTAATTTTATTCATTATGATGGTTTCTACCATTTTTCCCGGTACTGATGTCAAGCTCACCGGTCTGTAGTTTCCCGGATCACCCCTGGAACCCTTTTTAAAAATAGGTGTTACATTGGCGATCCTCCAGTCTTCAGGTATTAGAGATGATTTTAATGATAGTTCACAGATTACTAATAGCAGGTCTGCAATCTCGTATTTCAGTTCTTTCAACACCCTTGGATGTATACCATCCGGCCCAGGTGATTTGCTACTCTTCAGCTTATCTAATAGTTGTAATACATCTTCCCGATGTATCGATATTTCCTTCAATTCTTCCGCAGCTTTAGATACTACTTCAGTCATGGGTAACATCCCTACATCTTCCTCAGTAAAGACTGAAGCAAAGAATTCATTCAGTCTCTCCGCTATTGCCTTGTCGCCTCTTAGTGCTCCTTTAACCCCTTTATCATCTAATGGACCAACTGACTCTCTCACAGGTTTTTTGCTACGAATGTACTTGAAAAGGTCTTTACTTCACGTTTTTGCTTTTGCAGCAAGCTTCTTCTCGAATTCTCCCTTTGCCTGCCTTATCATTTGACATGCCAGTGCTTGTGCTGTTTCCAGGTTTCGTCGTTTGGCTCTTTTTTCCATTTCCTGAAAGATGCTTTTTTGGCAACAACAGCCTCTCTGACCTCACCTGTAAACCATGTTGGCAGTTTTTTGGACTTCCTTCCACTTTTCTTAAAGCGTGGAATAAAGCTGGTCTGGGCTTCCAAGATAGTATTTTTCAACAACAGCCAAGCCTGATGTACGTCTTTAACCTTTGCAACTGCTCCTTTTAGTTTTTTGTTAACTGTTTTCCTCATTTTATCATAGTCTCCCTTTCGAAAGTTAAAAGGTAGTACTGTGGATTTCCGTACTATCCCTCCTCCTCTAATTAAATCAAAGGCGATCATGCTATGATCACTATTGCCAAGTGGTCCTAACAACCTTATCTCTTGCACTAGATCTGGTGTTCCACTAAGGATTAGATCTAATATGGCTTCCCCTATGGTCGGTTCATGAACCAGCTGCTCCAAGAAGCAGTCATTTATTTCATCTAGGAACTTTATCTCCCTAGCATGTCCTGACGTGACACTGACCCAGTCGATACCGGGGTAGTTGAAATCACCCATTATTATTACTGTGCTGTAACATTTGTTAGCTTCCTTGATTTCTTTGAGCATTTCATCATCCATTTGGTCATTCTGGCCAGGCGCTCGATAGTACACCCCCCACTGCCATTGCCTTCCCCCTTTTACATGGAATTTCAATCCATATAGATTCTACAGCAGATTTTGTTTCCTGCAAAACTTTAATTCTTTCTGACTCAATGCCCTCTCTAACATAGAGAGCAACCCCTCCACCAATTTGATCAGCTCTATCATTACGATATAGTTTCTACCCAGGTATCACAGTGTCCCACTGGTTGTCCTCCTTCCACCATGTCTCTGATATTCCAATCATATCTAACCTTTCATTTAGTGCTATATATTCTAACTCTCCCATCTTATTTTTTAGACTTCTAGCATTTGCATACAAGCAATTGGAGAATGTATTTTATTCATATTAATTTGGCTGTTGTTAGACATGGGTAATTTGGGATCTTTAAGCTCTGTCTGCTCCATACTTGAGGGCATTTGGGCTACTTTACTCTTTTGTGGAACCTCTCTGCTTTTGGTAGTATCCTTCAAAGATACATTCTTCCGAACCATCCGCTCTTGGGCGACTGTCGGCTTTCCCCTAATATCTAGTTTAAAAGCTGCTCTATCTCCTTTTTAAAGGTTAATGCCAGCAGCCTGGTTCCATCCCGGTTAAGGTGAAGCCCATCCCTTCGGAAGAGCCCCTCCTTTCCCCAGAATGTTCCCCAGTTCCTAACAAATCCAAAACCCTTATCTCTGCACCATTGTCTCATCCACGCATTGAGACTCCGGAGCTCTGCCTGCCTTTTGGGTCCTGCGCGTGGAACAGGAAGCATTTCGGAGAATGCTACCCTGGAAGTTCTGGATTTCAACTTCCTACCTAAAAGCCTAAATTTAGCCTCCAGAACCTCCCTACCACATTTTCCTATGTCATTGGTACCGACATGTACCAAGACAGCAGACTCCTCCCCAGCACTAACTAAGACCTTATCTAGGTGGCGCGTGAGGTCCGCTACCTTCGCACCAGGCAGGCATGTTACCAGGCGATCTTCACGTCCACCAGCCACCCAACTATCTACATGCCTAATGATCGAATCACCAACTATAACAGCTGTCCTAACCCTTCCCTCATGGGCACATGGCCCTGGAGAAACTTCCTCGGTGCGAGAGGGTTTTACATCACCTGGAGGACAGGTTCTAGTTACAGGATCACTTCCTGCCACACCAGGGTGATGCTCTCCTGTCACGTGACCTCTCTCCTCCATGGCAACAGGGATGCTGCCAGATTGGAGGTGGGACTTCAGGACTATATCCTTGTAGGTCTCGTCTATGTACCTCTCTGTGTGTCTTATGCTTTCCAAGTCTGCTACTTTAGCCTCTAGAGAATGGACTCGTTCCCTGAGAGCAAAGAGCTCCTTGCACCTAGTGCACATGTAAGACCTCTCACCAACCTGGAGAAAATCATAATGTGACATTCAATGCAAAAGACTGGAATGCCCCCATCCCGCTGCTGGACTGCTGTCTGCATCTTAATTTTAAGTTTGTGTTTAGATCTAAGTTCTTTACTTACTAAGGGTTGCTATGGATATTTATACTAGTAATACGTGTAATATACCTTGTTCACCTGAAGCTTAACTAATCTCATGTCCTTAATGTATGACTGATTTGGGTAATGAGCTTCACCTGAGAGCACCTCCTGTCTTTTAAGATGTGTAAGTACCTATAAAGCTACGATTATCCCAGGGGAGGGAGGGAAATAACACTTATTAAAAGAGGGCTGCTACACAGTACCCTGTCTTGTGCTGCTGAGGTAAGCTATATTCTGATTTGATTTAAATTATAGCTCTTAACTGCTGCTAGGCTCTAACTTCTTATGAAATTTAAACTACAAGCTCTCTGCTGGGTTCTAAATTTAACCAGAAAGCTCTTTTCTGTGTTTTAAATTTAAGCTAAAAGAACTTTGCTGATGCTAGGCCCTGAGTGACTATTAAATTTAGACTACAAGCTCTCTGCTGGGTTCCAAAATGTAACCAGAAAGCTCTCTGCTGTGTTTTAAATTTAAACTAAAAGTACTTTGCTGTTACTAGGCCCTGAGTGACTATTAAATTTAAACTACAAGCTCTCTGCTGGGTATGAAATGTAACCAGAAAGTTCTCCTCTGTGTTTTAAATGTAAACTTAAACTGCTGCTACTAGGCCCTGACTGATTTAACAAAAATAGTGGATTCACAGATTAATTAGCTTTAATACAAAGAATTCCTTTTAGAAAATTACCAGAAGTATATACTCACAGTTGCCGATCTCTCTCCAGAAGTAACAGTCCCTTTTTCTAGTCCTTCAAGCTTTACAAATAGCAGCTGTTCTGCTGGGGCAACGGCTAGCACATTTAGTTAATCCGCCGAAGAAGAAGAGTCACATAGGTCAGTTGAGGTGATCCAGGGGGACCATGCTAACAGATGAGATCGACATCAGAGAGCAATTTCAGAGATTTTACAGCAAACCGTATGTCTCGGGCCCCCCGGATGATGTACAAAGAGACTTTTTTAAAGGATCTGGTGCTCCCATGTGTGGGGGATGCGGATCTACAGTCACTAAAAGCCCCTTTCACTCCAGCCGAGGTGCAGCTGGTGGTAAGGTCTCTCAAACTGGTGAAGGCACTGGGCCCTGATGTGCTTGGCCTGGAATTTTATAAAATTGTGGGGGGAAATCTCACCAAACCTTTCTTGGCATACAGTGCAATGGCTCTGAGAGAGGGTATCCAGGGACTGCACCAGAACCATACTATGGTGGTGGTTTTACCCAAACCAGGGAGAAATGCAACAAAGGTGGAGTCTTATAGGTCAATCTCTCTCCTGGACCAAGATATTAAGCTGTTGGCTACTTTGCTTACTTGGCGACCGGGGCAGGTGATCACGCAGCTGGTGCACCCTGACCAGGTGTGGTCTGTGCCGGGATGCTTTGCATCTGCTAACCTACTGAGAGCTCTTGATGTGCTTTATTGGGGATGACTGGTGGAGGGGGATGTGATTCTGGTGAGCTTAGATGCTGAAAACACATTTGATAACGTGTCTTGGGAATCCATATTTTTGATACTGGGATCCTTCGGGATACGAGGGGAGTTTCTAGACTCGGTTAAGACATTTCATAATGCCCCAACAGCACAGATCATGGTGAATGGAGCACTGTCAGAGAAATTCCAGCTGTGCAAAGGGACACGACAGGGATACCCCCTATCCCCCATGCTATTTTTGCTTACCCTAGAGCCACTCACTATTAAGATCCAGCAAACGAGGGAATGGGAGGGTATTCAGATGGGAAAGAAGACTTACAAAATAAATGTGTTTGCTGAAGACATGTTACCTTTTGTCAGCCACGCTAGTGAAGATATAAAGAATGTAATGTCTACTGTCCGGCATTTCGGGTCATTCTAAGGGCTTAAAATAAACCGTAGCAAGTTGGAAGTTATGCCTTCCTTCCAGGCATGTGCGTGCAAGGGCCGGCCAGATTTCCCACTTACTTGGGCGGGCGACTTTCTTAAGTACCTGGGGATTTATATGTGCGCCGACCCGAGCAAGGTCTATGCAAAAAATATCAGAGAAAAGGTGAAGTCGTATGTGAGAAGTGGCGAGATCTCCCCCTTCCCCTCATGGGTTGGATGGCGCTGACAAAGATGGTCTTGCTGCCTTGCCTGCTTTACCCATTACAAATGGTACCCTTTTGGGTACATGGCAGAGACGAAAGGACCTTCTAGAGTACTCTGGGAGCTTTTCTGTGTTGAAGGTGAAGAGATCACATTAGTTACATTAAGCTCACCACAGACAGAGACAGAGGGGGATTGGGAGTACCAGACACATGCCCTACAATTTAGCCACCCTGATGCATTGGCTCCATGAACTGCACACTGGGAATGAGCGCTTTATGCTGAGGGCTTTTTTTGACAACAACTGCCAGCCTTATTGGCTCTTTAGCTTAATGTAGATGAGCCAGGAGTAGAGTCGGAGGCAACCTGGAGGTAAGAGATGGGTACAACCGCTGGAGAAAGTGTGGAAATGGTGTAAAAGATCCTTGGGGGGGGGGATGGAGAGATCGCCATTTGGGGGTCTGGTGGGCAACCCGGAGTCTACCCTGTGCTTGGAATGCTCGATTTTCGCCACTTGGGAGGCTAAGAGGTGCAAGTATGTGGGGCAGCTTATTGAGCTGGGGAGTGGGAGTTCCCTTTATTTGACCAAGTGTAAAGGAAATGGGATCTACCCAAGAAACATCTGATGGCCTACTTGCAGTATAGACACTATGTTACCTGTGGGTTTCACTTAGATGTGGACGAGGATTCACACCCTTAGATAAATGATTTCTCCACACCCCATACAAGCTAAACAAAATATCTTATTGGTATCAGTTAGTGCGAGAATAGCGGTGGGTGGGGTGGGAGCAGCAGCTAGTGAAAGCCTGGGCAGAGGAGATGGGGGAGTCAGTGGAGGAGCACTCCTTGAGGACCTGCTTCTAACAAGCTTTCACAGTGACCCCTGACGTCTTCCTACAAGAAACACAGTACAAAATTCTACACCGGGCTTACATCACCAGGAAAAGAGGGGCGGGGTGAAACTGTTGTGTAGCCCCAACTGCTTAAGGTGCCAAGACAAACCCGGGATGATGACACACACCTTCTTAGAATGCACTCATCTGGGCCCCTACTGGAGGGCCATTCAGGGCCACATACAGAGAGTGATAGGCACAAGGGCAGAGTGGACCTATGCAGCACTCTTGCTGGGGGATGTCCAGCCCTTGCAGCAGGGGGGGAATGGGGCAGATGGAACAGAAATTTATAGGGATTGCCCTGATGCTTGCTAGGAGGGTAATTTTAACACACTGGATCGACCTACGTGACCCAGGAGCCAAGCAATGGGTGATCAAAATGTGGGAGATGTTGGAATGCAAATCTCTCTCATGCATATTCATTGTGGTTATCCTGAAAATCTGACTGGTTAAGTGTGTCCTCTGATTTAGAGGAACAAAAGCCTCACTTGTAAGATGTCTAATAGAAAGAAAACCTCAACTCTTTTTGAAAGAAAATCACAATATCCTAGAATTATATACTTATTTTGACATTTTCTTAAAATGTCATTTTTTCAGTTTTTATTCTACCTAACATTTACTTTTGTAATAAGGGATGTAAAATACAATTTTCCTTTAATGAAGTAAAGCTGATACATCTCACTAACTGCTGGTGTCTGCTTCCTAGCAACTGTATTCATGGAGATGGCCTCATGAAGCTGGGGGTACAACAAAAAACACTGGTTTTCTCATGTGGTTCAAAAACAAATTAAACAAATGCTAATTTTTTTAAGAGTGGACTTCTAAGCTCAGATCCTCATGCACTAAGTACATTAACTTCCTGATGATCATGCAGTTGTGTGATGTTGAAAAGAATTAGTTTGTTGACTTCGTGTGACAGGGCCAGCATGTTTGCCTCTTCAGCAGACCCCTGCCAGCTAACAAGCCTTCCTGGATTTTTTTCCTCTCACCCTAACATAACAAGGCTGCCCAGTACCTGATCTACTCCTACTCCCTTGACATAACACGCTTAATCAGACTCCAGTGGGGGGTGAGGTACATTGGAGAGAGAGAGATCCTGCTGCCTATGTCCCTGCCTGCTTGCCGTTGCTCTGGTTTTGCAGAGGGAAGGGCGCCCACTGATTCCAACTGCAGGTGTTTCCTAAACACTACAAAAGAACTTGCAGCTTTTCCACGGCCGTGGACAAGGCCCGCGGATGCTTGCCCAAAGGAACGTGTGACCAAAGGGGGTTGTCCCCTTTGGTGCCCCTTCATTTCCAATTTGGGGCAGGAGAGGCTCTGTTCTGCCTTTGGAGATGCCCCATGGATCAGGGAAATAGAAAAGCATGCAGAAGGTAAAACCATTAGTACCTATGACTGCAGTGTCTACACTGAAGGTGCTGAGTAGGCCGATGGATAGACATGTTCAGTTTATGTCTGCATTGTCTAGGGGATTGGAAGACTCAATCACTTCGAAACCACAGGGATCTCCCTGAGTCCTATAGCTAGAACTCTGCCACCGAATCTAGGGGAAAAACTGGTTGCATTAGATGGGAGTTTTTCTCCCTCTATAGGCGCCAGGGAGGCTGTGAATAAAGCCTCTGCCGTTGGCCTGTTGCACGTTCCCACTGAGGCTTCTACATTTCAAGTAAAGGCTGGTCAAAGGCCTGTGTTCCCTCTCTGTCTCTTTGGAGGGCTCGGCAGTGGAGGTGACGCTGCTAGATATCTGGTATCAGGTCTCTATGCCAATGTGTTTTTACAGGGCTTTATGAATCAGACAGTGTCTTTTTAAATTATTTATTTATAGATTTTTAAATACACCAGCAAGAAAAGATTTGCACAATCTTGCAAGAAAAAGGAGTAATACATACAGAAAAGTTAAGCAAGATGCACTCAAGGAAACATATTACCAGTAACTCCCAAATAGCCCACATGTGCGGAGGGGGGGGGGGGGGGGAGAAAGAAAAAATAAACCAGGGCAGGAATACCTGGTCCATACCAAAGACTACTCTTAAGAAATCATCAACAGGAATAAAGTATGGCCATTAGAGACCCCAAACCTACAACAAATAAGCAGAGAAAATACATTATTCTAGCACATCATTTGTGGATATCCTGGCATTAATAAAGGTAGCAAGATCTAAAGGATTAGTGAAAAAATATCTAGTAGATTTAAGCGTAAAAAGAAAGACCCTCCAAGTTGCAGCACTCCAGCTTTCAATAACAAAAATTGTTTCTGCTGCTTCTGAGTTTCCCATGTAAGATCGGGAAACATAGAGATAGATAGCCCAAGGAAAGTCTCCATCCCCTTCTTGAAAAACATCTTGAGGAGCGATTCCTTGTCCGAGACCAAGGCACATTGAACTATCAGAGTAGCTGGTATACAAACTTCTCCACCAGTATCCTCAAGGAGATTTGAGACATTCAGGACATCAAAAGCCACATTAGACACATCAGGTGGAACCACCGGATCCTTTTTTCCGCGAGGAAGATAATAAACCTTAGTCAGTGGTGGAAATAAATCTACAGGGGCCTTCAGAATTTCTTGTAAGTATTTTTTAAACTTATCAAGTGCTGCTACCCCCTGGGTTTGTGGAAAATTTAGGACCCGCAAATTTGCAGCCCTAGCAGCATTTTCCAGTACTTCTAATTTCTATCAAAGAATCCCATTATCTTTAGACAAAGTAGAAGACAAATCTGAAAGTCATTAACTGGGTTCCATGATCAGTTACCGACGTTTTCAAAGAGTCACATACTGACACAACTGTCTCGATCTTACCAGCATTCTCTTGAATGTGCTGTTTATTTGCTTGAATCCGCGTTACAAAGGCCAAAGACTGGGAATGGACGGCTTCAGAAAGAGTAGCAATAGCTTCCCAAATTGATTCCAGTGTGAAGACCTTAGGCTTGGGTAGAAGAAAAGTCGAAGCAGGCAATGGAGAAGAAGCAACTTGTGGAAGACATACTTCTTCTGATAATGGTAAGTCTAGAATTTCCGCCATCGCTGGCATGCTGGATGCCTCCCTGATTCCATCAGGGGTCAGCAAGACCGCACCATCGGCCAGCTCCCCTTGAGTGACTTCCTCAGCCCCCACCTCGGGGGGTATCAGCGTTGACGCGGCAGAGGCAGGACTTGCTGCAGCACGGCGTTCCGGCGGCGCCCTCTGCGGGGGGTGGGGGGAGGGGGGGAGAGAGATGTCTCAACATCGGACAGTGGCGCTAAGGACTCCTCACCCAACTCCGCCAAGCTGGCTCAAACCTCCCTTCTTTGGTCCGGGGTAAGTGAAACAAATTGATCCATTAGACCAATGGAAGGTAGCTGGGGCACCGAGGGAAGAGCCCTCAACTTCCCCTTTTGTTTAGGCATTCGTTCAGCAGAAACTCTCAGCGGCCATCTTGGAAACTCCCCCTCTCCAGTCACACCCCAGACAGTGTCTTTTTTGAACAAGTTGTTGAGAAGTTTCAATTGCTGGATGAATCTTTGATTCCTGTTGCTCAGCGCCTTGACAGGCTGGAGGGTCAGGTGGGTTCTCTTCAGGGTGCTGGGGCTTCTGGGCCTAAATATAGTTTTATGCTTTATGTTGTTGTTAAGTGCCATCGAGTCAATGTCGACTCATGGCGACCCTCTGGATAGTTGTCCTAAACTGTGTTCGGTCTTCAATCAGGCGGCTTATTGTTGACAGACTGGCACCCATAGCTGCTGTTACTGTATCGATCCATCTCATTGCTGGCCTTCCTCTTTTGCGTTGACCTTCTATCTTGCCAAGCATGATGTCTTTCTCTAGTGATCTCTCTCTTCGCATGATGTGTCCAAAGTATGAAAGTCAAAGTCTTGTCATCTGAGCTTCTAAAGAAAGCTTAGGTTTGATCTCCTCTTGTACTGACTGGTTTATTCTTCAGGCAGTCCATGGTATACGCAGTATTTGCCGCCAGCACCATAATTCAAAGGCATCAATTTTCTTCCTGTCTATCTTTTCATTGTCCAACTTTTGCATCCATATGATGTTATTGAAAATACCATGGCTTGAACAAGTCAAATCTTTGTATGGAGAGAATCTTCAGAATCTTGTCTAGGTCCTTCATAGACATTCTGCTAAGAGCAATACGTCGTCACATTTCTTGACTGCTTGTTGCTTCTTTATTGATAGTTGATCCAAGTAGGTTAAAGTTGTCTACGATTTCAATTTCTTCTCCATCAACAATGGACTTATTGATTATGCCAGTTGTCATGATCTTTGTCTTCTTTACAATAAGGTGCAGGCCCATTTTAAGGCTATGATCCTTGATCGTGAGAGGCAAATGTTTCAGCCAGTAATGTGGTATCATCAGCATAGCAAAGCTTGTTGATGAGTCTTCCACCAATCTTCACATCTCTGTTGTCTTCATACAATCCTGCTTCTCTGATGATTTGTTCTGCATATAAATTAAACAGGTAGGGGGAAAGTATCCAGCCTTGTTGTACATCTTTGCTGATTTTAAACCATTCTGTTTCTCCTTGTTCCGTTCGAACTGTTGCTTCTTGATCAATGTACATACTGTGCCAGAGAACAATCAGGTGTTCTGGTATACCCAAGCTTCTTAATGTGGCCCAGAGTTCTCATGGTTTACACAGTCAAAAGCCTTGCTGTAGTCAATAAAGCACAAATAGATATCCTTTTGATATTCTTTAGTCTTTTCAAGGATCCATCTCACATCTGCGATGATGTCTCTCATTCCTCACCCTTTCCAAAACCCTGCTTGCACTTCAGGTAGTTCTTGTTCCAGGTATGGTTGCAGTCTCTGTTGAATAATCTTCAGTAGAATCTTGCTGGCATGTGGGATCAGAGCGATTGTGTGATAATTTCCACAGTCAGTTGGATCACCTTTCTTTAGTATTGGTATAAATACAGATCTTGTCCAGTCAGTTGACCATGATGTTGTCTTCCAAATTTCTTGGCAGAGCCGTGTAAGTATGGTAACAGCTGCATCAGATTGATGTAATATTTCTATGGGAATGCCATCAATGCCTGGTGCTTTGTTCTTTGATAAGGCTTTCAATGCTGCTTCGACTTCTTTTCATCACCAATGGTTCCGGATCATAAGGTACAGGTTGAAACGGCTGTTGGTCCACTTGATCTTTATCATATAAAAACTGTATATTCTTTCCACCTTTCCTTGATCTTCTCAGCATCATTCAACATAGAACCTTGAGCATCTTGTAACATTCCAATTCGAGGCTGGAATTTTTTCTTTAACTCTTGTAGTTTTAGGAAGCCGATCTTGTTCTTCCTCTAATAGTTTCTGCTTCTATTTCCTTGTATGCATCATTGTAGTACTTTTCTTTGTCCTGTCTTGCTGCACGTTGGAAATCTCTGTTGAGTTCTGCGATTGCCTCTTTTTCTCCTCTGGCTTTAGCTTCTCTGCGTTTCTGAGCAATTTTCAGAATTTCTTCCGTCATCCATTTTGGCCGTTTTTGCTTTTCCACCTTTTGTAGAGGCTTCTTGCTTTTTCCAACACAACTTTCTTGATGTCATTCCATAACGTTTCTGGAGCTCTGAAATTTGTATCTAAAGCAGCAAATCAATTTTGCAGGCAGTCTTTAAATTCCAATGGTATATTCTCAAGATCATATTTTGCTACATTCATGAGTGGCTTGCTCTTTTTCCACTTTAGCTTGAGTTTGCATACTAATAGTTGGTGATCTGTACCACAGTCAGCTCCAGGTTTTGTCTTTGTTGATGTTATAGAGCTTTTCCATCTTTTACTTCCACAGATGTAGTCAATTTGATTTCTGTACAATCCATTGGGTGAAGTCCATGTGTACAGTCGCCACATGTGTTGCTGGAAGAAGGTGTTTGAGATGAATAGATTGTTGGTCTTGCAGAATTCTATTAGTCTTTCTCCAGCTTCATTTCTGTTGCCAAGTCCATATTTTCCAACCATTTTGCCTTCTTCTTTGTTGCCAACGTTTTCGTTCCAGTCACCCATGACTATCAGGATATCCTGTTTGTATGTTCTGTCAATTTCAGCTTGTACTTGTTCTTTCAATTTCAGCTTGTAGAACTCATTCATTTCATCCTCTTCTGCAGCTGTTGTTGGGGCATATACTTGAATTATAGTTGTGTTGATAGGCATTCCTCGTAGACGAATAGAGATTAAACGTTCACTGACTGCATTGTATTTCATTACAGTTCTTGCAAGTTTCTTCTTTATTATAAATGCAGTACCATTTCTTCTTTGTCTTTCATTTCCAGCATAGTAGACCATGTGATCATCTGATGCAAAGTGCCCGTTGCCAGTCCATTTCCGTTCGCTGACACCCAACAGATCAAGTTGTACGTGTTCCATTCCATTCTTTACCGCCTTCAACTTCCCTTGGTTCATGCTTCGTACATTCCATGTCCCAATATGTACGATATCTTTGCAGCTTCTGACTCTCATTTAATGTGTAGCACATCAGCAGTCAGATGTCCCGAGGGCTTTGATCCAACCACATCATAAATGCTGGCTTTACTCTGAAAAGTCTTTAGCTCCTCCCCAGTAGCTAGTTGAGTGCCTTCTGACCTGGGAGTCTCATCTTCCAGCACTATAGTGCAATTTGTTTTGTTGTGACTATCCATTTGGTTTTCATGGATAGATACAGAAATAGATTGCCAGGCCTTTCCTCTGCGTAGTTTAAGTTTAGTGTTGTTGCCGTTGTCACAGAAATTTGATCCTCTGCTACCAACACCATCCCATTCTGCTGCTGCCCAGATGGGTGGTTTATCTTGGTCTGGCACCTCTGCTGAGACCTGTCCAACTTGGGAGAACCTGCCAGTAGTTAACTACCGATAGCTTAGCCCTCAGCATCACTGATGCACACAAGCCCTCACAGTACCACAAGCAGCAAACCAAGTGAGGGATGCTTTATAGACAGATTGAATTATTAGAAAACAACTTGAGAGCTAGGAATTTAAGGCTGCTAAATTTTCCTTAACATCGTTTGTTATCTGCAGCTATCATTGTTTTCCTTCTCTGTCTAGTGTGCCTGATTACTATCTGCTATCCTGTCAACCATTGTAACTTCTTTTCTACTTTTCCGGCCTTTGGCTCTCTTTTTAAATTTGAACATTGTAAACCGCTTTGATTTTTACAGAATGGTGGTATATCATATAAATAAACATAAACATAACCACATATTATTTCAGAAATATTGTAAGGAGATTTTGTTGATCCCAGAGCCAGAGAAATAGTGATTTTTAGGCTTTTCTACATCTTAACCCCTCCAGGAGTTTCCAGGGATGGTGATGAATATCTGGAAGTCCTGGCTGTTTCTACTAAGTTAACTGATTTCCTTGAAGTATCTAATGATTTGATTTCTACGCGCTCCATTTTAATTGTTTCTTTTGGCACAGAAATTGATAAAATATCAATTTTCTGGTCATATTTTCATAAAAAGGATTCTCCTTTCTGTGGCCAAAAGATTATGATATTTCCTGATGTCTCTTGCCACTCACAGCTGTGGGGGAGGTCCTTCCTGCAGATGAAGCCTCGTATTTTGGCTGCAGGTGGGGCCTTCTTCTTGCATGTCCTGTGGAAATGTTTCATTTCCATTGATAATGTGAGATATGTGTACACAGACCCGTTGCAGCTTACTAGTTTTTTGGATGGTAGACGTAACTCTTAGCCCCCAGTAATTTTGTCCCCTTTTTTCTTTCTTTTTATATTGTTCATTATGGTATATCTATGTGTCAGATATCTATGCTATATGCACTATTTCGTTTGGTCACCACTCTAAGGTGCCTTTTTTCCCGTAATGTAGGCTATATTTTGAGAAATTATATTTCTTTGTGTGTTCATTTATAATGATTTTGATGTATATATTTTTCAATGGTTCTGAGTATATGAGATGTTCATTTAAATTCGAATTCATAATAAAAAAATAAGTTAAAAAAGAAAAAATCAGACTCCAGTGCCCCTCTTTAAATACATTAACATAGATTCTCATATCCTCTGAAAACTCATTCTTGTCCCTCAGTCCTCCTTGGACTCAAGTATTCCTCCATAAACAGCAGACTAGATGCTTCCTGCCAGCTTGCTAGTTGCTGTAAAAATGGCACCAGATGATCCATATTTACTCAGCTTGGGTGTGTTTAACGTGGCCAGATAGGCTGTTGGCACATGTTAAAAACTGGCAGCATAGAAACTGGTAGCGTGGGGGTAGATCAGAATGGCAGCTGTGGTGCAGTAAGTTTCTTGTAAGCAGCTGAAATATAACTGAAGGAGACAGTCAGCTGTGAACTTGACTTGGTTCTATGCCATTCTTCCATCACAGACTGAACCTGTTCTTGAGACAGGAAGTCCATGCTCCTTGGAGGAAGTCAGGTCCGGTTGGTAGTTCCTGTATGTTGTACATGTTCAAACATGCGGAGGTGTCATGAGCTGAAAGCAAAGAGATTACTTATTTCTTGGGACTCTGCAGAGTACCTGGCCTAATATTCTCTCCCCCTTTCCTCCCTCCCACAACATCAGTGTCAACTGAGAGTACCCCACATGGAAGTCACTCACCTTCAAAAAGAGAGACACAAATTTGCAGTATCTGCATTTATAGTTTGCATATGTAAATAAATTTAAATAAATGTGAGATTATTACTATAATTTAAACAGAAATGCAACTCACCATTTTGTAGAAGATTCTGGCCAAGTAACTTGAATGTCTGCTTAGTCTCCTATCCAGATTATTAACTTGCATTCATCCCGTCATCTCACTTGCATGCATCCATACCAGTATGGGTGTTTTCATGCTTCAATAGGGTTGCAAGAATTGAAAGAGGCCAGAGGAGCATCAACTGTTGCTTGCTATTCTTCCCCCAGATACTTCTACCATAACTACTCCTCAGGTTCCAGGCATTCTCTGGCACCAGCTCTTCCTCAGCTGGGCTGGGATGGGAAAGGAGCAGCCAATGGTAAGCAATGATTCAGCCCCGCACAGGGAGAGAGGTCTGGGATGGGCTGTTGAATGCACAGATGTGAGCTGGCCTATGATTAGCCAAAGCTGCAAGCTTCTGGCTGGTCATCTTGTGCCATATTTGGCCTTCGCCTTGGTGCTGTCAGTCTGACAGCCATCATTTTGCCAGACAGAGAAACAGAGGAGCCAGGCTCCCAGGTGGGGGAGGAGAAAGTATGACTGTCTAGCTCAAATCTGGGTAATTGGCCACATTATTCAGGTCAGATGAAAAAATGGATAGAGTATCATGATCTTGTAGCTCAGATTTTTGCTCTGAATTATCTAATGATTTTAACTACAGATATGTGAATGTTGTGAGGCAAAACCAGGATTGAAGATGTATATTTCATTCAAACTAACATTGCTTCAGTGCAGTCCACAAGACTGAAGCAGTCACAGCCCTGATTTGTGGTCTGACATTAACAGCTTCTGTCTAAAAAAGGAAAAAAAAATCAAGCAAAGCTTTTTCTTCTGTTAAGTTATCACCAGCCCTGAGGCAGGCCAGGATCTTGGGAAGCAATAAAAACAGGAGTGAAGCTGAACAGTAGGTACAGCCCAGTATAGTTTAGCCAATCTGATCCAGAGCTCCCTGCTTCGGGTTTTGTAGGCGCTTGGCATTGTGGCCCAGGATCTGCGCAGAGCCCTGGTGGAGTGTCAGAGATAGAAAGGGTCTGAAGTAGGGATGGAAGGGTTAGACAGGGAGCTGTACACAGACTGGGGGAGAAGGGCATTATTTCTGCTCGTGATCCTTTGCCATGATGCAATTAAGAAATCTGGTAGAAGAAATATTAAGGAAATAAGATTGCTGAAGATTGCAGTTTTCCTAAAAATTCTCTTGTGGAAGGTAATTTTATAACAGGTTATTGACATATGAAGGTCACATAGGCACCTATCTTTAGTCTATTTCAGTGATTCTCAACCCAGTCCTCTGGGACTCGTAGTCCAGTTGGGTTTTCAGGGTATCCACAATTAATATGCATGAGATAGATCTGAAAACCTGACTGGCCTGGGGGTCCCAGAGGACTGGGTTGAGAACCACTGGTGTATTGTACAAAATTATTTAGTCAGCTATATGCCTTTATAAAATACTAGGGGTAAACTGGCAGAAATCACAGCTAGATTGAAGCCATGGACATTTACGTCTGATTGGGAGCAGGTGTAAACGTTAGCACATAAAGTATGCATGTACATCTGTATTTTATAAAATACATGCGTGAACTACAACTTCACCCATGCTCCTGCCAAGCGCTTCCCCTGAAACAACTACTCTAAAGCAGTGGTTCTGAACCCAGTCCTCAGAAAACACCTAGCCAGTCAGGTTTTCAGGATAACCACAATGAATATGCATGAGAGACATTTGAATGCATTGCCTCCACTATATGCAAATCTCTCTCATCCATATTCATTGTGGTTATCCTGAAAACCTGACTGACTAGATGTGTCCCGAGGACTAGGTTGAGAGCTCTCCCCCCCCCGAGCCATGTAGAAAAACATGCCTAATTGCATCACACATACGTTTACCCACAATGTAATTTTATATGTGAGAAAAATCTTTTAAAAAATGATATCCTAAATGCTCTGGTACTATCCATATAGACAGAACTTCCTCGCTCGACCCCAGCACTATCTATATGTATAATGGTGATATTTAGCCACTATCCATATAGTTAAGGGACTTCTGAGGGAGAGGCAGCGATTACAGAGTTTAGTAGTTGTTATGTATGGACAGACTGGATATGCCATATGGTCTTTATCTATTGTCATTTTTCTATGTTTCTGTGCTTCTAATGTGTCTTCATTAGTAGCTTTAGTGGATAAGGCAGAATTTTCTCTGGGAGTTGGTAATTCAGTATTTCATCTTCAGCAATCTAGGGAATGCAGACTTTGGCTGTTGCTCTGAAATTTAAAGGTGCGGCATTTCCCTCTTTTGAGCAGTTGAAAATGGCTATACATTCCCAAATACCCATATGTTAGCCTATTTACAAGCTAGGCAGTTCTGTAATTCCTGAAACACTATAGATTCATCTTCCTTGGCACATACAGGTATTGATGCAGAATTTACATCAACCACTGGGAAATTTAATCAAATAGCTAGCTGATACAATCCTGAAAGAAGCATGAATGATGGCTCATTTTTATTCCTGTTAGCAACTAAATGGTTTATTGAAATTGGAGAAAAGAACTCTAAGACTTGAATTTTTTTTCACTTACCCATTTGTGAATGGGACGGAGATGCAATAGAAGTTATTGCTTAACGGGATGTTACTAAAGAGAGGCAAACAATGACGTTTTGGTAATTATTAGTATAAATGGCCAAAATTGAAAAGTTTCTGAGCAATAGGTTGCTCTACTATTGAGCAGATTATTGGGAAGCAGATAGAACAAAGCAGAACATGAGTAGAGAAGTAGCCCAATGGTTAGATTAACAGCCGGAGAACCAGGGAAACCAAATTCAAATCCCACTGTAGCTGCTTATAATCTTGGTCAAATCAGTTAATGCTCTGTTGCCTGAGTTACCAACTTAGGGACCCTTTTACTAAAGTCCGTTTAGTATGTTTTCATGTACAATAAGAAGCCGCATAGCTGGGTTGTACATCCAGTGTGGACATGTAACCCATGCTCAGCAAATGCTCCAAATTCTGTCCTTTGGTCTCCCCGCACGTACAAGACTGTTGTGCGGGGAGTGCTAGGTGGGGTCGGGTGATATGGAGGCAGACTGGGGTGGGCCAAAGCGCGCAAACATATAGACGCCATTCAGGTTGGGCCTCTCTTCGGCGGGCTCAATATGGATGCCTAGCTTATCCCACCTTGAAGGTGGAATACGTGCTGGGCAGTGGTGCATTCCCCCCCCCCCCATACAACAACAGGGGCACCACGGGTGAGCCCCTGCAGCTCAATCCCTGTCCTGACTGCCCCTGCCAAGGGTTGGGCGATGGAGAAAAGGGCCGTTCTTTGTGGGCAGACATTTGCTGCTCTGTCTGGATGCGCCAGTGCCATGGTGACAGAATGCCATGGCACCGGCACACCAGCAGGAGTGCTGTGGCTGGCCGGGCATTGCATGGGACATCTACAGCAGCAGAATAGGGGGCAGGCCGGGCCATCTAAGTGCCCTGGTTCTGCAACCGCGGTAACGTATAGCTCCTGTAATTGCAGAATCGGGTGCACATTGGCCCTGTTCATTTTCTGGACGTCTGGACGGCCCAGATGTGCCCTTCTCAGAATTGACCTCTAACTGCACAAGGACCCGAGTAACTGTCAGCACAGGGTCATGATAATTGCCGCATGCTAACTGCCAGTCACACTTTGAGATAGTGAATCAGCAGGATAGAGGCAGAGAAAAACATAGAAACATGACGGCAGAAAAAGACCACATGGTCTAATTAGTCTGCCCTTCCATATCAATCACTACAACAGTCCCCTTTTTTCCTTTGGAGATCCTCTGTGTTTGTCCCATACTTTTTTGAATTCAGATACTGTCCTCATCTCTACCACCTCCACTGGGAGACTATTCCATACGTCTACCACTCTTTCCGTAAAGAAATATTCCCGCATATTACTTCTGAGTCTATCCCCTTTTACCCTCATCCTATGTCCTCTCGTAGTAGAGCTTGCTTTCAATCAAAAGAGGCTCTCCTTCTGTGCATTTATGCCATAGAGGTATTTAAATGTCTCAATCATATCACCTCTATCCCACCTTTCCTCTAAAGTATACATTGTTCTCATATGTGTCCACTAACCATTTTAGAAGCCACTCTCTGCACCAATTCCAACCCGTTTATATCCTTTTGAAGGTGCATTCTCCAGAATGGCACACAATACTCTAAATGAGGTCGCACCAAAGACTTATACAGAGGCACTATCACCTCCTTTCTTCTGCTGGCCATTTCCCTCGCTATGCACCCAAGCATCCATATAGCTTTCGCTGTTGCCTTTTCTACCTGTTTAGCTACTTTAAGATCATCAGACACAATCATGCCTAGGTCCTGCTCTTCTTTTGTGGACATACATTCTTCACCCCCTATACTATATCACTCCCTTGGATTGCTGCAGCCCAAATGCATGACTTTGCATTTTGTAACATTAAATCTTAGCTGCCAAATTCTAGATCATTCTTCAAGCTTACCTAGATCCCTCCTCATGTTATCTACACCTTCCTGGGTGTCTACTCTATTGCAGATTTTGGTATCATCCGCAAAGAGGCAAACCTTACCCGACAGCCCTTCCGCTATATCACTAACAAAGATGTTAAAAAGAATTGGACCAAGGATGGATCCTTTGAGAACACTTCTGGCAACCACCTTCTCCTCAGAGTGAGCTCCATTTACCTGTACCCTTTGTCACCTCCCACTCAACCAATTTCTAAGTCAAGCAGTAACTTTAGAGGCATTGAAAAGGTCAGTCAGTGAAGCTGCTAGAACGACCCCAAGTTCCCTCAATATTCTCGAGTATATCCCATCCGGTTCCATCGCTTTGTCTACTTTAAGTTTAGTTAGTTCCTCACGAACACAGTCTTCTGAAAATCGTTCAAGATGCTCCTCGCTTCTGTTCCTGTTTGTTCATGTTTTCTGAGCTCCTGCTCCTGGTTCTTCATCTGTGAACACAGAACAGAAATATTTGTTAAGCAGTTCCACTTTATCCTCATCAGCTTCTACGTATTCTTCCCCTTCACCCCTGAATCTCACAATGCCACTTTTGCCCTTCATCTTCTCACTAATATATCTGAAAAATGTCTTATCCCCTCCATTTTATTGCATTGATTATTTTCTTCTCCTTTTGAAGCTTTGCTTTCCTGACTACTTTGTTAGCTTCTCTAAATTTTTCCAAATATAGATGCCTGTCTTCCTCTCTCTGTGATCTCTTGTATTTCATGAAGGCCTCCCTCTTTTTCTTCACCTTTTCAACTACTTCTTTTGAAAACCATAGCAGTCTCCTTTTCCTTTTACCTTTATTTACCATTTTAACAAAAAGGTTGGTTGCCCTTAAAGTATCCCCTTTCAGTTTTGCCCACAGATTTTCTACATCCCCCAGCTGTTCCCATCCCGCTAACGACTCCTTGAGGTATTGGCCCATCTTGGCAAAGTTAGTTTTCCTAAAGTCTAAGACTCTCACTTTTGAATGGATTTTATCAGTCCTATTCCTAATACTGAATCATGCCATCTGATGATCACTGGATGCAAGATGATCTCCCACTATAACATCAGAAACACTTTCACCATTGGTAAGCAACGAGTCCAGTTTGGCCCCTTCATGTGTGGGTTCTTTTACCAGTTGCCTGAATAGTTCTCCCTGTAGAGAATCCAGGATCTCCTTACTTCTTGATGATACTGCAGCAGGGTTGTGCCAATCAACATCTGACATATTGAAATCCCCTATCATTAGCACTTCTCCTTTTCTGGCAATGCTGCGTTGTCTTCTATTAACTCTATGTCCATCTTTTCTCCCTGTGATTGAGGTCTGTATATCACACCAATACAAATTGATTTGTCTTTCCCTCGTTCTAGTTTAATCCACAGTGCCTCCTCTCTCCCTTTTAAGCCCGGTATTTCCATAGCTTTAATATTATTTTTTACATACAGTGACACTCCTCATCCCCTTCTTCCTACCATGTCCTTTCTGAATGCAATATATTCTGGTATAGTTACATCCCAGTCATGATTGTCCGTAAACCATGTCTCTGTTTCCGCCGCCAAATCCAAGTCATCCTCGACATCTGAGATCTTGTTTCCCATGCTCTGCACATTTATATACACTGCTTTCCATATGTTGCCCCTTTTACCAATTTTCATAAAGATATCTAATGTTTCACTTACCTGGGGGCTTTCTTCACCATCCCCAACGAATCAAGTTTAAAGCCCTCTTCAGTAGATTAGCCAGTCTGCTACTGAAGACACGTCGACCTTTCTTGGACAGATGGATGCCATCTCTGCTCTGCAACCCTTGGAACAGCATCCCATGATCCAGGAAACCAAAACGCTCTCAATGACATCATCCACTAGTCATGCATTTATCTCCAGAATGCATGGAGAGTAGGTGTGGAGAGCATATTGCAGTTAGAACATATCACATACTAATTGTCGATGTTGTTGATGTTGCAGTTAACATGGGTGCAACTCACACCAGCTCAATAGTGTTTGGTGCACCCGTGGTAACTGTGCCATATGTTAGATACATGGCACAATTAATGTGTTAGAATGCATGGCATCTGTGCTTGACTGCTGGGAACATCTTGGCCACACCCCCTGACAGCATTTAGGATTTGCACTTAACCTGCACTAAGTACAAAAACCTAGTGCAGTTTAGTAAAAGGGCCCCTTAGATTCAAGCCTTCTGGGGATAGGAAAAAATACCTACTGTACTTGAATATAACTTGCTTTGTAATTCTGAGAAAAGGCATGAGCCAAATCCAACAATATTCTCAATTGATTTTGGTGAAGAAAAAAAGACATTTGTTAGATTAATTTTGCTCATTTTAAAAGTCTTTGTTATGATTTGGATGTCTGAAGATGTGCACGTGGATGTCCTGTAGGCATTTTACAAATGGCTTTTAAAGTTATTGCTTGTGTGAGGGCATCCAGGTAGGCAGGGTGTGTGGTGGAGGCATGTCTGGTGAGGTGCAATGGACTTAGACATCCCTGTTCATTTTCATAAACCTCAGGGAGGTCTGTAGCCATGCCAATGTTTAGAGCTGCTGCAGGTATGAATAGGCATCAGGAAAGTGCTTGTTTTGGCCTTAAAGCATCCAGAGAGTGTAGAGAAGATGGAGAGTTAAGTGACTATGACATTCATATTGAGCACATCCACATTTGTGAAATCGTGCCTGAACTTGCACATACCTGCTTTTTTTTTTTCAGATGTTCTGGCTTGGACGTCCCAGATTGCACTTGGATGTCCTTTGTAAAACGTGCCTTCACACCACTACATTTAGATAGAGGAAAACAAACAGGAATATTGGAAACAAGTGAGATAGCAAATGATAATGGAAATTCCAAACCGAAGGTCAGATCCTGAAAAGGGATACAAAATTACTCTGGGATACATTCGTACACATCTATAATGAAAGTTTTAGTTGTGCTCCATGGACTGAATGGAGAATAAATGTTGAGAGAATGTGAACAATGTGATATGTGTGAGAAGGACAAAAAAAGAGAAGTAGGAAATGCAAAAAAAAAGAACATGGTATTATGGAATAATTTGTGTGGGACATATATAACTAACAGTGAATGAGTACTTGGGTCTATTTACTAATCTATTTTAGTTGTTTAGCACAAAAATTAATACACGCTAATAGCTTGGTGCTACATCAGCTCTTTGAGCATACTAATTGCCTCGTTACACAGCTAATGCAGAAGCTGCCGTTAGAACGTGTGCAGCTTGTAGTTAACATAGAGGTCATTACTGCGCATTAACTGCTAATGTGACAGGTATAGCTAACTTCATTCTGCATTATCAGCCATGCCATTAATGCAGTGTAGTAAATTTTGTCCCGTGTTAGTGACACAGCTGCCCTCCCAAAGGCCCTACAGTTGCTGCAGAGGTTTTCCACTAGCATGCCTTAACTTTTACCGTTAACACGGGGTTGGTGCAGATACTGCATATGTAAAATTTCTTTGTATTGTAACCCTGCTTCCTCTTCCAATACAAATATAAATAATAAAGCATGTAGGGCCCGATATTCATCTGGGCAGGGCTAAGCGCTGTAGCTGCTTAGCCCTGCCTGCCGACCCCTTAACCCCAGATATTCATTTCCGCGGCGATGGAAGTGAATATCTGGGCCTGGTCACACTGCCCGGCAGTGGCCGAGGTTAACTGTGCAGCATCAATATTGGATGCTGCATGGCTAGTGCTCGGCACCTATATAGGCACCGAGCACTAACTGTATGGCTTCCATTATCGGTGCTGCACAGTTAGCACCGGTCCCTACATCTGCTTTGCCCCAGAATGCCCCCAGCACGCCCTGATTCTAGCTGGCTAGCATCAGGGCGTGTAGGGGACTTAGTTGGGGATATTCAACGGCACTACCTGTGTAAGTGCCGTTGAATATCCGGTTAGCAAGCATTTACACAGTTAACTGGTTGTTAACCATGTAAATGCCCTTTGAATATTGGGCCCGTAATTTCTGATACCTGTTCATCCATGTTGCACATGTACAGTAAAGGCACAGGTCCGATGGGTCATTAATACTTGATTTACAGTGCCTTGCAAAAGTATTCATCCCCTCAGTTTTTGTCCTGTTTTGTCGCATTATGTACAACCTAGAATGAAAATGGAGGTTTATTTGGATGTTAGGTAATGAGCCTAACAATATAGTCCAAATTGGTGAAGTGGAATGACAATAAAATATCTTGTATATATAAAAAAACAAGTAAAAACGGAAAAGTTGTGAGTGCATATGTATTCATCCCTTTTGCTATGAAACCCCTAAATAAGATCTGGTCCAACCAATTAACCTAATTAACCTCAGAAGTCACATAATTAGTTGATTAGAGTCCACCTGTGTGCAATCAGTATCATATGATCTGTCACATGATGTCTGCATAAATATACCTGTTCTGAAAGGCCCCTAACTGCAACACCAGTAAGCAAGCAACATGAAGACTAAGGAGCACACCAAACAGGTCAGAGAGAAAGTTGTGGAGAATTATAGATCAGGGTTGGGATATAAAAATAATATCCCAAGTTCTGAATATCCCACAGGCACCATTAAATCCATTATAACAAAATGGAAAGAATATGGCACCACTACAAACCTGACAAGAAAAGGCCGCCCACCAAAACTCACAGACCGGGCAAGGATGGCATTAATCAGAGATGCTACAAAGACACTAAGGATAACACTGAAGGAGCTGCAAAGATCCACAGCGGAGGTGGGAATATCTGTCCATAGGACCACTTTAAGCCATACACTCCACAGAGTGGGGCTTTATGGAAGAGTGGCCAGAAAAAAGCTATTGCTTAAAGAAAGAAATAAGAAAACACGTTTGGAGTTTGCACAACAGCATGTGGTGGACCCCCCCAAACACATGGAAGAAGGTTCTCTGGTCAGAAGTGACGAAAATTGAACTTTTTGGCCATCATGGGAAACACCATGTGTGCCGCAAACCCAACTCTTCCCATCACCCCGAGAACACCATTCCCACAGTGAAACATGGTAGTGGCAGCATCATGCCGTGGGGATATTTTTCATTGGCAGGGACAGGAAAACTGGTCAGGACTGAAGGAATGATGGATGGCAGTAAATGCAGGGCAATTCTTGAGGAAAACCTATTTCAGTCTGCCAGAGTTTTGAGACTGGGATGAAGGTTTACCTTCCAGCAGGACAATGACCCTAAACATACTGCTAAAGCCGGTTTAAAAGAAAACATTTAAATATCTTGGAATGGCCTAGTCAAAGCCCAGACCTCAATCCATTTGAGAATCTGTGTATGATTTGAAGACTTTTGTACACCAATGCAACCCATCTAACTTGAAGGAATTTCAACAGTTTTGCCTTGAGGAATAGGTGAAAATCCCAGTGACTGGATGTGCTAAGCTAATAGAGACATACTCTAAGAGACTTACAGCTGTAATTGCAGCAAAAGGTGTCTCTACAGCAGGAATGGGCAAACTACGGCCCGCGGACCTTTTAATCCGGCCCGCTAGCCCACCTCTTCCATGTGGCGCACACTATGGACAATCATCCCTTCCTATTTCTAGTGCAGCACTTAGTTAAAAGGCATGTTTACTTCCGCGCCTTTCAGGCGGTGCGCATAGGCGATGACGCGCGCACTTGAGGATTCCCGGGCTCGTCGTGAGGAGAGAGACCGCCGAGGTGCCACGCGGCATGCTGCTTGCGCCCGCTCCATGGAGGCTGGGAAGAGGAAGATTAAGAGCTTGCAGGATGGGGTGGAGCACACCGAGGGGAAGAGCAAGCGGCTGCAGAAGGAACCGGAGCAGCAGAGGAACTGCATAGAAACTGTAAGTACCCGTGGTGCAGCTCTGCTTATGAATCTCCCCCTGCACAGGCCCGGTGGTGGTAGTTCGGTAACGCTCTTAGGTGAGTCACATATGTTAAAACCCCGAGGAGTGGTAGGGCCTGCATGGGATTTATCCTTGAACTGTGCGTTCAGGTGCTTTGCTTGCCTGGCTGCTCTGGAGAGTTGCTTAGAGTCCGCGAATGACATTTCTAGTTCTTGCCAAGGAAAGTAGGAGGCTGGCAGTGGAATGTTAGCCATAGGACCAAGTGATGTGCAAATTCTGCTCAGATGATTCAGTCCACTGCATGAAACCCTGATTTGACCACTTACATAAATTGTCATGGACAGGTGGTTAATTTTGGGATTCATAATTTAAAATGAAATATGTCTTTTAGTATCCAAAATATAGCAGAGCGCTAGCTAATTTATTCATTTATTCACCTCACTTTCTAGAGGACGCAGCGTAATCTCGCGATGGCCGGCTAGTGTAGTGCAAGGGAGACCACCAACACTGTTCCCACTAAAATTGAAGGTACTATTTTATGAAAGAAATACATTGCATAAAAGTTTTGTAAAATAACTCTTTTTATGCTTTTCTACCTTAAATTAATCTAAACATTTAATGTTACAAATTTAAATTTAATTTATATTAATTCACACATACACACCGTCCCATCTACTCTTGGTCTGGCCCCCGGGTCCAATATATGAACCCATTGCGGCCCTCGAGTCAAAACGTTTGCCCACCCCTGCTCTACAGCCTATTGACTTCGGGGGGTGACTACATATGCACACTCCTGATTTCAGTTTTTTTTGTCTTACTTATTGTTTGTGTCACAATAAAGGATATTTTTGCACCTTCAAAGTCGTAGGCATGTTGTGTAAATCACATGGTGCTAACCCCCAAAACTCCATTTTAATTCCAGGTTGTAATGCGACAAAACAGGACAAACACAGAGGGATGAATACTTTCACAAGGCACTGTGTATGTTGGGGAGATTAATCCCTTGTGTAGTGGTTATCTTAGGGATGTTGAGGTCCTGGGCTAGAGAGTCATTTCAGGGTCCTTACTTTGATCATCTATAAGCAAGTCAGACATTTTTATTTCAATTTCAATTTGCCCTGTCTATGAAAGTATGCCTATGCATGAAGCTGCAATAAAAGTTGCATCTTTTTAATATGATTTAGGATAATTAGATAAATAGTTGAGTATTAAAATGCAAATAGCGCTACTTTGCAAAAATGCCCCCCTAAATTGGGCTCTGGGCATGTACCTGTTCTAAATCCTCTTAAAGCTACTGCTGTTTTGTGTGGGGCAGCTTACACTCCATTTCTATCACCTTTGTCCTTGCTGCACTTTGTTGAATATTATTATGAGCTATCAGATAATACAAGCATTGCAGGAGCTGACTGTTGCATGTTCTCAGTAAGCTATGCATTGCCATTTGACCTGCTAATGTTCCGCATTTGTGAGCATGAGAGCCATTCATCAATTAAATGAGAAGGCAGACAACAGACTTGAGAAATGCTTTTTGGGGGAGAACACCAAGGGCTACATGCCTGACTTGCAAAACTCTAGTTCATCAAATTGTCAGAGCATTACAGAGCCTTTCACCTCTAGGTCACTGGTCTGAATCCAGCTCAGGTTAGTAGGGACTTCAAATAAAAAGTGGTCTATGTGAAATGAGTTGGTAGGTTGTAGCTCTGTTTCAGGGATCATAGCAGAAGCATTCACTTTGCAGCCCCTGTCAGATTCTCACAAATGTATGAGTTCTGCTGTATACCTTATCACTGATTGGTGTCAAGGACACAAGAAGAAAGAGTCTACATTTCCTTAAGTAATCTACAGCCATTTTTCACTCTAATAAGTGGTCTTGTATGTATATCTTGCTGCTGCTTCCCCCCCCCTGTTATTTCTTGTGGAACCAGTCAGTATAAGTGCTTAAGATGTTTAAATGAGACCAACAGACAACTGAAGTATCAGAAAGCAATTTTGACCTCTTGTCTTTATTTTGTGCTCTTTTGATGTGAACATGCTCTAGATGCTTTCACTGTCTTATTCTAGATGATGGCGATGTTAGTAGAGTAACTTTAAAAGAATGAAAAGAAACAACGTGCTTCTAGCACATTGTAATGAAACTGATCATTTGGAAACACCAGTGAGCAGGGGCATGCTTAACCCCTTGTAACGGGGGTTTAATTAAGATTGCTGAGCTGCACATTGCCTCCAGGCAGCCTTTTGCATAGGTGAGAGCGCCTGTTGTCGAGGGTCCATCTCTTTGTCTGTTAGGCCATTTGTCCACACGCAGGAAGTTTAAGTTTTGGAAGCGCATGCACTTCTGAAGCTAAAACTCCAGCTGTTGAAGCTCATGATGGTGAGAAAGAACCTGGTGTTGGCAAGATTTCCAACACCCACCGACACAGCGGTAGAATCAGCATGTACTGGAGAGCTCCTCAGCTCCTATCAGCCTATGAAAAAGGGTAAATCCATGGTGGAGGGGGAAATTGGTGATTGCCAATATCCAACCCCTGTCAATAGATGAACAGGGGCAGTAGCAGTTGTGGAGACAGAATCAGCACGTGCTGGTGAGGCTCATATTCTCTGATTTACAAAAGAAGAGGGACAGACCTGCAGTAGTGGCAGCAGAATAAGTGTGTACCACAAGGACTCTAGCCCCCATGGCACAAGAAGAGGGCCATTCCATTACACCTGAAGAAAACGTGCAGGGCTTCTATGCCACTAGAGGTATCAGTGATGTGGGTGGGGAAGGTAGATAAGGAAAGGAAAAGGGAACAGAAGAAGAGGAGGGTGAGAGAGGATAGGGAGGAAAGAGAATGAAAGTGAGGACAAGGAACAAGAGGGAACATGGGAAAGAGGAAGAAATGGAACTGAGGAGATGTATGAGTATGAGGGGTGAATCATGCCTCTCAACTCCCCCTTGCATATATACACTCACCCCTTCCCACACAGAAGCCATCTTTTGAAAATGACTGAATTCATGAACTCAACGCAAATGAACCCCCCAGCAAAAACAAAAGTCACAGCCTATTGTGAGTGTGACCAACCAGCCCATATTTAAATGTCAAGAGTGATACAGGTTAATGTGGATCCAGGGAAGACTCAACTGGCCACATTACAAGCTAGAGAAGGTGCTTAAAGTCCCACCAGTCATTCTTTTCCCCAACCCCAATTCATACCTATCAGTCTTCTCTCCCTCACTCTTAGCAGCCTGTCCACACCATACTTTCTTTCTTCCCCTCTAACCCATCTACACCACACTTCAACCCTCCAGCAGGCGATCACCAGTTTCTCTCTCCCCTCAGCTCATCTACACTACGCTCTCTCCCACCAGCCTGCCCTCACCACTCTCTCTAAGCCTTCCTATTCTCTCACATTCTCCCAATATTTCCTTCTCTCTCCTTCTTGTCTGTGTCTTCTGTCCCCTTCTTACTCCCTCTGCATTTTTTAATTCTTCCCCTCCTGCATGACCATGGTTTAATTTTTTTTATCTTTATTTATTTATTTACCAACCATTTTTATACTGCGTTTTTCCAGACGATCAAAAGCTGTTTATTTGGGGACAATATGTTTAATAGATCTCTGCTTGCTCCCTACACTCCCTAAAACTCTGTTCCTTATTTCCCCTTGACCCAGCCTTCTGTTTCCCTCCACTCCACATCAAGATCTAATGCCCCTTCCCCTAGCCAGTTTCCCTCGTCCTTTCCTTCACTGTTTCCCACCTCTCGCCCCTCCTCAGCAAGTGAGACTTCCCTTCATTGGCACGCATAACTCATTTTTCATCTTTCCCCCATGGTGCTGAATCGTTTTCCTGGTCTGCTTTCCCTGAGCACAGGCACATTTCTGTTTTCTGGGACTATTCCTGCTTTTGCATCCCATGTAGTGCTTTCCATGGTACTCAGGCTATTGACAGTCCCATGACTTCAGAGTCCACATGAGATGCTCCACTGCCTGCCTCTCCTAAATTCTGGCAGCCAGCAAAGTGCACAGTTTGAAACCTCAGATATCTCATATTGGCTGTGAAATCCAGATGTGGGAGCATACAATCATACTAACCCATTGCATTCTGGCCTTCCTATCTGATACTGCTTCAGTGGTTGAGGAAAAAGCATCTGGCTGGAGTTGCTGTCAAGAACTGAGACGTAGCCAGAGAGCTTTACCAAAGCAAAGAGGAGAGTAAGGATTCATTAAATGAGCAGAAGGGAAGTCAGGGAACCAAATCAGGAAACACAGAGTTTTGGGGGGAAATACACTTTACCCCCTAAACTCTATCCATGCTCCCCTGTTACCTTTTCCTGCTGCTATTATGTCATTTCTTTGTGCCCACCCAGTCCAATAGCCCCACTAGATCCTTTCTGTGAGATATAGCATAAAAACGATGGGCCCGATATTGAACACGATTAATGTGGTTAGCAGACCTGCTTACTGCATTAATTGCGGTGACTGGGATATCAATGGCACTAAAGCAGTTAGTGCTACTGAATATCCCTGGGTGCCGGTGCTGATGCCCCGATGCTAGCAGGGGCATTCCTGGGCAGAGAGCAGGTGGCACCCGGCAGTAACCAGGCAGTGGCAATATTGGAGTTGCTGCCTAGTTATCACTAAGTGACAAAAGTTAGGCACCTTAAAGGGTGGCCTAACTTTCACTTCAGAAGCTAACCAGACAATGGCTGAATATTGCTGCTGATCGGTCAGCCTCCACCCTATCCAGCTGATCTGCATATTCAATGCTGGTGGCCAGATATGGCCCTATCATTGAATATCCATGTCTTTGGTTTATCCCAATGGCTTCAGGGCTGAAAGAAAAGGACATAAACCAAGCTGTTCCCCACAACCAACTGGCCTAATTAGCAATATTATATCTTTTAGCTAGTGTTAATTGGGCTGGATCAATTGTGTGTGTGGGGGTGGCGGAGGGGGCAACTGGTAAATTCTGAAAATTGTATTTTGAATCTTTCTTTTATCAGTATGTCAACACACATCGTCTCGAAAGTCCTAATCTTATCCCTAGTACTGCTTTCCTCCTCAATCTATTCACTGAATGGACAAGGCACATCTACACTCCTTCCTTTGCCCTTGGTGGAACTATTTTAATTTAATCCTTCCCCTCCCTCCAATACCCTACCCTATCCCCTGCAACCTCTACCTAATACTCCATATGGAATCTGTTTCAGAGGAATAGATATTTAAGCCCCCAAGGCTGTTTGTGGTGTCGATATACATAGCACTCTGCACTCGCCATCTTAAGCTTTATGTTCACCCAGCATTTCTTGGATGGATGTTCTGCCCCAACCCAAAATTTCAAGATCACCTTTTTTGCTACCAGAACTGCCACTTGTTCAAATTTGATCTCAGCCTTTGATAGTTTATTGTCTCGCAGGATGGCGGCATCTCTGAACAAGATTAAGCTGTAATCCCATTCATCTTCCTTCCCCAGGTACCTATTCACAGACTCCCTCACTTGTTCCCACAACTCTTCAACCCAGGGCATTCCAGAAACATGTGATGATAATTCCCCCCTCACTGTGCATTTCAGACAGTTTCCATCATTCCACAACTTCAATTGGGCTCCCCTACCCCTTGTTAAATAAGCTCTATGCAGGATATTAAATAGAATCTCCTGAAGTCCAGCATTTACAGAAAGCTCTTTAATTTGTTCAAATAGCCCCTTTATCTGCTCCTGATTAACCGCCTCTCCCTACTCCTTTCCCCACCGTTTTCGCTAACCCTGCCAGATGTATAGAATCCAGCATATTCTTCCTTAGCCTGTACAAAGTCGATAGCTTATTCCAAAATGGGGTAACTCCTCTGAAATCTTCATCCACTTCCCTTAAAACTAGCCCCTCCGGCTCCCTGGTCCATCCAGTAATGATGTACCTGAAGATATGGTAACAGATGGTTGTAGGATATGCCCCACTTTTCCTTCACTTGCAAAAAGGATAGACATGTATTATCCTCCAGTTTCACCAAACACCCCTTACCTGTGCAACTCTACACCCTTCACTCTTGAAACCTAGACTTGCCCATTCTAGGTTCAAAGCAGAGATCGCCTACCATTCTTAAGAAGAGAGAAACTCAGCAGTTCTCACAATTATCGACTTCCTACTCCACACATCCCACAGTCCCTTAGGCCCACATATGCTTCATGAATCAACATATAATGAAGGCTACATTGTATAAACATAAGTCTGGGAGACCCACCCCTCCCTTTTCCTCCCCCAATATTAATTTATAATATCCTATCTGAACACCTTTCACTCCCCAAATAAACTGCCTTATGGCCCCTCTAAAGACAAGTTTCTCCCTCCTTTTGATATAGGGAGGAGGAGTAGCCTAGTGGTTGGGGCAAGGTACTTCAGGCCGGAAGGTCGGAGGTTCAAATCCCACTAGAGGACAGCAACCTTGGGCCGGAAGGACTGGGGTTTCTAGTCCCACAGATGCTCCTTGTGGTCTTGGGCAAGCCACTTAACCCTCCATTGCCCATGTTTCCTGTAAGTATTAGTGTATGTGTCTCATATCCCTGCGTGTTAAATGTGTTGTGACCGCTTTGATTGAAGGATAAGGCGGTATACAAAACTGTCTAAATAAAAAATAAAAAATAAAATATAGGAAGCGCATGTAACACATACAGTAGTGCAAGTGTGGTTCTAGCGACATTTTAACATTTTATTCTCCCCAGTAAGGACAAAGGGAGCTCTCTTCACTTTGTGCACAATGATTTAACTTGTTTTTTCTATTATAATTTTCTGGTCTGAAATAATTTGGCTTATACTTAGATGAACGCCCAAGTATTTCATAGTTCCTTTCGCCCACCAGAGGGGACAGTCTGTCCAGTGTGTCTATGGTTCCACCCCTTGAATCAACATTACTTCAGATTTGTCAGAATTAACTGTGAGTCCTGAAGAACTCCCAAATTCTTTATTGATATCCATTACCCATCTTGCCCCTTCCCTGGTGCAGCTCATAAACAGCAGCATATCATCTGAAAATAAATTAATTTGATACTCTTGCACAACTAATTTAATTCCAGAATACTCCCCTGACTCCCTAATTTTGATAGCCAAGGACTCCAATGATAATATAAATAGTAGGGAGGACAGTTGGCAGCCCTATCTGATTCTTCTTCCCGAAGGTATGGACTCAGTCAACCTGCCATTCAGCAAGGTCTGCGCTGTGAGTTCACGGTAGCAGCGCCGTACCTAACCCTGTGCAAGCAGTGTGGCCACACACGGCACATTTGCCGACCTCGGTTCCCCCTCCCCCCTCCCATGCTGCTGCCCTTGCCCCGCCACTGCTTTTCATGTTTCCTTGGTGCTGGTGGCAGCATAAGAACATAAGATATGCCATACTGGGTCAGACCAAGGTCCATCAAGCCCAGTATCCTGTTTCCAACAGTGGCCAATCTAGGTCATACGTACCTAGCAGTTTCCCCAAAAGACACAGGTTCCACAATGCTTGTACTGGGTCAAGCATTGATATCCTGGGTCCCTTCTTAATAATGGTTTATGGACCTTTCCTCCAGGAACTTGTCCAAACCTTTTTTAAACCCAGCTACACTAACAGCCTTTACTACATCCTCCGGTAACAAATTCCAGAGTTTGATTACACGTTGAGTGAAAAAATATTTTCTTTTATTAGTCTTAAATAGTTTACCCTGTAGCTTCATTGCATGTCCCCTAGTCTTTCTATATTCTGATAACGTGAACAATCGATCTACGTTTACCCGTTCCACTCCGTTCATTAATTTATAGACTTCTATCATATCTCCCCTCAGCCGTCTCTTTTCCAGGTTAAAGAGCCCTAACCTTTTTAGCCTTTCTTCATAGGAGTATCCTTCCATCCCCTTTACCATTTTGGTGGCTCTTCTCTGAACCTTTTCTAATAATGCTATATCCTTTTTAAGATACGGCGACCAGAATTGCACACAATATTCAAGGTGCGGTCTCACCATGGAACGATATAGAGGCATTATAATATCTTTTGTTTTATTTTCCATTCCTTTCCTTATGATACCTAGCATTCTATTTGCTCTCTTGGCCGCCGCTGCACACTGGGCCGAGGGATTTAACATGTTATCCACAATGACGCCTAAATCTTTTTCCTGGGTTGTGGTTCCTAATGTGGAACCTTGCATTGTGTAACCATAGTTTGGGTTGTTCTTCCCTAGGTGCATAACTTTGCACTTGTCCACATTAAATTTCATCTGCCATTTTGATGCCCAGTCTTCTAATTTATCAAGATCCTCTTGTAATTTTCCACAATCTTCTTGGGTTTTAACAACTTTAAATAGTTTTGTGTCATCTGCAAATTTGATAACCTCACTCGTTATTCCACTTTCCAGGTCATTTATGAATATGTGAAAAAGCAGCGGACCCAGCACAGATCCCTGGGGTACACCACTATTCACCTTTCTCCATTGGGTAAATTGGCCATTTAGCCCAACCCTCTGCTTTCTGTCTTTTAACCAGTTCTTGATCCACAGTAGTACACTGCCTCCTATCCCATGACTCTTTAGTTTTGCCAAAAGTCTCTGATGAGGGACCTTGTCAAAGGCTTTCTGAAAGTCCAGATACACTATATCAACTGACTCACCTTTGTCCACCTGTTTATTCACACTTTCAAAAAAACATAACAGATTAGTAAGACAAGATCTTCCTTGTCTAAATCCATATTGGCTGTCTCCCATTAGGCCATGACTATCTACATGCTGAGTAATTTTATTCTTTATGATGGTTTCTACCATTTTTCCCGGTACTGACGTGAGGCTCACCGGTCTGTAGTTTCCCGGATCACCCCTGGAACCCTTTTTAAAAATTGGTGTTACATTGGCGATCCTCCAATCAGTAGAGATGATTTTAATGATAGTTCACAGATTACTAATAGCAGGTCTGCAATCTCATATTTCAGTTCTTTTGTGAGATTTGGACCTTCTGATCTGACTCCTGGTATTATTGGGTTGTGTATTCTCTGCTGCTACACTTTCAACACCCTTGGATGTATACCATCCAGCCCAGGTGATTTGCTACTCTTCAGTTTATCTAATAGTTGTAATACATCTTCCCGATGTATCGATATTTCCTTCAATTCTTCCGCGCCTTTAAATACCACTTCAGTCATGGGTAACATCCCTACATCTTCCTCAGTAAAGACCGAAGCAAAGAATTCATTCAGTCTCTCCGCTATCGCCTTTTCACCTCTTAGTGCCCCTTTAACTCCTCTATCATCTAATGGACCAACTGACTCTCTCACAGTTTTTTTGCTACGAATGTACTTGAAAAAATCTTTATTTCGCGTTTTTGCTTCCGCAGCAAGCTTCTTCTCAAATTCTCCCTTTGCCTGCTTTATCAATGCCTTGCATTTGGCTTGGCAGTGCTTGTGCTGTTTCCAGGTTTCGTCATTTGGCTCTTTTTTCCATTTCCTGAAAGATGCTTTTTTGGCAACAACAGCCTCTCTGACCTCACCTTTAAACCATGCTGGCAGTTTTTTGGACTTCCTTCCACTTTTCTTAAAGCGTGGAAAACAGCTGGTCTGGGCTGCCAAGATAGTATTTTTCAACAACACCAAAGCTTGATGTAAGTCTTTAACCTTTGCAACTGCCCCTTTAAGTTTTTTCTTAACTATTTTCCTCATTTTATCATAGTCTCCCTTTTGAAAGTTAAAAGGTAGTACTGTGGATTTCCGTACTATCCCTCCTCCACTAATTAAATCAAAGCCGATCATGCTATGATCACTATTGCCAAGTGGCCCCAACACCCTTTTCCTATTCGTCTCTCCGGGCCAGTCCAGAACAGATGGGTAGTCAAATCTCCCTCCTCTAGTTTTTAGCCTTTCCTTTGGCTATTGTCGCTGTCAAGTGCTTTGGTGCTCAAGCACGGCGCACGATCATATACCTTCTGTGTGACTCTTCCGCTATCTCTTCTTCTTTGTTGTTGTTTTGGCTGCTTGCTACATGGAGACTGTCTTCTGTTACCAGGGGAGAGATGGGTAACCTAGCAACAAGAATCAGTATTCCGTCCTCAGCTGCTAGAGGAGGGAGATTTGACTACCCATCTGTTCTGGACTGGCCCGGAGAGAACTCAAGGAAAGACAATTAGCAGGTAAGGCCTAATTTCTCCATCTCTTGCACTAGATCTGGTGTTCCACTAAGGACTAGGTCTAATATGGGTCGGTTCATGAACCAGCTGCTCCAAGAAGCAGTCATTTATGTCATCTTGGAACTTTATCTCCCTAGCATGTCCTGCCGTGACACTGACCCAGTCGATACCGGGTTAATTGAAATCACCCATTATTATTACTGCTCTGTAACTTTTGTTATCTTCCTTGATTTCTTTGAGCATTTCATCATCCATTTGTTCATTCTGGCCAGGTGGTCGATAGTACACCCCCACTGCCATCGCCTTCCCCTTTTTACACGGAATTTCAATCCATAGAGATTCTACAGCAAATTTTGTTTCCTGCAAAACTTTAATCCTTTCTGATTCAATGCCCTCTCTAACATAGAGCGCAACCCATCCACCAATTTGATCAGCTCTATCATTACGATATAGTTTGTACCCAGGTATCACAGTGTCCCACTGGTTGTCCTCCTTCCACCATGTCTTTGAGATTCCAATCATATCTAACCTCTCATTTAGTGCTATATATTCTAACTCTCCCATCTTATGTTTTAGACTTCTAGTATTTGCATACAAGCATTTTAGAGACTGCATTTTATTCATATTAATTTGGCTATTGGTAGACATGGGTAATTTGGGATCTTTAAGCTCTGTCTGCTCCATACTCGAGGGCATTTGGGCTACTTTAATCTTATTTGGAACCTCTCTGCTTTTGGTAGTATCCTTCAAGGATACATTCTTCTGAACCATCCGCTCTTGGGCGACTGTTGGCTTTCTCCTATTATCTAGTTTAAAAGCTGCTCTATCTCCTTTTTAAAGGTTAATGCCAGCAGCCTGGTTCCATCCCGGTTAAGGTGAAGCCAATCCCTTCGGAAGAGCCCCTCCTTTCCCCAGAATGTTCCCCAGTTCCTAACAAATCCAAAACCCTCATCTCTGCACCATTGTCTCATCCACACATTGAGACTACGGAGCTCTGCCTGCCTTTTGGGTCCTGCACGTGGAACGGGAAGCATTTCGGAGAACGCTACCCTGGAAGTTCTGGATTTCAACTTCCTACCTAAAAGCCTAAATTTAGCCTCCAGAACCTCCCTACCACATTTTCCTATGTCATTGGTACTGACATGTACCAAGACAGCAGACTCCTCCCCAGCACTATCTAAGACCTTATCTAGGTTGTGCATGAGGTCCGCTACCTTCACACCAGGCAGGCATGTTACCAGGCGATCCTCATGTCCACCAGCCACCCAGCTATCTACATGCCTAATGATCGAATCACCAACTATAATGGCTGTCCTAACCCTTCTCTCATGGGCACATGGCCCTGGAGAAACTTCCTCGGTGCGAGAGAGTTTTACATCACCTGGAGGACAGGTCCTAGTTACAGGATCACTTCCTGCCACACCAGGGTGATGCTCTCCTGTCACTTGACCTCTCCCCTCCGTGGCAACAGGGATGCTACCAGACTGGAGGTGGGACTTCAGGACTATATCCCTGTAGGTCTCGTCTATGTACCTCTCTGTCTGTCTTATGTTTTCCAAGTCTGCTACTCTAGCCTCTAGAGAACGGACTCGTTCCCTGAGAGCAAAGAGCTCCTTGCACCTAGTAAGACCTCTCACCAACTGGGAGAAAATCATACATGTGACACTCTCAGTGGAGCAGACAGCAAATTTTTTTTTTAAAGTGGATCTTTCTGATTTCCTGCTAGCACGCAGGTCTGATCCCTTCCTCCTTTGACGTGGGCATATATCAGAGGAGGAAGGGATGAGAACTGCAAACTAGCAGGAAATTGGAAAGACCCACAGTGTTTTTTTTCCATTTTAGATCTGCAACCTGCACATAGTGGCAGGTGCACCTACTCTTGCTGCCTTGCTGGGCAGACTAGATGGACCATACTGGTCTTTATCTGCCGTACGTTATTATATATGTATGTCCTTCTATACCAAAGTTGTTTTAGACTCAGAACAAGTATTCCTAATTTATTTTATTGAATACTTTCTCTGCATCTAAGTTTGTTATAACCTCTTCTGTACCTCTGTCTCTTTCCAGGTATAATGCTGTCAACGCCCTGAGGAAGTTGGCAGAAGCATACCGGTCCCTTATGAACCCCACTTGATCTTCATGTACTAGGAGGGGTCATATTTACTCAATGCTTTTTGCCAAGATGGCCGCTATAAGCTTTAGATCTTGATTTAGTAGGGATATGTATTTACAGGACCCAATCATTTCCGGCAACATCCCCATCATTGGCTTAGGCAACACTACCACATGTGCTCTGTTTTGCCATCTACCAAAACAACCACGATTGGATGCTGCTTCCCCCCAACGAGCAAGGGCTGGAGCAATTAAGTTATCCAGCACTTCATAAAATTCCAATGCCCAATCCATTTGAACCACGCTATAGCACCCCTCACTTCCTCCACTTCCAGAGGTCTATTGAGCTGATGTGGCGTGAGCCTTGCAAGTGTCAGTTGGTCAAAGAAGCACTCTCTAGCACTAGTGTCATGCGATCCCTGCCTGTACAGGTCCCAATAAAATTCCGTGAACTGTTGTGATAGACTCTTCTTCCTACCCATTTCTGCTCTTTGTAATCTTTTATTTTAGTAACACAGTCTTACCTCTTGATTCCCTTACTAAACTTCCAAGCAATTGTTCCACCTTTTCCTCCATTTATGAAGCCCCCATTTGTACCTTTGGCTACCCTCCTGTGCCCTTGCCTGAATCAGCTCATACACTTTACGCTTCACCTTCCAACCTCTTCAATAATCTGCTTTCACATTTCCTCCATACTTTTACCTCAGAGGACTGCTTTGGCCACATCCCAGTAGTTTGTCGACTCCTCACCTTCCTCATCATTCTCTATTTGGTAGTCTTGCCATGCCTTCCAGAGAAATGTATGAAAAACCCTGTCTTTATACCAAGTGGGGTTCGTTTTCCAGATCCGATCCCTATCCCCTTCTAAAGGACTCAGATAATTTGGACTGCAGAGTGATCAGACTGAGTAGATTCCTCTATCTTGGCTTCCACCAGCCTGTAAAACAACATATCGTCTACGAGCATATAATCTAACCTTGTGTACAATTTATGAAGAACAGAAAATTGAGTATATTCCTTTTTTGTGGGGTGCAGCATTCTCCATGCATCCAAAAGCCCCAATTCTGAGAGAAGGAAACCAACTTCCCTTCTCTTTTGATCTTTCCGTGGGCTTTTCCCAGGGCTGCAGTTGATGGAAGGATCCGCTGTGATATTAAAATCACCAACAGCACTATTTTATAGGAGTTAAATCCCACTACCTTTGCCACTGCAGCAGAGAAGAAGGCATGAGTGTATTTGCTGGGGGCATACTCATTACATAGCAACAGACATTTCCCCGTTAAGCATTCCCATCCATAATACGTATCTAACCTCCCCATTCTGTATGATTTTATGAGTTTCAAATGCTGTCACCCTGCTGATTAAAATGGCAACTCCTCTTTGTCTACCATTAAAAGAGGAAAAGGCATGTTCATCTCCCAGCCTCGCTTATGTTTTAGGTATTCCCGTCATTCCAAATGGGTTTCTTGCACGTGTTTGTACCTTCTTGCAATAATTCAAGACTCTGATGCTCTTGACCAGTGAGTGCAGACCAGCTACATTCCAAAGTCAGGACAGTAGTATCTGTCATTTTATCATACCATTCACTTCTCCAATGAACCATCACTGAAACCTTTTGTGTTCCAGAGTGAGCCTCCCGGCTGGACCCACGTTATCCCTTTTTCCTCCCACATCCTTACCACCTTTATGGCCTTCCTCCAGACAGTTAGTTCCACCATCAACCTGCTCATTACCCCAACTAATCCCTTCCCCCCATCTTACACTTTGAATGCTTCCCATACACCCTCAGCCCCCCTCCAATCCTCAATCCCATTGCCCCAGTCCCCAGCCGCTGCCATAAGAGCATGCTCCACTGTTCTGAATTTGGATAATGCTCATATTCAGATTAACCCCATTTCCCATCCCTCTCCACTCATTCGCCCATCATGCCATCCACACCAACCACTCATCCCATCACTCAGTCCATCCCCCCAACTCATACTATCCCCCCACCTCCGTGATATCAATACTGGATCAGTCAGTTCTACAATGCTGGTGCCACCTGCAATGCACATCTTCCCAAAAAGTCATAACTGGCCTTGCAACTGTTCCCAGTCCAAAGATACTTCAATAGCAAGCTCCTAGCTGCCTCTCCTAGTCATCACCAACCTGACGAACTTGCATGCTCCACACCAGATGACCATGAGGAATGAACTAGCTTCCTTGGAGCTTGGTGGTCCGCAGCAGAACAAAGAAGAAAAACAAGAGAAAAGGAGAGGGGGGGGGGGGGGCAAGCAGTGGTCCAAGGTCTTCACTCCCTATACGGTGCCACCTCAGCTGCTCCAGCAGTAGTCTCTCATAATCATGCTCTTCCATTAATAAGTTTAAAATTCACAGGCTAGTTAGATTAATGTCAGTCACTTTGTTCATAAAAACTGTATTTCTGTCAGGCCTCCCAAAATCTCACTGACCTCCATGCTTCCAATGCACCACGAGGTCCTTATTAATCCTGGTTGGCCTGGTTCAGGTAGCGCTGTGCCTCCTCCTTGGTGTTTAAGAGAACTGGCAAATAGCCGCCATTATTTTGAGCTTTGGGGGCTACAGCAGGGCTAAACGAACAGTCTTACATGCAGGGCAGTGCATATGGCTGCCATCTTTTCTTTGGGCTGCAACCTGAGCAGAGTAGTCTTTGAAGAGCCTCAGCTGGAGGCCCTCATATTGCAGCCCCCGCAGGTTTTGGACCACCCGAATTAGGGCCGACTTATCAGTCCAATTCAAAATGTTTGCAATTACAGGCCATAGCCTCACTGCCCTCTCCCTTATTGGCCTTATCCTATGAACCTGCTCACAAACAACTTTAACGCCTTGCGCAGTAAGATCTATCTTCTCTGGAAGCCATTTCTCAAATTTGTCACACAGATCCTCTCAGCCACTGCTTCAGGCAGCCCCAGCAGCCTGATATTGTTTCTGCAGTTATGATTTTCTTGATCATCCACTCTTTGTAAGAGTGCTGCATTTGCTGAAGCACATGGCCTGCCACTTTGTCAAGCTGTGCCTCTCCTCATCTCCGCCGCAGGATTTGGCGGTAGCATGGCTAAGCACAGGGGAGCGCAGCTCGGTGCACAGGGGGCATGGTATGGCTCGGAGAGGGGCAGCACGGTTTGGGGTGAGGGTGGAACAGCCGGGGGTTCTGCCTACGGCAGTAGAAACTCTTGGGCCGGCCCTGTGCTCAACGATAATGTCTTTGTGCAAGGGATCAGGCATGTGTAGGCAGAGTGGATGAAAGCCACCTGTTTTTCCAGGCACTGTTTCAGCTCTAGGGAAGGGTTTTAATCACGATAATTTTGCTGGCTTTTCAGAACTCTCCTCCTCACCACCTTTCTTCAGCCTGCCATAACCAGAAGTCTTCCTTCCTTTCATTTCTTTGATAATTATTTTCTTTTCTCTCCACTTGTGTATCTCTTTCTATATGCAGGCTATTTCTTACCTTCTATCACCTCCTCCTACCAGTTCCAACTCTCTCTTTAATCCTTTATGCCTCTTCCCTCTACCATGATCTATTCTCACAACCCTTTTCTCAGCTTATTTCCCTACTGGCCACTCTACTCTCTCACTCCCATGCAGCTTCTCTCCCAATGCTCTTCACCTCCCTCAGCTCCTCTTTCCCTCTTAAATCCCCTTCTGCCAACTCCTCACCCGCTTCTCCTATCACATCGTGCTCTCTTCTCTTGGTTCCATTCTGTCTTTCACAGCCAATGTCCCTTCTCTCAGTTCCTCTTCCCCTCATAATCCATGTCCTCTTCTTCTAGCTTTCACAGTCTATTTCTGCTCTTCTCCTTCTTCCATAAGCCTGCTATATGCCCTTCTCTCCATCCCTTTCCACTTCCCTTTAATTATTTTCTTTTTCCACCAGTCAGGATTCCTTCTTTTAGTCCTTCTTCAGCAATATTATATCTCCCTGCTAGTGCCTCTTTTACAGCTAACCTGCCCTTTATTTGCTCTTCAGCCTGTATCTCACTCAACCTCTCTCCTACCCTCCTCATCGATTGTTGTCTCTCTCTCATCCCTTCCTTCCCTTTCCTTATCTTTTTAACAGCTTCTCATTCTTCTTTTCCGGTATCTCCATCAACACCTCACCCCCTCTCCATGGAAGACCAATGGTAGAAAGCCTGTCTGTCCTACACTGCTGCTGATCTCTTCTTCCCATTGGTCAGATATTCCTTAGATAGCCAATAGGCTGCATAGGGATGTGGAAGCAGTAGCAACCGAACAGAATTACTTCCATCCTGCCCTCTGTGGCCTTGGAGCTCTCAGCTCTCTGTCCAGGGAAGTGCAGGAAACAATATTGGGAATGCCCAAAGAGCCACAGCAGTCACAGAGCTGGTGCCTATGCCTGCCACTCAAACACCCCTCTTTTGCTAATATCCACCCACACTCCACCCGCCAGTCACACAATAGCAACCTGATTACTCATTACCTATACAATTATACTCTCACAGAAATAGCTCAACCACCCACTCACTCAGAGAAATGTGCCTTTGTGCAATGCTTACAGCATGTACTTTTCAACTTGTTTGAACTCAGGATATAATTATTATTTTATATATCTGAAGCAGAGAATACATTTTTGCTGGAAATGTTTCTAAGTACCAAGTCTGGATGAATTGACCACATGACTTTTAAAACATCTCTGTGTTTTATAAAAAACAGAAAATAAAACATGCAAAAGCAAAGATCCCTTTCCACAGAGGCATGTTTGGATTTGTAGAAGGTGTATATTACATTTTTTAAGAGAAAACATCAAATGGATTTTAGCAGTATTTCATTTACAATATCTAAAGCCGTATCTTTAAAAAATATATATCTGTAAATAATAAGAAGCTTTTACTTTTAGCATTTGCTTTATGAATTCAGTTTATTTCATCTGGGAAGCAACCTTTTCAGAGGTAGCAGCCTAGGAGAGCTGATTCAGATATCAGATATCTCTGCCAGTTTAGTTCCCAGCATCTGGCAACTAGCTATTCAAATGATTCTTTCCTCACACTGATGTAACCACATCCAGAAAACAATCAGGTAACAAAATGGTATCATTGATCTGCTGGGTTATAGTGGGCACTTCAGGAATCACTTGACAAAAGCTGTGCTCTATCTCCTAGCTTCAGAAACCCACATGGCAGCTTCATGACAGCTCTGTTCTCAAACAGCCCCATTATGAGCTAATTAGCATACATGAATTGTAGAGTTAAAGCATTAAAGTGATGTACAAATCATTATTTTTGTGAGAACCGTGTCATCTCTGTCTGGCTTCCTATTTTAATGTTGCATGACATTGAAAAGAAGTCTAATCTTCTATGTATAAAAGGAAAATTTGGTGTAGTTGATATAATGAGATTCATTTAAAGACTTTCTGCTTTTCAGCATTGGGTATAGTAGCTTAGGGATGAAAAAAAAGCACATGTGCCCTATCTGGGTTAATTGTGAAAGCTGTAAATGTATTGTGGTCCCCCAAGGACAGTTTTACATGATGTCTGTGGGAAATACTCCTGTAAATGTAAAACCATAGTGACGTTCAAACCTCTTAACTAAGCAGTATTATCATTAACTTGTCAAAAATATGCAGTTGTCTTCTTATCTTTTTGTGACATTGGACACCATAAAATTAAAAAGAGGTCTTTAAGAGAGGAAGTGACATCAACAATCAGAATGGCTGCCAGAGAAACTTATTCTTCAGGCTTGTTAAATCCAGGTGCATCTGTTGATAACAGCCTGAACCAAGAATTTCTAAAGATGAAACAACACTTCTAAAATATCTAACTGTCCAACCCAGGCAAAAATTAAGATCATAAATCTTTCTTCTAGCCATCAGTCAGGTGTTTGAGCAAGGCCCCTCAACATGGCTACATTTTCGGTTAGCTTGTCTTTGGCTAGTGGTGAATAAAATTCTGGTGAGTGATGAAGAGTGTCACTCTCAGGACAGCATGATTAGGAAAGCTGAAATGAAACACTAAGGGAAAGATTTTAAAGTTGATTTGAAAGAGTCGAAGACCGAGGTAGTTAATGCTATGGACGATATTAGAGGTGACTCAGATGAGATAGCCCAATCTTGCCTGGAGAATGTTGGATGGAAACTGGATGAGCACTCTGAACTGGTATCTAATTTACAGGAGGAACTTGGTAAACCAGAGCAAAGAAGTGAACCCTGGGAAAGATGGATGTGATACAGACTGGGAAGGAAGTTATGAAAATGATTATACTGGGGAGAGAAGAGGTAGCCCAGGTTCCAGATATGAGAAAGAGTGCATCAGAAAGAACACACCATGCCTTTGGTAAAATCCTGAGTGGCAAGCTGAGAGACATGTCATCCACCAAAATAAATATGCACTAAAAGGGAAAATATAACACACTGAAGAAATATGCCGCAGACAGTCTATGAAGGACATAATATTTCAAATTTACAGTGATATCTTGTTGTTGAATTTCTGAAGAGAGAAGATACACAATGGGCCCAATTCTGTCCCGGATGTCGATCCCCTCTGTACTTCCGGTCTGAACTGGACATACAGAGGGGATCGCGATTCTGATCCTGCGGGGCACGTCTATCCCCATGGGATCAGAATCACGAACAGTCCTGCAAGTGCAGGCCGGAACTGCGATTCAGTCCAGCCTGCACGTGCAGGACTGTGCCCGGTTAACTCAGTCAAGGCTGCTCAATGGAGCTGCGGCGCCATGGCGTCATGTTGCCATGGCACTGTGGTTCCATTGAACAGCTGCAATTCCGGCTGCTGGGAATTAAAGCTAATTCCCCACAGTTCAACCCCCGATCTGGCCTCCTACGGCCAGGGTCGGGCTATGGGGAATTCCCTCCAGCCCCCCTGCCGCATCTATGCCCCGGCATTTAAAAAATGACATGTCCAGGGAAGTTATTCCACCTCAGAGGTGGAATAACTTCCCCGCACATGTCACCGGTCCTTGAAGTACAGGGCCAACATTAGAATCAGCACTGGACATCCAGGGCCGGCAATCGCCCAGACTCTGCCCCCGAACCTCCCCTTCCCCATTTAACTTCCCTGAACAACCAAAATTCAAATTCAAATTTTCCATTGGTTCCCATTACAAAGACTCAGTATGACCTGGAAAGATCTCCATCCTGTTGCTGCTGTATCTCTGCTTGCTGTTCATGTATAAGTACAATATATATGCCTGGGAATCCCTCCTGCTGCTGCTGCTTCTGCTATTGAACTGGATCAAGCCCATAACCTTGGATTTGACTGTCCAGATGTGATCCATTTACTTCCAGACAGCCACAGGAAGAATAAATCCTGGGACTTAATTTCTGGCAAAGTCTGACAGTGGAGGCTGCCATAGCCTCAAATAAGATATGCTTTCACCCCAAAAGTTTTAATGCTGAATATCTCGATGAAACCTTCCCACAGTGCTTGATGCTTTTGTTGAATGCCTGTCCAGGAAGCAGCTCTGTCATTAGTCCAGGCTTCTCTCCTCTTTGGATCAGGGTGGGGATTTTCCTCAGAGAGGCAGCTATCATCCTCCTTAATCTGCCCTTATTTCTTTGTTGGATGTTCAGGGATAGACGCTCAGTACAGATGGAACAGTTGTGGGCCAGCAGAATTGCATTAGTTCTGCTTGGGTAAGGGACACAGTAGGTCTCCGCTTCTTTGATCTCATTGCTTTGGCTTTTCCTGGGCCAGTCTTCCTCATTCTCCTGCTTTTCAGCTTTTTGGGTGCCTTAGGCTTCTCATAGTACAATGTTCACCTTCCTTAAATATCATGCTGGATTGTCATGCCCTTAGTAACTCTGCGAACAGTACGCTTTGGTTTTTCCTGGGCCATTGTTCCTTGTTTTCCTGCTGTGTACATTCGTTTGTTCCTTAGGCTTGTTATTGTATGACTTTCATTCTCCTTAAATGCTATACTGCTTAATTGCCATCATACTAGCTGCATGACTCTGTAACCATTGCACTTTATTTATTTATTTATAATTTCTTCTATACCGCACTATTCAGCATCAGCGCGGTTTACATGGAACAGAACAATCAGACAGGGTACATAAGTCTGAGTTTACAAATAACAGGAGAACCAACTTGGATAACAAAATGAAACTATTTACACCATAGTGTTATAGAAAAGAAACATAGTATGAGATTCAATGGTCAAGGACCCCTTTCTTGGTGTGGTCGCCTGGCTGACAGGGTGTGTTGGTACTGTTGTAAGTAGTTGCGTGGGGATGTGATTCATTGTTCTCTGGGAAGTACTTGAGGAAAAGGAAGTGCTTAAGGGCCTTCCTAAACTGGATTAGGCTAGTGATGGCTCTGATGTTTGTTGGTAAGGAGTTCCAGAATCTTGGGGCGCAGAGTCTGAAGGCCCTATTTGCAGTTGTCAAGGTGTATCTTGTTAATTCTCTTGGCATTGTTAGCATATTTATCGCTGTGGATCTTCTTGGTCTATTAGGGACTGATGTTTGGATAAGGTCAGTTAGTGAGGAGGAGGAGAGATTATTGACTGCTTTGAAAGTCAGTAGCACTGTCTTGAAGAGGATCCTGGCATTTATTTATTTATTTAGCTGTATTTATATCCCACTTTTCACTGGGTCAAAGTGGTCAATTGGGGGATACATTTAACACGAGGGGATATGAGACACACACACTAATACATACAGGGAACATGGGCATTGGAGGGTTAAGTGGCTTGCCCAAGACCACAAGGAGTACCTATAGGACTAGAAATCCCAATCCCTCTGGCCTGAGATTGCTGTCCCCAGGTGGGACTTGAACCCCTGACCCTCCGGCCTGAGGTACCTTGTCCTAACCACTAGACCACGCCTCCCTCATGTATAGGAAGCCAGTGTCACTGCTTTAGAAGGGGCATCACATGGTCTCTCTTAGAAGAGCCATGGAGAACCCTCGCTTCACTATTCATAGCGAGCTGTAAGGGGTTCAAAGTGGATTGGGGGAGACCTTGTAATATGGCGTTGGCATAATCAAAATGTGGTATGATCAGAGCCTGGTAAATTGTCTGGAAATCTTCTGGTTCAAGCAGGTGGCGCAGATGTCTGAGTGAACGGATCTTGTAATAGATTGCTCTTACAGTGTTGGCTATGTTTGCCTTCATGTCAAGGTTTTGATCTAGTGTAACACCAAGGTTTTGCTTGTAGATCGGCATCTTTCTGTCCAAACACTGTCACATACACTGTACTGTCATCTGTCCAAACACTGTCACATAACTGTACTGTCTAAATGTTTACATGTACCCTAATGTTAAATGTAACCCTCCAATTGTGTTGTGACGTGACCACCTTGATTGAAGGAAAAGGTGGTATACAAATCTGTCTAAATAAATAAATCTTTCACCTTCAAGTATTGGGGTGGGCTGAAGTTTGGGTTCCTCGTAATGAAGAGCACCTCCGTTTTCTTATGCTGAATTTGAAGGTTTTGTGACAGGAGCCATTCAGATATGGCATTGAAGCAGTTGGTCAAAGGGGAGAGGTCAACTTGATCTATGGAGAATGGCATATAGAGCAGAACATCATCAGCATATATCATACAACTGACATTGAAAGACCGGATGATATTGCAAATGGGTTACATATATATGTTGAATATCAAGGCCGATAGGCTTTTTGCTAGGCCACTCATCATCATCCTCCTGCTATGCATCATTGCGAGTCCCTTTGGCTTGTTAGTATACACTTCTGTTCTGCTACCTGCTTTGACATGCAGTTCCTAACAACCTGAGTCCAGGAGAAATTGAATCCAGCATGTTTGGGAGCGCTACCAATCTACCACCCTCAATGAGCCTTGAGCTCTCTCTTCAGAGTTCTTTTCAAATTTCCATTACTGTACTTGTTTGGAGGCTTTAACAGGGGAATGCAGTTATTCTTATAGCCTTGAACAAAGAACAGGAGGGATGAGCATGGAGTGCTGATGGAGAAAGGGGACACCCACCTAGCCAGCCTGATAGCTGAATCAACTCTAGCTATTGTAGGATGATAGACTGTCTTCGCATCTACCATCCTCCACTACTGTACTTGTTGACTAAGAAACTATTTGCTGAATTGTCAACTAAGAAACTTAAATTGTTTTGAATGTCTGGAGTGCATGGTTTAACCAAAAGCGCACTCATGCCCACTGAAGCCAAGTCAACAAGTCCAAAGTGAGGTGTCAAACTGAAGTAATTTCCTGGTGTTCAAAGGTTGGTAGAGTTTGCAAAATATGCCACTCCTCTCTGATAATTTTATTTACATTCTCTTATATACTGTGCTATTCTGCATCAGTGCAGTTTACATTGAACAGGGCATTATAACTTGGAGATAACTATTTTACAGGAAACATGGGCTATGGAGGATTAAGTGGCTTGTCCAAGACCACAAGGAGCACCTGTGGGACTACAAACCCCAGTCCTTCCAGCCCAAGGTTGCTGTCCTCTAGTGGGATTTGTAACCCATGACCTTCTGGCCTGAAGTACCTTGCCCCAACCACTAGGCCACTCCTCCACTCCTAATGTTAGAGATACCATGTGAAAATTGGGAACCCCCCCAGGGGGCATACTATCTTATTTAGGGGAACTCATACTGATTTCTCAAAAGTGGTTAGGACAAGGTATTTCAGGCCGGAGGGCCGGGGGTTTAAGTCCCACCTGGGACAACAATCTCAGGCCGGTGGGACTGGGATTTCTAGTCCTATAGGCACTCCTTGTGGTCTTGGGCAAGCCACTTAACCCTCCACAGCCCATGTTCCCTGTAAGTATTAACGTATGTGTGTCATATCCCCTCGTGTTAAATGTATCCCCCAATTGACCTCTTTGACCCGGTGAAAAGCGGAATATAAATACAGCTAAATAAATAAATAAATAAATAAAAGAGATGCACTTTAAAATGGTTTACATTGTAGCTTAATCTTGGTAATGCACATTAAACAGGGATGATGATTTTTCTGAGACAATGGAGGGTTAGGTGACTTGTCAAAGGCCACAAAGAGTGTAAGGGGGAATTGAACCCAGTTCTCTTGATTCCCAAGCCAGTACTCAAACTACTAGGCTACTCCTCCTCTCTTCTGTTTTAGGGCTTCACAGCTGATCTGGGTACTGCACTGGTTATTCTGGTATAATTTAAGGCCTTCAAGGCAATCTGGTTGCTGTACTGTCTTGGTCCTCCTGGCATAATTTAGGGCCTACCCAACATATCTGGGTGCTGTGTTGGTTCTCCTGACATAATGTAGAGCCTTCCAAGCAATCTGGGTGTTGTACTGGTCCTCCCGGCATAATTTAGGACTTTTCTGCCAATCTGGGTGCTGTGCTAATCTCCTTGCCATGTTGTTCCTGTTCCTCTCAACGTACCTTGGTGTGCTTGTACCATTTGTGCTGCTGCTTTGCCCTCTTTCTCTTTTGGAACTGTTCACTATGCTCTTTTGTACTGCTTTGCCCTTCTGATGGTGATTTCTGGTTCTCATCCTGCCACTGTCTGTACACTTTCCTCTCTTTTGGTGGCCTGGGAGGTTGTGACACTCTTGATGGCCTATTGTGGCATCTCTGAGAGTTGAGCAGCAGCCATATGGAGCCTCTCCCTGGTGAAACCCCTTGATGAATATCTTATGGGGGTGAAACTATGGCCTAGTTGGAGTGGACACTGATACATGCAGTCAGCCTGCATGGGAAGATGCTTTTTGAACAATAAAAAAGAAGAAAAATTATAAATGAAATACACAACCTGATGGGACGTCCATCCTCACTATTCATGCTCTAGCCTGCCCCCGACTAACTTTCCCGCCGGTTGTGCGGGGAGGTTAGATGGGGTGGGGCAGGAGTGGTCTGGGAGCGGAGTCTGGGCAGGCAGTGGGCAGTCGCTGGCCCTGGATGTACAGGGCCAATTCTAATGTCGGCCCTGTATGTCCAGGGCCGGAGAAATGTCCTCGGAGGTGGAATAACTTCCCTGGATGTTTTTTTTTAAAGTCCCGGGGCTTGGATGGGGCGGGGATGGGACAAGGTTTATTCCCCACAGCCCAACCCTGGCCTTAGGAGGCCAGATCAGGAGTTGGGCTATGGGTAATAAACCCTTTTTGCTGGCGGCCAGCATCATGGTTTTAAATGGAGCTGCTGTGCCAAGGCAAAATGGCGCCACGGCTCTATTTAAAAGTTATGACTGAGTTAGCTGGGGACAGTCCTGCCCGTGCAGACCAGACTGAATCGCCCCATGGGATCGGAATCGCGATCCCCTCTGTGCGTCCGGTTAAGACCGGACGTACAGAGGGGATCTACGTCCAAGATGTAATTGGGCCCAGAATGACAATATTGGTATTTGAACCAGCCTTAAATATTCAGCTATCTGATAAGTACATTGATTCAACACTTCAAGTTGTGAATTTAAGTTTGCAGTTTCACTCAGGGCTGGCTCATCCACTAGGCGAACTAGGCGGCCACCAAGGGCAGCAGGCCTGGGTGGGGGTGGCAGCGGCACACATGAATGGCCACACCGCCCCCCAGCTGCAGCTGTCACCCCCTCCAGCTGCCACCGATTCTGTCTCGTGAGGGAGAGAAGGGCAGCGGCAGTATTTCCAAAAGAAGCTGCTTTTTGCTGCTGCTTTTGGAAATACTGCTGCTGCCTACTTTTCCCTGCCGAGGCGGAATCGGCGGCAGCTGGGGGTGGGGGGGGCAACGGCAGCTGGGTGGACTGGGTGACTGGGTGGACTGCGCAGCTGGGGTTTTTGCCTAGGATGGCAGAAACCCTTGGGCTGACCCTGGCTTCACTGATCTTTGAATGGGACTAATGAGGAGGAGCGATGCTGATACAGAAATCCACCAAGCTCATAAGTTTTGAGGTTCGCTGCTGGTGTGAGCTCCACCACTAAAAAACTTGCCTTGGTCAGTGATTGCTGACAATTTTTGGATGACCAATGAGAGCATAAGCTATCCCATAAAGTTGTTCTTTTTGAAGGATTAATTGATACTTTGATTTTTCAATAGAATATATGAACCAATCAGCATTCACCTTTAAAAGTGATTAATTTAAATTTAAATTGATTTAAGGTTGAAGATACAGCATTTGTATGGATTCTTAATTGAATCTGCTGGATTTTTGGTTTCTGTTAAAGGGCATACAGTGCCTGCCATCATGTTTGAAGGAGGAAGGAGTGGCTCACTGGTTGGGACAGGTTACCGCAGGCTGGAAGGCCAGGGGTTCAATCCCTGCATGGGGACAAGCAACCTCAGGCTGGAGGGACTGGAGTCTCTAGTCCCACAGCCACTCCATTGCCTCAGGTACACCTAGATTGTGAGCCCTTTGGGGACAAGGGAATAAAAAGTACCTCTTAGCATACATGTAAACCACACTGATTCTAAAGAGTGTGGTATAAAAAACAGATGGCAAACCTGACTGTTTCATTGTAAAACAGCTTCCTCCATAGACTTTAATGGGGATGAATGGAAGGAATACACAAATAGTTTGGTTTCTGAAGACTAACCAAATGGGTGCATTCAGATGAACAAAAACAAGCCTGAAAATCTTTGGCACACACATGCCTAGCTTGCAAAATACTCTCTTACTTGTGTCAGTTACACATGTTAAATTGTAAATTATCCATTTCCACCTGTAAGTGCCAGTATTTACATGTGTTAGTTAATTTTTTCCCATTGATTTTTCTCACGCATGGATTCGTAAAATGGCTCCTCTGTCTTCATGTGTGAGCAAATACATGTGCACTCCTACATGCTATTATATGTATTCGGTAGAGGCTTTTCTAAAATATCACCAAAATTGTGCATGTCCTGACCTCGATGTTTCAGCTTTGATCACCACATTCTATTTAAAATTTATCTTTAAATTGTCCACAAGATAAACCTTTCATTATGGATCTAAAGTTTTTTCAAATCAGCAATATGTAGTCGTAAGGAAGTCTGATAATTTCTTTGCTTGTTATTAATTTCTACTTACTGAAGAAGTCACTTACACAAAAACAGCTCACAGAGAAGGTTTGAAGACATGTCATTAGAAAAAAGCATAATTTTGCCTTTAATATGTAACAGGCATATTCTAAAATAAATAACATATGCTACTATTAAAATGGAAAAATCAAAATATTTATTTCATTTCCATCACTGACTAGAATTAAATAGATGTCTTCAAATAGATGAGACTCCTGATGTATTTGGGGAAGCTTGATAAAAACATTCATTTGAAAATGTAATTTTATAGTAGCTGATTCCTTTTCTTCCTAAAACAGCTGATTGAAGCAAGGGAAGCATAAAGGCTTCACATTTATTTTTCAGAATATTTGCTAAGATTATATAGATGTGCCATTTCATCACTTCCCTTTTGATCATAGGATATCTCCAAAATGTATCTCACAGTAAATTTCATTATATTTAGTGAATTTTATAGGATATGATGGAGCCTTTTACTAATCAATAGAAAACTCCACCTAATAATTTGGAGGAGGCAGTCGAGAACAACAAAACATTAAAAACCTTCTCCAAGTATTCAAGAACATATATATTTATCCAAATCTTAGAGGACCTCAAATAAATAGTTTTCTAGCAATATAGCCCAAAATGTTATAGGCTATCTGGCCAGCATGGTATTATATTATTACTGGCCCATTAGAATGGAGTTATACCAACAATGTACAAATCACCTTAAAAAAGGACCAAAAATGATCACCCAACAAATGGCAAATTACAGCACAGCGTATTTAAATCTTATCTCACTATAGGAAAACCTGACACATTACTCATCTCCATCAGGAAATAGACTGCATTCAAGATTCTCTTGCCGTGGCCCATTCAAAAAATTTAACAAAGCAACCTTTTAAAATAGCAGAAGCCAACCCACTAATCACCCCAAACCAATCAGCATACTCACAGACAACTATCCAATCCCTAAGACCAACGACATACACATGTAACCTCTGCCATCCAATAAAGACCATATAATTACAACTGCTATCCAATAAAAAAAAAGACACACCCACACATTCAAAAATCGACAGATACTATCCAATCCAAAAAAGACAAGCCCATCCATTCATAAAACTTTCAGCACACTCATATACAAACCAATCAGCTAAAGAATACAATCTTATTCCCACCAGCTAGTCAGAGGAGAGAACAATTAACCCATTAGACTCCTAAAGCAAAGCAGACATACGATCATCCAAATGACAACCACTCTATTTCTTGTTTTAAAAAGGTTGAATAGATCGCAAATAGAACTTCCACTCTACTTCCTCTTTATTAAGCTGAACTAATCTATCCTCTCGCTTCCAGTTATGGGCATACTATTGATAACCTGCCAACAAAGATTATCGACAGTATGACCCCTAGTAACCTAGTAGGCAACCAAGGGAGCTGTCAAAACAGAGCAAACAATACGATCTTTCTGCACAGTAAGCCGGGAGCGTACTTTACGCTTAGTACGCCCAACATACAAAAGTGGACAGGGGCACGTAATAATGCATATTGCTCAAGAAGAATCACATGTAGCAAATCTACAAAAATAAGATTTCCCACTAGGATCAGTCCATGATAGTCCAACAATAGCAAGTTCATTACCACAACGATCATTACCGGGAAAGTTAGTAACAGGAGATTTTGGAACATACCATGTCACCATTTCACCAATATTTAGGCCCTGCTTAAAAGCCACCCTAGGAAACTCAGACAAAATAGGGTGAAGATGCAGAAAGCCCCAATGAAACCTCAGGATTTAAACTACTCAACGAGATGCACTAGAGAAAGGGAGTATACTAACTACCCAATCTGATATATCAGAGTGATCCTTATAGATCAATAACAGATCCTGCAGTGCAAATCTAGTGCATTTATAGGCCCTAGATATAACAGAGGGTAGATATCCCTGAGACTGAAATCAAGCTGTTAAGGCATGTGCCTCTTCTTGACAACTAGTCTCAGAGGAGCAAATTCTACAAGCTTGCATATGCTCACATTTATTAAGGATATGAGGTGATACGATCAACAAACTCTCACATCCTTTCCAGGCTTCAGGAGTACGGTAATACCCACCACTGACATGGTTTCCAGAAGCCCTGGGGCCTTCAGTTCTTTTAGTCCTCTTATCGCCTCTCCCACTTCTTCCACTGTGATCTCCCTTTCCAGCACCCCCTGTTCCTCCTCTTGCAGGCATTGCAGGGGCACCACCTTTAAAAAGCCATGCACATCCACCCTCCCCTCCTTGACCTCAGATGAATATAACTTTCAGTAAAATTCCACAAAAAATTCCTGGATATCTTCTTTGTGATGAACTGCATGTCCTCCTGCTCATTCCTAATCTTGTACACACTTTGTCGTACCCTCTTAGCCCTCAGCTGACATGCTAATCCTTTCCCCAACCAGTTATTAAATTCAAAAGCATGTTATCGCAACTTTTCTAGCTGATAGGCCATCTCCTCCACTTCTAGATTCTTCAGGGCCCCTCAGATTCTTTCTATTTCCTTTAATGCTTTTCACCCTCCCCCTTTTTTGTGCCGTGTTTCAATGCATCCGTCAACGGAGCTTCTATCTTCCTTCTTTCCCTTTTCTTATGCGACAGCAGGCCCATAAACTCCCCATGAATATAGGCCTTAAAACTATCCCATATGACTTGTGATTCCATCCCCAAGATACTGTTTTCTTGTAAAAATATTTTAATATCCTTCCGGAGCTTCTCCACCGCATTCTTATCATCTAACAACGACTTGTTCAATCTCCAGAACTGGAGACCTTCTTCGTCCACACTCTAATCCACCTCCACCCTAATTGGGGCATGATCCGATCATACCATTTGTCCCACTTTCACCCCTTGTACTTTATCAGATCTATATGGCTGTAGGACTTATGCACTGGGGAATAGTACATATAATCCCATCTATTTCCCACCCTCTGTCTCCACACATCTATTAAGCCCAGTTGGGATATCATTTGCTTTAATTTACTCCTATGCACCCCGATCCCCACCCCTCCTTCCCCTATATTATTCAGTTTTGGGTTTATGCCAAATTAAAATCTACTCCCATTTTAATTGGGATCCCTGCTACCTCTCCCAGCTACTTACGTACCCGATCAAAAAAAATCCCCCCCTGTCTTTCATTGGGTGTATATATGCCCACCACTACTACTGGAAACCCATTAATCCTCCCTCCCCATATTATCCACCTCCCATTCATATTTTTAATATGCTTCTGCTCTTCCACCTTCAAATCTCTTGAAAGCAATATACCCATCCCTTTGCGTCGTGCATTTTCTCTACTCCCCGCCAAATACACATATGGGAACTCCTTGGTTCGTAACAATCCCTCCTGTGAGATTATCAGGTGCTTCTCTTAAATTAGTAAGATATCTGCTATAGCGCATGCCCCTTTCATCATCAGACTGTGCCTTGTTTGCCATGAAGCCAGGCCTTTGGTATTTAATGTCATAACTGTTACCCGCCCTCCCTCTCCTCTTCCCCCTCCTTTGTCTTTGTATCGCCCCCCCACCCTCCTCCCTTCTCCTTCTATTGATTTTCCCCTCCTTTATTTCCTCGCCCCCCTATTCCTCCCCTCCCTCCCCCCCCACCCGCTCTCCCAGTGGTTTTAGTCTTCAGCTAAGTAGTGACTTGCTGTGCCCCATGTCCTCCCCGTCCCGCTTTCCCTCCACACATCCATCACTCATAAGAACATAAGATATGCCATATTGGGTCAGACCAAGGTCCATCGCGCCCAGTATCCTGTTTCCAACAGTGGCCAATCTAGGTCATACGTACTGTAACACAGCAGATCTGTCCCTTGCTTTAAATAGACAAAAACCTGATGCAAACAGGCTAGGTTCTGACAGGCAGGCAGATCAAAAGCATTTCTGTTGCCATAGGCAACCCAGGCAGGCACAGGATCTGCAGCCGTGCCTAGTTAGGAAACACCTCTCATTAGAGGGAGAGAACAACTTCCACTTGAGGGAAGACACGCCCCTAGGGCATTATAAAAAATGTGTAGAGAAAGCAGCTGATAGCTCAGACAGGACGAGAAGCTCAGAGAGGACCGAGAGTTCAGGAAGGACCCGGAGTTCAGAGAGGACAAGAAGTTCAGGGAGGACCCAGAGAACTCAGAGACCTGATAGGACCAGTGGAACAGGAAACTCCAAAGGAAGTTACACGGGAGACTTCAGAGGAAGTTACAGAGGGTGTTGTAACGTCAGAAGCTGCCATGAGGGAGAAGTGCTGAGTGATTCTGAAGCAAGCTCAGACTTCTCAGAGACGGAGTTTGAACCCCCTGCAGTTCCAGTCAGAAAGCTACAAAAGAGTTCTACACCAGGAACTAGAAAAGGTTCCACTTGGCAGGTTAGTCAAAAGAAATATCCACCTCTGATACAGAGAGGAATTCCTCAACACCTACTTGAATGGGAGAGACGTGAGACAGTGAAAAAGCCATGTGTGTTTGAGAAGCAGGCTTGTAAGAAGCGGTCTCAGAACGTTGAGGGAAACTGGGCTATTGAAAATGTTTGTATGGATGAGACAGACAATTATATACCAGATAAACCAAGGCACAGAGTGATAAGAGAGAAACCTGTTCATTATAAAGAGCAGTGCTGTGAGCTACCAGTAAATGGGAGTAGCCGAGAGCCAGCAGTTAACAGAGGGAAACGTTATTCCAGGAAGTGTGTTTCTCTGCCTTGCCATTATAAAGTAAATGATAATTACTTGCCTTGTACTGACTATGACTATTTGAGAAACCCAGGAGAAGATATAGAGCAAAGATATACGCAGGCTGATTGTTCACAGGACAGTGATATTGAGCCAATGATCACAGAAGATAGCTGTTTGAATCCAGGCTTGGAAGAAATGGAATGCTCTCTAATGATAGCTGATGAGAATCCTTCTTTGTTGTAAACTAGTACAAAAGGTTAAGAAGAGATTATCAGCTGCCTGCTATAATTATTCAGTTCCTGTTACATTTGAAAGCAAGTTTGCTACCTTTAAGTTCATCCAGTTTTGTATCCTAAGTTTTACTTCTGTTGTTGATGTTTTTGAAAATCCATAAACCCCGGGAGGGGAAATAAAATCCTTTTGAACCTTGACCACTTGGATCCACGACTACACTCCTTTCCAATACAAGGTCAGGTGACTTAATAGCTTGGCTAACTGCCTATGCCACAGCCCTGCTGGGACTATAGGTGTTACAGTACCTAGCAGTTTCCCCAAAAGACACAGGTTCCACAATGTTTGTATTGGGTCAAGCAGTGATATCCTGGGTCCCTTTTTAATAATGGCTTATGGACCTTTCTTCCAGGAACTTGTCCAAACCTTTTTTAAACCCAGCTACACTAACAGCTTGTACAACATCCTCCAATAACAAATTCCAGAGTTTGATTACACGTTGAGTGAAAAAATATTTTCTCATATTAGTCTTAAATAGTTTACCCTGTAGCTTCATTGCATGTTCCCTAGTCTTTCTATATTCTTATAACGTAAACAATCTATCTACGTTTACCCATTCCACTCTGTTCATTAATTTATAGACTTCTATCATATCTCCCCTCAGCCATCTCTTTTCCAGGTTAAAAAGTCCTAACCTTTTTAGCCTTTCTTCATAGGGTTATCCTTCCATCCCCTTTACCATTTTGGTGGCTCTTCTCTGAATCTTTTCTAATAATGCTATATCCTTTTTAAGATACGGCGACCAGAATTGCACATAATATTCAAGGCATTATAATACCCTTTGTTTTATTTTCCATCCCTTTCCTTATGATACCTAGCATTCTATTTGCTCTGTTGGCCTCCGCTGCACACAGGGCAGAGGGTTTTAACATGTTATCCACAATGACGCCTAAATCTTTTTCCTGGGTGGTAGTTCCTAAGGTGGAACCTTGCATCGTGTAACCATAGTTTGGGTTGTTCTTCCCTAGGTGCATAACTTTGCAGTTGTCCACATTAAATTTCATCTGCCATTTCGATGCCCAGTCTTCCAATTTATCAAGATCCTCTTGCAAATTTCCACAATCCTCATGGGTTTTAACAACTTTAAATACTTTTGTGTCATCTGCAAAATTGATAACCTCACTCTTTATTCCCTTTTCCAGGTCATTTATGAATATGTCAAAAAGCAGCAGACCCAGCACAGATTCCTGGGGTACACCACTATTCACCGTTCTCCATTGGGAAAACTGGCCATTTAGCCCTACCCTCTGCTTTCTATCTTTTAACCAGTTCCTGATTCACAATAGTACACTGCCTCCTATCCCATGACTCTTTAGTTTTGCCAAATGTCTCTGATGAGGGACTTTGTCAAAGGCTTTCTGAAAGTCCAAATACTCTATATCATCCGACTCACCTTTGTCTACCTGTTTATTCACACTTTCAAAAAAACATAACAGATTAGTAAAACAAGATCTTTCTTGTCTAAAGCCATGTTGGCTGTCCCCCATTAGGCCATGACTATCTACATGTTCAGTAATTTTGTTCTTTATGATGGTTTCTACCACTTTTCCCGGTACTGACGTCAGGCTCACCGGTCTGTAGTTTCCTGGATAACCGCTAGAACCCTTTTTAAAAAATGGCGTTACATTGGCGATCCTCCACTCGTCAGGTATTACAGATGATTTTAATGATAGTTCACAGATTACTAATAGCAAGTCTGCAATCTCATATTTCAGTTCTTTCAAGACCCTTGGATGTATACCATCTGGTCCAAGTGATTTGCTACTCTTCAGTTTATCAAATAGTTGTAATAAATATTGCTACACCAGGAAGATGTCTCTCAATTCTTCTGCACTATCACCTTTAAATACCACTTCAGTCATAGGTAACATCCCTACATATTCCTCAGTAAAGACCGAAGCAAAAAATTCATTCAGTCTCTCTGCTTTAGCCTTGTCCCCTCTTACTGCCCCTTTTACCCCTCTATCATCTAATGGACCAACTGACTCTTTCACGGGTATTTTGCTATGAATGTACTTGAAAAAGACTTTATTATGTGTTTTTGCTTCCACAGCAAGTTTCTTCTCAAATTCTCTCTTTGCCTGCCTTATCAATGCATTGCATTTAACTTGCCAGTGCTTGTGCGGTTTCCAGTTTTTGTCATTTGGCTCTTTTTTCCATTTCCTGAAAGATGCTTTTTTGGCACCAACAGCCTCTCTGACCTCACCTTTAAACCATGCTGGCAGTTTTTTGGACTTCCTTCCACTTTTCTTAAAGCGTGGAATACAGCTGGTCTGGGTTTCCAAGATAGTATTTTTCAACAACACCCAAGCTTGATGAAGTCTTTAACCTTTGCAACTGCTCCTTTTAGTTTTTTTCTTAATTATTTTCCTCATTTTATCATAGTCTCCCTTTCGAAAGTTAAAAGGTAGTACTGTGGATTTCCTTATCATCCTTCCTCCATTAATTAAATCAAATGTGATCATGCTATGATCACTATTGCCAACTGGCCCCAACACCCTTATCTCTTGCACCAGATCTGGTGTTCCACTAAGGACTAGGTCCAATATGACTTCCCCTCTGGTTAGTTCATGAACCAGCTGCTCCAAGAAGCAGTCATTTATTTTATCTAGGAACTTTATCTCCCTAGCATGTCCTACTGTGACAGTGATCCAGTCAATACCAGGGTAATTGAACTCACCCATTATTATTACTGTGCTGTAACGTTTGTTTGCTTCCTTGATTTCGTTGAGCATTTCATCATCCATTTGTTCATTCTGGCCAGGCGGTCGATATTACACCCCCACCGCCATCGCCTTCCCCTTTTTACATGGAATTTCAATCCATACAGATTCTACAGTAAATTTTGTTTCCTGCAAAATTTTAATCCTTTCTGACTCAATGCCCTCTCTAACATAGAGCGCAACCCCCCCACCAATTTTATCAGCTCTATCATTACGATATAGTTTGTACCCAGGTATCACAGTGTCCCACTGGTTGTCCTCCTTCCACCTTGTCTCTGAGATTCCAATCATATCTAACCTCTCATTTAGTGCTATATATTCTAACTCTCCCATCTTAGTTTTTAGACTTCTAGCATTTTCATACAAGCATTTCATTCATATTAAACTGGCTATTGGTAGGCATGGGTAATTTGGAATCTTTAAGCTCTGTCTGCTCCATACTCAAGGGCATTTGGGCTACTTTACTCTTTTTTGGAACCTCTGTTTTTGGTAGTGTCCTTCAAGGATACCTTGTTCTGAACCATGTGCTCTTGGGCGACTGTCGGCTTTTCCCTAATATCTAGTTTAAAAGCTTCTCTATCTCCTTTTTAAAGGCTAATGCCAGCAGCCTGGTTCCATCCCGGCTAAGCTGAAGCCCATCCCTTCAGAAGAGCCCCTCCTTTCCCCAGAATGTTCCCCAGTTTTGAACAAATCCAAAACCCTCATCCTTGCACAATCATCTCATCCACGCATTGAGACTCTGGAGCTCTGCCTGCCTTTTGGGTTCTGCGCGTGGAATGGGAAGGATTTCAGAGAAAGCTACCCTGGAAGTTCTGGATTTCAACTTCCTACCTAAAAGCCTAAATTTAGCCTCCAGAACCTCTCTACCACATTTTCCTACGTCATTGGTTCCTACATGTACCAAGACAGCAGACTGCTCCCCAGCACTATCTAAGACCTTGTCTAGGTGGCACGTGAGGTCCGCTATCTTCGCACCAGGCAGGCATGTCACCAAGTGATCCTGACGTCCACCATCCATCCAGCTATCTACATGCCTAATGATTGAATCACCAACCATAACTGCTGTCCTAACCCTTCCCTCATGAGCACTTGGCCCTGGAGAAACTTCCTCGGTGTGAGAGGGCTTTACATCACCTGGAGGACAGGTCCTAGTTACAGGATCACTTCCTGCCACACCAGGGTGATAGTCTCCTGTCACGTAATGTCTGTCCTCCAAGGTAGCAGGGATGCTGCCAGGCTGGAGGTGGGACTTCAGGACTATATCGCTGTAGGTCTCATCTGTGTACCTCTCTATCTTCATTATGCCTTCCAAGTCTGCTTCTCATGCCTCTAGAGATTGGACTCGTTCCCTGAGAACAAAGATCTCCTTTCTCCTTGTGCACATGTAAGACCCCTCACCAACTGGGAAAAAAATCATATGTGACACTCAATGCAAAAGACTGGAAAGGCCCCATCTCGCTGCAGGACTGCTGTCTGCATCTCGGTTTTAAGGTTGTGTTTAGATATTTAAGTTCTTTACGTACTAAGGGTTGCTGGGGATACTTACACTAATAAAACTATACTTAATATGTTTAATGTACATTGTTCACCTGAAATTTAATTAATCTCAGGTTCTTAATGTATGCTGATGAGAATGAACAGCTGCTCCTTAGAGTGAATATGGCACCTCCTTTCCTTTAAGAGGTTTAAGCACCTATAAAGCTATGATCATCCCAGGGGTGGGTGGGTGATGGGGAGGGAGGGAAGGAGGGAAAAAAAGACTTATTAAAAGCTGGCTGTTACACGGTACCCTCTCCTGTGCTTCTAAGGTAATCTGTGACCAATCTCCAGAGGGAGTCCCACAGCCCTTGCTTGGATAGAGGTAGTCTTGGGTTCCAAAGTTAACCAGAAAGCTCTCCTCTGTGTTTTAAACGTGAGTAAACTAGGCACTGACCGACTATTGAATCTAAACTGGAAGCTCTCTGCTGGGTTCTAAATTTAACCAGAAAACTCTCCTCTGTGTTTTAAATATAAGTAAACCAAGCCCTGACGGACTATTGAATTTAAACTGGAAGCTCTCTGCTGGGCTAAAGTTAACCAGAAAGCTCTCCTCTGTGTTTTAAATTTAAACTGAAACTCTTTGCTGCTACTAGGTCCTGCTTGATCTAACAAATACACTGGGTTCACTGATTAATCAGCTTTAATCTAAAGAATTCCTTTTTCACCAAGATTTAGAAAACTTCCCAGAAGTAATACTTACAATTGCAGATCTCTCTCCAGAAGTAGCAGTCCCCTTTTCTAGTCCTTCAAGACTCATTCATTTATTCATCTCACATCCTTTCCTTCTTCACCCTTCCTCACTCCTCATACAAACCCACTTTCCTCACCCCTTTTTCTGTTCACTTTCTCAACTTTCACTTATATTTAACCTCCCACATATTATTAGTGAAAAACATTCCCATAACTTCAAACCAGAAACCTTTAGAAGCTAAAATATATCAAAAACCATAAACATGAAAAGCAAAATGTCCAATGTTCAGATTACGAGCCATCTGCCAAGCTTTGTCTTTTTCCTGCATCTTTCAACTGCTTCCCATTTCTGCCGCAAATCCCTCCAGTTCCGCAAATCTTTCAGGCTCTCTGCGACCTGTGGCAGGTCTTTCAGTCCTATCTCCACCATTGCTACCCACAGTTCTTGTACTGTCATTACCAGCGTTGTCACTCCATTTTCAGAAAAAGCTAGGCCTTGCGGGAATAGCCAACGGTATCTAATATTTTCCTGTTGCAGAATTTCTGTCAAGCCCCCCCATGCCTTTTTCTGAGTGATTGTAGCCAATGTCAGATCTGTGTAGGCTGCAAGATTGTGGCCTTTTCAAGAAAACCTGCCCGCTTTCTGCATCTGCAGAGCAATTCTCTCGTTGACACCATACTCATGTAAACATACAACAATGTCCTGTGGTGCTTGTAGTTTTATCGGGCCCAAAGTCCTATGTGCTCAGTCAATTTTAATATCCACCTTCAGGACCTCCTATGTGCTTTGTGCCAACAGAAATCCAAAGATCTCCTGTGCCACCTTTGTACAATTCTGAAAATCCTCAGATTCTGGAACACCCTTTATCCATAAGCTGTGTCTTCTGGATCTATTCTCCAAGTCTTCAATTTTTAGAGCCATATTGTTATTGACTCCCTCCAGCCTGGCTAATTCCTTATGAATGTCATCCGGTGCCATGCTAATTTCCTCCATTTGGCCTTCTAGTTCCTCCATGTGACTTTCCACTTCCATTATCTCTGAGTGCAAGCCTGCCACCTTTTCTTTTATGCCTACAATATCCTTCTATACCTCCACAAAGTTTTTAAGGAGCTCTGCCTAGGTTATCTGTTCTGGGGGATTCGCTCTCACTGAACCCTCCCTCTCTCAATCATATTCCACATTATCACTTTTGCGGGAGCATGTCTTCGCCATTTTACCTTGCTCCTTTTCGACCTGCTTTGCAGTAAAAAAAGTCATTTAAATCCGCTGCGTGGCTGCCATCCCCCGAACCACTGAGAGGATCTCTTTTTATTTCTCGCAATCAGGAAAGTTTTTGCCTGGGACAGTGCTGAAATTTCTCTGTTTAGCGAGAATGGTCCCTAGAGCTCTTGCCCTAGCTGTCCATGCTGGTCAGTGACATCACTTCCTTCCTCCAAAATACATAAAATTATTTGGAATTTTATATTCTAATTTTATTCTATTCTATTTATTTTAATCAATATACAAGGTAATTTGGGTTTTATATTTGCTTAATCAGTAACTAGATTTACTAAAGTGTGCATGTGATAACGCTGTACTTTATCTTTATTTTGTTGCTTGATTGACCGCCCATGCAAAAAAGCATCAGGGCGGTTTACAATAAATGACTGCGACTAGAAAATAAAAAAAGAATGTCAATGCATAACAGGAAAACCAAGAGGATAGAGCACACAGATAAGAACAGAGAACAGATATAGAAGAGAACTCTGGTGGTTAGGGAGGACATACAGTTGAGTCAGTGAGGGGTAGGTCAAATGCATGGTGGAACAGATGAGTTTTTAGCATAGATTTAAATTTTCTAAATGCGTGTTCAGAATGGAGTAGGGCCAGGATGAAGTTCCAGAGTGCTGGACCAAGATCATTGCCCTAAGATCGTTATTAATAAGGCAACTAATCAAACTGAAATTATAAATCAATCAATTAATAGAACATTCAAGCCCCTCCTTCATCTCTTTCACTTGTCATTCCTGCTCTTATTGCCTATCATTTGACTAGGTGACTGGAGAGCTTGATCAAAGGCATGCACTATACATAGTCTCCTTGGATTTCAATAAAGCTTTGGATACTGTTCCTCACAGAAGGCTCATAAATAAATTGAGCAGCCTAAGATTAGGACCTAAGGTGATGAACTGGATCAGAAACTGGTTGACTTATAGATGACAGAAGGTCGTGGTAGGTGGAATTCACTCAGAAGAAAGACAAGTGGTGGAGTGCCTCAGTAATCTGTACTGGAACTGATTCTGTTCAATATTTTTGTAAGTGATATTGCCAAAGGATTAGAAGGAAAAACTTGCCTTTTTTTGGATGACATGAAAATTTGCAACTGAGTGGACACCCCAGAGAGAGTTGAAAAATGAGAAATGATCTACCAAAATTAGAAGAATGCGCTAATGCTTGGCAGTTAAGATGTTAATTGTCAAGCATTAGCCCATTCAAAGAAATGCAAAGGGATGTATTTGGAGTACAGAAAGCCAAAAGAGTAACATGGATATCCTGAAGAGTAGCATTGTGGATATCCTGAAAACCTGACTGGCTACAGAGTACACCATGGCAGGATTGGGAAACACTATAATAGGGGGTGAGAGGATAATGTGCATGGATCAAGAGAGAGACCTCAGGGTGACAGTGTCTGAAGATCTCAAGGTTGCAGAACAATGTGATAAGGTGGTTTCTAAAGTCAGAAGGATAATAGACTGCATAGACAGAGACATAACCAGCCAAAAGGAGGAGATGATAATGTCCCTGTACGTCATCGATGAGGCCTCACTTGGGGGACTTTGTTCAGTTTTGGAGGCTGTATCTCGCTAAGGATATAAAAGGTCTTAAAGAGGTTCAGAGGAGAGCAACCTAAATAGTATGAGGTTTTTGCCAGAAGCTATATGAGAAAAGACTCAAAGATCTGAATAAGTATTTTTTAGAGGAAAGGAAGAGTAGCAGAGATATGATACAGACAGTTAAATACTTGTGTTAATGTGCAAACAAACCTTTTTCAAAGATGAGGAAGCTATAAAACTAGAGGACATGAAATGAAGCTGAAAGGAGGAAAATGTAAAAGCAACATCAGGAAATATTTTTTCACAGAAAAGGTACTTTATGCCTGGAATGCTATTCTATTGGAGAGGGTGGGGACAAAAAAGGTGATGGAATTCAAAAAAGCATGGGATGAGCACAGAGGTTCCATATTAATTTCATCTGCCTTGATGCCCGGTCAGACAAGATCCTCCTGAAATCCTCACAATCCTCAGCCATTTTAACCACACACCTCAATACCCTCATTGTCCTGGGTAGCCTGAGATCTGTCACTGCATCTACCAGCAACTGAGCATTCTCATGTATAGCGCCACTGCTATGGAACCAACTACCATGCGAGCTGAGAGCAAACAGTGACTTGTTGGTCTTCAGAAAAAAGCTAAAGACGCATCTTTTCCAGACGCACTTCAATCCTACCTAACTTCTATGTTCTATCCCTAGTGAATCACCATGCACAAGGAAAGAACACTACACTTTAGACACCAATAGAACATAAGAACATAAGAACATAAGATATGCCATACTGGGTCAGACCAAGGTCCATCAAGCCCAGTATTCTGTTTCCAACAGTGGCCAATCTAGGTCATATGTACCTAGCAGTTTCCCCAAGAGACATAAGTTCCACAATGCTTGTACTGGGTCAAGCATTGATATCTTCGGTCACTTCTTAATAATGGTTTATGGACCTTTCCTCCAGGAACTTGTCCAAACCTTTTTTAAACCCAGCTACACTAACAGCCTTTACTACATCCTCCGGTAACAAATTCCAGAGTTTGATTACACGTTGAGTGAAAAAATATTTTCTTTTATTAGTCTTAAATAGTTTTCCCTGTAGCTTCATTGCATGTCCCCTAGTCTTTCTATATTCTGCTAAGGTAAACAATCGATCTACGTTTACCCGTTCCACTCCGTTCATTAATTTATAGACTTCTATCATATCTCCCCTCAGCCGTCTCTTTTCCAGGTTAAAGAGCCCTAACCTTTTTAGCCTTTCTTCATAGGAGTATCCTTCCATCCCCTTTACCATTTTGGTGGCTCTTCTCTGAACCTTTTCTAATAACGCTATATCCTTTTTAAGATACGGCGACCAGAACTGCACACAATATTCAAGGTGCGGTCTCACCATGGAACGATATAGAGGCATTATAATATCTTTTGTTTTATTTTCCATTCCTTTCCTTATCATACCTAGCATTCTATTTGCTCTCTTGGCCGCTGCTGCACACTGGGCCGAGGGTTTTAACATGGTATCCACAATGACGCCTAAATCTTTTTCCTGGGTGGTGGTTCCTAATGTGGAACCTTGCATCGTGTAACCATAGTTTGGGTTGTTCTTCCCTAGGTGCATAACCTTGCACTTGTCCACATTAAATTTCATCTGCCATTTTGATGCCCAGTCTTCCAATTTATCAAGATCCTCTTGCAATTTTCCACAATTCTCTTGGGTTTTAACAACTTTAAATAGTTTTGTGTCATCTGCAAATTTGATAACCTCACTCGTTATTCCACTTTCCATGTCATTTATGAATATGTCAAAAAGCAGCGGACCCAGCACAGATCTCTGGGGTACACCACTATTCACCATTCTCCATTGGGAAAATTGGCCATTTAGCCCTACCCTCTGCTTTCTATCTTTTAACCAGTTCCTGATCCACAATAGTACACTGCCTCCTATCCCATGACTCTTTAGTTTTGCCAAAAGTCTCTCATGAGGGACCTTGTCAAAGGCTTTCTGAAAGTCCAGATACACAATATTAACCGACTCACCTTTGTCCACCTGATTATTCACTCCTTCAAAAAAACATAACAGATTAGTAAGACAAGATCTTCCTTGTCTAAAGCCATGTTGGCTGTCTCCCATTAGGTCATGACTATCTACATGCTGAGTAATTTTATTCTTTATGATGGTTTCTACCATTTTTCCTGGTACTGACGTCAGGCTCACCGGTCCGTAGTTTCCTGGATCACCCCTGGAACCCTTTTTAAAAATTGGTGTTACGTTGGCGATCCTCCAATCTTCAGGTATTAGAGATGATTTTAATGATAGTTCACAGATTACTAATAGCAGGTCTTCAATCTCATATTTCAGTTCTTTCAACACCCTTGGATGTATACCATCCGGCCCAGGTGATTTGCTACTCTTCAGTTTATCTAATAGTTGTAATACATCTTCCCGATGTATCGATATTTCCTTCAATTCTTCCTCAGTAAAGACTGAAGCAAAGAATTCATTCAAGTCTTGGGACAGATCATGATCCCTTGGTCTGTAGTTCCTGCAAGAAGATGACTCCCAATGCCCTTAAGAACCAGCAGCAGCAGCGTGAGTCCATCTTCCACAAAGTTGACTCAGCCCTAGAGTCGTCCATGTGACCTCACTCCAAACCCTCCTTTAGGACCTCAGATCCTCATGGGGACTTAGCGGTCTTGGAGCTCAGAGGCCACGGAGTCTCTGGCCGGAGCTCCACCTACGAGGGCCGCCAGAAGAGCTGGAAACCCTAGAAGAATGCGTCGGGAGATGAGTCAGGGCAATGGGGAAATCCCATGGGCCCAGGACCCATAGCCCTTGATGTAAGACTGAGGGCAATGGCTGGGAGAGGCCTTCTAAGTTGCCCCAATGGGAGCCATCAACATCGAGTGACTGGCCTCAGACCCCTGAGGCCATCCTCGTTGAGGACTCTCTCTCAACAGAGCCGTGCCGGACCCAAAATCCTCGATGCTCGCGCCAAAGTCTGCGGAGTCATCTGGTCTTAAGGCCAGGATGGGGCCCTGAACCACAGTTTGTCTGCCTTCTTGGCCCAGCAGTGGACTCTGATGCCCGGTTCCTCTGGGTCATCACTCTCAACCATAGGCTCTCCATGTTGAGGGACTCCCCAGAGGTCAAGCCGATCCTCGAGCGCCACTGGCCTCGAGAGATCTTTCAGCATCAGTAACAATCCTGGTCCCAGTCCTCAGGGCTGCGGTCTTCCCCATGACATGGCTGGGGCGCCCCAGGGAAGCCTTGACTCCTCCACCGCCTCGGAACTGGATTGGGAGACCAAGGATGATGTTTCCCTGGACATCCGCTGCCACTGGGACATACCCTCAGACCCGTATTCATAAAGATGTGGTGCTGATCCCCTCCTGAGGACATAACCTTCCTTGACTTTGTGAGGGATATGGTGAAGGCCCTTACCTTCACCACAGAGTCGGAGGAAGACCCTCGTATGGAGGACCTGAGATCCTCTACTACGAGGCTCTGCAAAGTAAGAATGTTCTTAGGTGTACCACAGCCGAACACCAAAATAATCCTGTGTTAATGTAAATAATGTAAATATGTAAATATGTTATATTCAAAGTAAGAATGTTTGGAGTCCGAGTACCTAACAAGGATCAGGCTCTCCAAGAAGACGGCTGACCCTTCTCGAAGGAAGGCTTCAGGCAGAAAGTCCTCATTCTCAAAGAAGAGCAAGGTTTTTGGAAATTACCCCCAGTACCCGGCCTTCCCAGCTCCCCAACAGGTCAGCAGGCCAAAGGACAGGAGCATGAGCCACGTAAGCCTAAGGCTACCAAGCTCCAGACTGCACCACCGGCGCAACCTGGAGGAGTTTTTTGACTCCTTGGGCATAGCCGCTTTTCCCCCAGGAGGCACAGCCCTGCAGCACATGGGGGGTCATCTGGTATATGACACCACAGGTGGTCGGCCATCACCACCAACGCATGGCCCCTCCAGGTGGTCAGGGAGGGTTACCTCCTCTACCTCTTTCAGACACCCCCACCATTCTTCCTGGGAGAGCCCCCTAGGACTCCCCTTCTCTAGGCCCTACTCCAGCTGGAACTCACAGGCCTTCTAACATGCAAGGCAGTGGAATCTGTCCCCATCCACCTCAGGGGCACTCCTGCTATTTCCTGGTCCCCAAAAGGACTGGATGGTTTCTACCTATTCTAGACCTACAGGATCTCAACAGGCTCCTGGTGAGGGAAAAGTTCAAGATGCTCTCCCTTGGAACATGGCTGCCATACCTCCAGCAGGGAGACTGGCTATGATCCTTGGACTTAAAGGATGCATACACGCACATCTTTATCCACCCCCTCCACAGGCAGTACCTTCACTTTGTGGTGGATGGAGGTCATTACCAGTACAGAGTGTTCCCTTTGGGTTGGCTGCTGCCCCATGGGTATTGTCGTGATGACATCCCCTAGTGGCCAATGGCGGTAAGGGCATGCTGTACAACATATTTATTTTCAAGGAGCGTGGGGTATTTTAAGGCCAAAATGGAGATTGGTCTTAGGTATTTAAGCTCCTTGTGAGAACTCAATAATTAAGCCACGAGTGTAAGGAAACAAGGCTTTTATTTCCCCTCTGTGCAAGGGTTCATTAAGACACTAGAAATCAAAGAATGTCCTTTATTCATAAAGGTTCCAGTAATAAGCAGGTAAAACCAATTGTTAATATCGTCACAATTAGTTGTAAGGGTTAAACGGAGGAATTCAATTCATTCCAGGGCAAAGCAATTTAAACAAGACTTCTTCTTATTTACAAGGTCGCTATGGATTCTAGGCTAGAAGCTATACACAAACTACAATCCATAGCTTCTTCCTGAGGAATGGGAATAGTATTTGCTTCTTCTATTTCCATAAATTCTGCTTCACTACTTTCCCCCTCAGAGCACACGCTGTCCCTGGCAGTTACAGGTTTATATGGACTGTCTCTGGTATCTTGCCTCCAATAAGACTGTGCTTTTAAGTTTTTTGGTAGTTCTTCAAACCACTCTGGTTTCTTTCCTCTTCTTATAAACTGAGTTTTAGCTTTAGTAGTGCTTTTAGGAGTTAAGCTTTCTTTAGCAGGAATAAAACTTTCATACCTTGAGTTTCTGTAGCTTGAAGCTCGGGAGCCTTCTCTCTCATGAACGTCTCTGTGACAACAGGTTTTCTGTCGGTAGCTTTTGGGCAGTGCTGGACTTCCTGAAAGCTTAGTAAAACCTGGTGTGGATTCTCCAGCTCTATGCTTCAGTGACAAAGTAGCTTTGTTAGAAACTCCTTTCCCTTGGGTACCTGGTAAAGCTTGTTCAGCATACTCCAATGCCTGCAGGCTTTCCTCCAAGCCTAGCTCTCTGGCTCTCTGTATATGCCTTTCAGCTTTGGACTCAGGAACATTGCTTAAACAGGGAGTGGCATACCCTCCAGCCTGACTGCTTTCCTTAGCAGACTCCCTCTGAACAGCAGCTCTTGTAGCTTGGCCCCTCTGAACTCTACCTCTGTGAATTCTGTCCTTTTGGGCTTGCTCAAGGAGGATTCCTTCCTTCAGGTCTCTCCTTCCTACTTCAGCTGTACTCCTTGTTCCTTCTCTTCCTGCTGCTCCAGCTTTGAATCTCCCCGGCTCATTTCCAGGTGCAACTGGTTAGCTCTCCTAGCCTCATTAGCTCCTGTAGAATCACTCCTGCCCCCTCTAGCTGTGCTTTGAGGTAATTGCACACCTAGAGCTCTGTGAAAAACAGAGTTTCTTTTCAACTCTGCATCTTTATTGGTACCAGCCTCATGACAGTATTCACCAAGTGCCTGGCTGTCATTGCAGCCCACCTCAGGCTCCAGGGGGTCTTTGTCTTCCCCTATCTGGATGACTGGTTAGTAAAGGGCAGTAGTGCCACTGACGTGCAACAGGCAATAGGCCACACAACCCTTGTCCTAGAGCACTTGGGGTTTATAGGCAACTACCCAAAGTCTCATCTCCAGCCAACTCAAAAACTGGAGTTCATAGGGGGCAGCTGGGCATGGTCCAGGCCAGGGCTTTTCTTCCAAGGGATGGGGCCCTGCACCTCCTGGCTCTTGCAGAGGACTCCCAGTGCTGGTGCTCGGTGTCTGTCCGATACATGCTTCACCTACTGGTAAACATAGCATCCATGGTACACGTCACGCCAGATGCTCGCTTGTGGATGCAGGTGACCCAGTGGGCACTCTGCTGTCAGAAGTCGCAAGCCACAGGGCACCTGAAGGACAGGCTGACCATCACCAGTCCCCTGACCAATTCCCTAGGCTGGTGGCAATGCTTCCTGCACCTGCTGGCAGGGATGCCTTTCCAGCCCCTCACACCTCAGAGGATCCTCACGACAGATGCCTCAAAATTGGGGTAGGGAGCCCACTGTGGTGACCTCTGCACTCAGGGCAGTTGGTTGCCAGCGGAGAGCTTCCAGCAAATCAACCTCCTGTAGCTCCAGGCTGTTGCCTTAGCCTTCTGGACTTTTCGCCTCCACCTGCGGGACCAACTAGTACTGGTCCAGACTGACAATCAGGTGGCGATGTTCTACATAAACAAGCAAGGGGGCATGGGGTCGTCCCTCCTTTGTAAGGCAGCAGTGGGCATATGTACTTTTGCCAGCAACAACGAGATGCTCCTGTGGGTAGTATAACTCCCGGGCCAGGACAATGCCCTGGTGGACTGGCTCAGCCGGGTCCTCCAGTTGCATGAGTGGAGACTTTACCCCAGAGTTGCCCACTAGTTATTCCAGCTCTGGGGGCTCCCACAAATGGATCTCTTTGCCAGCTCAACCAATATCTAACTGCTCCATTTCTGTTCTCAGCAGCTGCACCCTGCCGGAGTGGCAGCGGACGCCTTCCTGTCCACATGGGCGGAGGGTCTCATTTACGCCTTCCTGCCTATGCCCCTGATTGCCAAGACCCTCTTCAAGGTCCAATGCAACAGGACCATGGTGGGTCAGGCAGTCATGGTTTCCTCTGCTTTTCCTCCTGTCCACGACATGTCCAGTTCCCCTGGAGTGCGACCCAGGCCTACTGACACAGAAAGAGGGCTCTTTCTTGCACCCCAACCTGGGGTCCTTGACACTCACAGCCTGGCTGCTGATCAGATGCCCTGGTTCCTTTCAGCCTCTCTACAGAGGTAGAAGAGGTGCTTCTGGCCTCCAGTAAGGCCTCCACCCGCCGGGCGAACGCCTTCATGTGGTGGAGGTTCTCCTTCTGGTTTGCTTAGAGGTTGATCAACCCCTTCTTCTGCTTTGTCCAGCTGGTGCTGCAGTAATCTGCTTCACCTGTCTCAGACAGGCTTGAAGACTAACTGTTAGGGTGCACCTCAGCGTGCTGGTGGCACATCACCATGTAATCGAGGGCAAACCCCTCTACGCTCAGCCATTAGTGTCTCATTTCCTGAGGGGTCTGCTCCTCTCAAAGCTTCTCATCTGTCCCCCAGCAGTAGAGTGGGACTTGAACGTGATACTCTCCAAGCTTACTGCACCACCACTTGAGCCTCTTGGCTTCTGCCACCTTAAGTATTTTACTTGGAAGGTGGTGTTCCTCATGGCGCTCATGTCTACTCACTGAGTCAATGAGCTCCAAGCATTGGTACTATAGAAACAGGATTGTGCTCCGCACACACCCCAAGTTCCTTCCCAAGGTGGTATCCCCGTTTCACTTTAATCAGCAGGTGGTGCTACCCACCTTCTTTTTGCAGCACCATGCCAGCAGGGCAGAGGCCGTCCTTCAGACACTGAACAGTAAGTGGGTGCTTTCCTTCTATCTACAGCGCACCCAGGACCACCACCGAGTTTTTCATCTCTTTGTCTCCTTTGACCCAAGTCGGTTTGGGATGGTGGTCTCTTAACGTACCCTGTCCACTTGGGTAGCGGACTGCATCACCTTTGTCTATGAGTAGGCTGGTCTCTTGCTGGAGCACTGTGTCATTGCACACACTGTCCAGGCCATGGTGGCCTCAGTGGCAAATCTACATGCCATTCACTTTTTGGAAATCTGCTGGGGTGCCACCTGGTCCTCAGTCCATACCTTCGCAGCTCATTACTGCCTGGAGAGGGAGACCCATTGAGACAGTGCCTTTGGCCAGACAGTATTCTATCATTTGTTTGGGGAGTAGGCAACTCCTGCCCTCTGGCCCTTGCTGTGTTCAGGCCACTGGTGAATTGGTTCCTCGCTGGACACAGGTTGCTTGTGGTCTGTTGTCTTCCGACTCAGTTGCTGCTGCTCATGGCTCACCTCTTCTGGTCATCCGTGGCTTTTTACAGGTTTTTTGGTAGCCTGGGGAGTCCCATATGTGAGGATTTCCTGCTTGTTCCTGGCGAAAGCATAGTTACTCACTTGTAACAGGTGTTCTCTGGGACAGCAGGTATCAGCTTCACAACCCTCCCTCTTTCCTGTGGAGTTGCTTCTTGCTGTTTTTTGTCATCTTGTGCTATGATATCATATTGAGGCAAGATGACACCCTTAGGTGGGAAGGGGACCACACATGCGTGGTATATCTCCCAAAGGCTTTCTTTGAAAGCTGGGGAGAGATTACCACACGGGCTCCGTCAGTGCCAACCTCATCCATATGTGAGGACTAATTCCTGCTGTCCCCAGAGAACACCTGTTACAGGTGAGTAACTACACTTTCTGGTTCTTTAATTGCACTTCTTTGAACAAATTTTCCTTCAAGTGTGCCTTCAGTCTACAGCAGGTGGGGAAGAGTCATTTTCCAGTAGTTTTTCTTGGTGATAATGTCAGTTGCTGACAAACTGTTGCCCTGAACAAGGTGTGCTTTCAGCACCCTCCTATGCATACCCTTCCAAACATACAGTGTGTGTTTGCAAACTTGCAAACTGAATCAGAGGGGTGGTATGCCTAGAACCCAGTGCTGTTACCTTTCTTGCCCATCACTTGTTAAACTCTGTTGATGATGCATCATTCATTTAGATTAACCAATGTTCTGAGAATGGCTTATCGTTATCATTCTCCTCCTGAGGCTACACATATCAATTCCATTATGTACTGAAGCTCTACTACCCCAGGGAATGTGAATTCCATCTAAATCTCCTGTGGGCTCACACATGCTTCATGGCTTTGCCATGTACATTTGCTACGCTGCCAGACTGGCTTAATGCAGCCCAGGTTGCTAATTAGAGCGGAAGCAAGACCCAGCTGAAGATGTCTCAAGACCCAGCTGAAGCCAATTTTCATTATTAATAAAGTGATTTTCTGCATGTATATTAAATAATACAACAGGGAGTATAAGGGATGTAGGAGATGTATTTTTATTTAAAGTTCCAAAAATACAGGCAATATATTTTATGCAATGGTTTGATGAGAAAAGCGATCAGCTTTAATGCCAATTAAGTTGTACAAAGTGCAGCATTTTAATTAAGCTATCATAAAATGATTTTTATACCAGGCCCATTCCTCCAAATCATGTAAATAAAAATGTAAATCTGTATTTGGCTGTAGCGTGATTGAATTTCCGTTTATGAATTTTACTGTGTTTATTCTTGTCATGGAAATGCAAAATAGAGTTAATTTTAAAAAGTCTTACACAAATTACACATTCTGTTTTAGGGTTCAACTACTTATGTAGCAGAGTTCTAAACCGTTCCTCTATTTTTAGAGTGGGGAAATTTCTGGAGCCTTTACTTCCAATCTGTAGTGAGTAATAAAGTAAGATAATAGAGGATAGGCCACGGTATCTGTCACTGATAATGGGTTATTTATGGATATTTTGGAGGGAACTAAAAAAGACCCTATTTATTCTGGGTCTGGGGAGATTTTGCTAGGGCTGGTGCTACTATTAGGGGAATTAGGTGGTTGCCTAGAGTACCAAACTTTGGAGGGTGCTGCAGCAGAAAGTTCCCAGAGATGGCCTCTCATCTCCTGCCCCTGCCCCTGCCATTCCTGCAGCTGCTACATATTGGCAGCAATGATAGTAAGGAAAGAACAGAAGCATGGGATGGAGGGAACTTCTGGACCCCTGTGCGCTGCACTCTAAAGATGCAGGTGGTCCCTCCTCCGACATAGACTTCCTGCTTGCATCAGAGTGAGAACGGCTGCATTTGCAATGCACAGAAGTTCAGAAGCTTCCCTCTGTGCTGCGCTTCTATTGTGTTCTCATTTCCAATGCCACCCCTGCTGGTCCTGAAGAGATGTAACAGGGGTAGCAGTGATAGAAGTAAGGGCAAAGGTGAGGGTGGCAGGAAAGGGAGCTGCCTAGGGTGCCAAATTATCTTCCACTGGCCATGGATTTTGCTAGTGCTTGACTGAGTGTGCTGTGAAGTCCAGAGGGGCTTTATGACTTCTGAGAAGCAACAGGTTGCTGCCCCCTTTCATGGCCTGTTAAACCTTGAATAAAGAGAGAGGTTTGCCGGGCTGGTTTAGTTTAACCTGCAAAAGAGGCGCTGAGACCCCATAGGACTGTGGAAAAGATTTTTGGATGTATAGCTGGCTTTCGACAACCATTTAGGAGCACAAGTCTGAAGAAACCTAATCAGGGTCTGCTTGAAGAGTTCAAGATGCACTAGCGTTTGCTATGCTTGAGGAGGTTAGTGGGACTAAGAGGGTACAGCTCATCTAACAACTTTTGAAGTCTATGCTGACCTGTGAGGGCCTGAACCCTATTACATCCTAAGCAGAGAGTAAGGAAGTATTGAGAAATTTAAAATTTACCTTCTTACAGCTTCATTTCATGTCCTCAATTCTACAGCTTCTCCGTCTTTGAAAAAGGTTAGTTTGTTCATTAATACTCTTTTAAGTATTTAAACGTCTGTATCATATCCGCCCTGTCTCTCATCTCCTCTAGGGTATTCATATTTAGGTCTTCAAGTCTTTTCTCATATTCCTTCTGGCACAGGCCCCAAATTGTTTTGATCGCTTTTGCAAGGTACGGTCTCCAAAACTGAGCACAATACTTAAAGGGGTATGTTAACTAAGCAGTCTTAACGTGCAGCTGGTGTTAGTGTGCAGGATGCCATATAAGGTAGTGGGCGTTCCTGTCTTAAGGTGGTATTTAGGGTTATCGTGCGATAAGGTATGTTTTCATGCGATACAGGGAGCCGTGGCATGTTAATGCACGTTAGCCTTAATTAGGTGCGCTGACCTATAAACACAGCAACAGAGGTGTAGCACAATGGTTAATATATTGCTTGATGAAACAGGGGTCATGAGTTCAATCCCCCAGTGGGCCCAATGAGTAAGGCTGTTTGAGGCATTACCCTTTACTTTAAATCAGTTTGTGTGGTGACCTGCAGTCCTTCTGTAACCAGCCAGGAGCTTGTTAGTGGTCATGGGTTTGATCCCACAGTGGGGTTATTTGATAGGGAAGTCTGAGGCATTTTCTTTTTTAATTTAAATTAGTGCTGCCAGCAAACACACCCTCACAGTGTTGTAACCTAAGGTGCCGCATAAGGCGCCCTATAAGGCACTCCAGAGGGCACATTATAAAGTGCACTGTCCACCAAGGCACCTTATAATGTTCCTTATAGGGCGCCTTATAAGGCACCTTATAGGGCGCTTTATAGGGCACCTTATAGGGCGCTTTATAGGGCACCTTATGAGGTACCTTAAGGCTACAGCACTGTGAGGATGGTTTTGCTGGCAGTACTAATTTAAATTAAAAAAGAAAATGCCTCAGACAGCCCTATCAAATAACCCCACTGTGGGATCAAACCCATGACCACTGGCTCCACAGGCAGTGAAGTAACCAGTAGGCTACAGCCCTATAGCTGCTAACAAACCTCTGGCTGGCTACAGAAGGACTGCAGGTCACCACACAAACTGTCTGCTGTGGTTACCAGGATAGGGTTAACGCACATGTACCCATGATGCACTGTACATGCAAATCAGCAGTCTACAGATTTATTTATTTATTTATTACAATCTTTTATATACCGCGCTATTTGGTATCAGCGCGGTTCACATACAACAACATCAACAGAATAACAGGCTATTCCGTGTTTACAGCAAACAGGTATATAAACTTGGGTAACATAAGGTTAACTTATTACAAACATGATTATATAAAAGGTATCATGACAACACAAAAGTCCTAGTAATCTTACTGAGAAAGTGGGAGAGGCTATTTGAAGATAAGGCGTTTCTCTTATTTGGGGGGGCTTTTGCTGGGGGTAATGATCAGAAGATGGGGTATGCACCCCCACAGCACCTCGGCCTGGTAGGGGGAACTGACCATGTGCACCCCCACAGCACCTCAGCCTGGTAGGGGGTACTGACCGTGTGTGTTACTGGCACAGAGTAGCTACAGACCGTCACATTGTGCAGGTACTGTGCTCACCCTGAGGGTGAGGTGGGGCACCCAGCACCAGGTCCACAGCACCTTTCATAGCTGAACTATGCCATGCTGCAGGTCCATATCAGTGCTATTGTGTGTGATTAAGTAGTTCCTGCAGACACACCTAGGATGCATCTGTATGTCTCAGTCATGTCTATCCCTTATGGGCTATGATGCACCCAGAATAGTGCATATCCTGTGTTGGTGCCATGGTCACATGATGTAGGGGGGGGTGTTTGGACCCATAAGTGGATTATGTACCACCACCACCCAACTCACCCTCTGTGGCTAAGGGTGGGAAACAGGATCTCCCACCAACAGATCCACATTCTACCTCCCTGCAATGGTGGCAGTAAAGAGAACCATCAACCCCAGTCCTGCTGGGGAACAGACACCCTACAGGGCAGTCAATGCAGATCTGTACACATCCATAAGGCAACACAGACAGACAGTAGGCCTGGAAATGCTCAGCTGCCCCCCACCACTATCTGACCATGCTCCAGCAGCGAGCCTCCAGCCGCTGCACCCTGCAAGGTGTTCCAGCCAGACACATACTAACTGCAGACCATCTGCTAGCTTGTCCGTAGTGCATGTTCCTGGAGGAGATGCATGTACCCAGAACTGGGATGTCAGCATACACACCAAGCAGATAAATCAGCGATTGGGCCCCAAAAGAGAACCCATAAATATCACATGAAAGAAACACTATATAGCACTATGGGGGAACCTAGCCATGCCATGCTCACTGCTCAGTCAGGGTGAGAGTGACCTCCCAGCAGGACATGCTGTGGCCACCCTGTCCATGCAGGTGGTTGTCGGGCACTACAATGTCCGAGCCATTGCCCTGTGCCCTGTGCAGATGCATCCTGGCCAGGCCACCCTGTCCGGACTATACCCATGGTAACTTGCTCCTCATTATGCACATTGGCAGGCTTACACTGGCAACAGTGTGGGCTGAGGAATGTTGGCAGACACCACACACTGGATAGACAAACACACACTCCCACACCTATGCCAGCATTGTGCAAATATAGAGGCTCTTGGCAGCCCTGGCCACCGCACCAGTCCTGGGCACAGTGCAGGCATGGCTATGGTATGCAATACTGTTGGGGTCACTCCCCAGGGTGGTAAACACTGTCAGACACCAGACCTGAAGCACACCCCACAGACATCAGAAAGGTTGCTATGATGCAGCTCAATCAGCAAATTGTGCTTAACTTAGGAATTGCTATCTGCCAGTAATCATAGCAACCTTTTGATAGGTGTGTACTGTATTCCCAGGTTTAGGGTGGCATTGCTAAAGTATGCAAGTGCTAGTATTGGGAGATGCACGCAGGGCCCAACATCCTGCCTCTCCAGGAGGCTTTGGATAATGGAGCCTGTGGGTGAGGGTGTGTCTGCCCCTGTTAGCCGCTGCTTTAGGGCAGAGGTTCCCAACTCCAGTCCTGGTGGGCCAAACACTGTTCGGGTTTTCATGCTGACCCTAATGAATATGCATGAGATACATCTGCATACCATGGGGGCGGTGCATAGACATGCAGCACAGTCGTGTTTATGAGAGGCAGCATGGAACATGAATGGTGTTTGGCCCTTCAGGACTGCATTTGGGAGACTCTGCTCTAGGTAATGCGCATGTTTATGGTGTCTGTGCTCTGTAGGGTAAAATGTAGGCATATTGGGCATGTTTATGTTATCTGCAATAAAGGTCCTGTCTGTATTACCATGTTTTAGTAGTGGGTAAAATATAGGGACTAGGTTGGCAGGAACCACAGCTGGGATTTGAACCTGTGACTTTCTGCTCCTGAACACACTGGCTGTGTTCACTGCACCACTGTATTGCCACAGAGAGTGTGCATTCCCTGGAGATACCATGACTGTTTGTCAGACAGAGCCTGTCTTGCAGCGCACAGCACCCACCTAAACAGGGCTAGACCATGGTCTGCTCTGGGCAGCTGCCACTGCCCCCTCCATCACCAGTACCCCTCTGCCACCATGCTGACATGCCCTTCTGCTGGTGGTGCACAGTCTCAGGCCATCCAGTGTGCGGGTAGGCGGCTGCCTATGGTGCGGGTTCTGAGGTAGGGGTGCCTGCATAGCTGTCCATGCTTCCCCCCAGCACCGCCTTCCAATGTTCCATGCCATTGGGGGTACCTGCTGAGTACTATCCCCTGTGACATCATGGGAAGCACACTCATGCCCATGTTGGGCCCTCAGCAGTTGCTGTCTGGCTGCTCTACTGTTTCAGCATTCCTATGGGCCAGCTAGGCATCATCCTAGTCCGCACTGTGGCCCAGTTGCACCACAGCATGTGCCGCCTGCAGCCCTCTGTGTCCCCTTTTCCAGCCTCTGTCCAGTTGTCCGTTCCGACATGCCCGCCCTGCTGTTGCCGAACATGTGCACGCCATAGGAAACCTGTCCAATGGAGAGGAAAACCCTGCTCAGCGCAATTTCACTGTGGGCTCATTCACCTTGTATGGGGACGGAGCATAGACCCTCCCAAAATTCATATCTTTTTTTGGAGCTTTCTTGGGAGTGTTTTTTGATCTTTCCCATTGATATCACTATTGCCCAGCTTGGTTATTTTTTTTTTTACGTTTTCTTCTGTTCATTTTCACTGTTTATTTGCCCTTTTGTTCTGTGCACCTGTATCACACTTATCACTTTTTGTAGGTTTCCCTGGTTTTGCTGTACATTGCTGACGGAAATGGTTTCTTTTCCCTTTAAATCAGCTCTAACGCCAGGGTTTCACTGGCGTTAGTTTTCAGCCTCGAATTTCACAGCATTAGTGTGCAGGGAGCCTCTCCCCTCCCACTCTCTGCCCATTGACTCTCTCTCCCCGCCCCTGGGGAGCCTTCTTCCGCCCTCCGGGAGCCTTTCTTCACCTTCAGTGCTCGTTTGCGCCGCCGCGTGCGTTAACACGTGATAAGACGCCTTATCGCCTGGTAAAGCGCCATTATTGTGCGATAAAGCACCTTATTGCACGATAACGTGGCAGAGCGCACGTTAAGACTGCTTAGTAAACATACCCCTAAGTGAGCCCTCATCAATGACCTGTACAGGGGCACTAATACCTCCTTCCTGTTAGTTATTCTGCTCTGTATACAGCCTAGCATCCTTTTGGTTTTGACCACCACTTTGCCTCACTCTTTCGCCACCTTGCGTTCCTCATATACTGTAATCTCGAGGTCCCTCTCTTGGTCCATACACACCAGCCTCTCGTCCCCATCACGTACAGCTCCTTTGAGTTTCTGCATCCCAAGTGCATCACACTGAACATTTTTTCATGAAATCTCAATTGCCAAGTATTTGACCTAATTTTTGTATGTCTTTTCTCATGTTGTCTACTCCCTCAGAATTGTTCACTCTGTTGCATATCTTTACATCATCTGCAAAAAGACAAACTTTACCCTTTAACCTTTCGGCAATATCACTCGCAAAGAAATTGAACAGTAGTGGTCCCCAAGACCTATCCCTGAGGCACTCCACTGCTCGCCCTCCTTTCATCGGAGTTTGTTCTATTCACCTCTACTCTCTATAGTCTTGTCAGTCAACCAATTCTTGGTCTAGTTCACCACCTTGACATCTATCCCCAGACTGCTCAGTTTATTCACAAGCCTCCTATGAGGAACAATATCAAAAGCTTTGCTGAAATCTAAGTAGACCATATCCATCGCATGCCCTTGATCTAGTTCTCTGGTCATCTAGTCAAAGAAATCAATCATATTTATTTGGCATGATCTTCCCTTGGTAACTCCATGTTGTCTCAGATCTTGCAACCTGTTGGCTTCCAGAAAAAAACACTATCCTTTCTTTCAGCAGTGTCTCTATTACTGTTCCCTCTACTGAGATAAGGCTTACTGGCCTGTAGTTTGCCACCTCTTCTCTATTGCCATGGCACCTCCCCAGTGTACAGGGATCTATTGAACATTTCTTTTAAGGGTCCTGCCAAAACCTCCCTGAGGTTTCTCTCTGCAAACAGAGAAGCTCTAAGACAGGGCTCGACAAACCATGGACCTGGCACGTGGGGCTCAGAGCACATGTGTTCAGAAGGGCTGCAAAAGGCCACGATCACAACTGAGATTGGCAGCATCAGCCCGCAGGAGATGGGATCCCCACAGGCAGAAGTACTGCAATGCTGGAGCTTGAAAATAAAAAGTTAGTGTACAGAAGCTGAAGAAATTTAAAGGGGCAGCAGGCTTGATTTAATAAAGAATGCTGGTGGTGGTGGAATGGAGGGCAGGGGGTGAGTGCAAGTGGGGAGGGAGAAGGAGAGAGAGTCTGCACTGGAAACAGAGAGTTAGGGGATGAAGGAGGGGGGAGGGATGAATGCAAGCAGTTGGAAGGTGAAGCACTGCACCCTACTCCAGCACCATACCCCACTCCAGCACACATATAGACACCCCACCACCCATGCACACACACACACACATACACATTCATGCTTAAAGGATTAGTAGGGATGGTGGGAGATGGAAGAGGAGAAGTGGGCCCACTGCTTTTTGTTGGCACTGTGCAGTGGCTAATTAAGAGCCTGATTTATTAAGCTTTTTCCCATAGAAAATGGGGAAATAATCTTAGTAAATCGAGTCCTAAAACCTAGAAAAGTAACCACAATACACCTTTGTGGGGGAGGCGGGGCATGCATTATGACCTAGGTTTCAGTGTTCAGCTCCTAGATTTATAGGCTGGCTCCAAAATTCCAAGAAAATTTGTCAAGGCCCCGCTCTAAGATAGTGGTATGATTGTCACAGTCGCTGTGGTCGGTCAGCACAGAGAGTATTGCCAGTGTTCTAAGGCTTGAACATGAACAGCAGCTTTTGTAGGGTACAAAGAGGGCAGGGTAGATATAGAGGAGGAGGACAGAATAACAGAGAGAGAGAGAGAGACAGACAGACAGACAGAGTGATATTGTATCCCTTTCTTGTAAGCTCAAAATTGGGGACATCCATGCCAGATATATGTAAAATTCTAGTTTGTCCTAACCTCTGCCTATATAAAGCAGAAACATTCAGATAAAAACATGACAACCTCTGAAGGGTCATATACCACCCATACACTGTCAGCTATTCTCCTGAGCATTAACTGCAATGGAACTCTCCCCCACTGTTTCTCAGAATATTGCTAATCCAACTCAATCTCCCATCAAAGTCTATGTCTCATATTTTGTGGTACCAATCCCATTGGTAATGATACAAACCTGAAAAAAGATCCTTCATAAGCTCCTTTTGTCTCTGTAGACATCTTGCTTGTTAACTACATCAGTTCATCTAACCTTGATTTCTCTTGGAACAATCAGGAAGTCAATCCTCACATATGGGTAAAGTTGATGCCAACGGAGCCCGCGTGGAAGCATCTCCCCAGCTTTCAAAGAAAGTCTTTGGGAGATGCACCACACATGCATGGTCCACTTTCTACCCAAGGGTGCCATCTTGCCTCCTTTTTTTGCAGAGCCCACCGGACGTCTGTCCCATTTTCCTGGAAAAAGTTTCTCTTTTTTTTGTCTTAATCCTCTTTCTGGTATGTGTACTGGTTCCTCTTCTTGCCCCTGAGACAGTTTGCCTCGGCATCACTCCTCAGGTTTGTTTTCTTGTTTTTCTCAAGGTGTTTCTTGACTGGCGCTTTGCGCCCCTTTTTGGCTAGTAGGCCTTGGACCCTCGCCCGGGTTGAAGGGCCTGTTTTTCCCCATGGCCTCAAGCCGCTTCAAAAAATGTGATCAGTGCAATAAAATGATGTCCCTCACTGACCCACATGACTGCTGCCGCCGTTGCCGCAGGCTGGACCATGACAATTCGGGCTGCAACCTTTGCAAGTCCATATCTATAAAGGCCATCAAGAACCGTCAGTTGCAGCAGGAGACGTTCTTCCATAAATCCGACTCTGCGCTGGAGTCCCTGGCAATACCATGTTCCAGGGCCCTCTCCAGTAACTCAGTGCCCCGTGATGCCCAGGTTGCTTCGGAATTCCACAGCTGCAATTTCTCTGAAAGGAATTCCCCAAAGGTGGAACGCAAGAAGAGCTCGAAAACCTTGAAGGCCATCTCGGAGGACGGATCTGAAAAAGTGGGAAAATCCCACACCAGGTCCTGCAGTCCCTGACGTGAATCTGAGGGGTTGGAGTGGGAGCGGTCCTCCAAGCTGTCTAGAAGAAGTCGTCAGCATTGGGTGGAACTGACACCGGAACTCCCTCGACGGAACTGCCACTGGGCCCAAAGCTATCAGTGTCTGCATCGAAGGCTGCAGAGTCATCTAGCATGGAGATCAGGATGGTGGCCTTGCAGTGCAGTATCACTGCCCTCCTGGCCCAGCAGCAGGTGTTGATGTCCAGTTCCTCTGGTTCATCTGCCCCGACGACCGGATGCTCGACCTCGAAGGCTTCCCCAGTCGTCAAGACGATCCTCAAGTGCCACTGGCCTTGAGAAACCCATTGGCAGTGGACGAGGTCTTGATCCCATTCCTTGGGCATTGGTCCTCTCTGGCGAGTGCATGTAGCTCGGACTGCAGATCTTCTGGGGGTCACAGGCCTTGGATTCTTCCACAGAGCCTTGGATTCTTCCTCTGACTTCGAGTCAGACTGGGTAGACCGAGGATGAGGAGTCCCTGGACACTCTGGCGACTCTGAGACATGCCCTCAGAACCATCTCTACCGGTTTCCCAGCACAATTCCCTGATGGATGATGTTGCCTTCCTCGACTTCGTGTGGGATATGGCAAAAGCGCTCACATTTGAGACTGAGGCAGAGGAGGACCCCCGCATGGAGGAACATGAGATCCTCCAGTATGAGGTCCCTCCGAAGGAGGCCCTCACAGTGCTAGTCCCTCCGATCCTCAAGCGCCTCCTCCTCTGTATGTGAGAAAGACCGGCATCAGTGCCCATCATGAGTAGATCGCTCGACTCCATGTACTGAGTCTACCAAAGCCTGGGGGTTCCAAAAAACCCAGCTCTCTCACAATTCTATGGTCATCGAGTTGGCCAAGGTAGTGAGGCCCAGACCTTGAATGTCCTTGGCCGTAAATGCTACCAGGGCTCGATGCTGGCTTGCCTAGTCCAATCCTACTAGTTGTACATCCGTATGTACCTCAAGGAACTGGCGAGGGAGCTTGCCGGTTTCTCTGCTGACCTTGATGGGGAACCTCTCCAGTAGTTCAAGTCATTGGCCTTGGCAGTCAAGGAATGCTCGAAGTTCCTGTCTCGAGCAGTGTACAATGTCTTTGAATCCTCAGCCAGAGTGGCCGCCGCAGGCATTGGGGCCTGGCGCCAGGCATGGCTGCAGTTGTCTGACCTCAAGCAATGGGTCCAAGACAAACTCATTGATGTCCCTTGCACCAGAGAGAACCTCTTCAGAAAACCCATGACAGACAAGGCTGCAGAGATAGGGATTGAGTTCCTGACCAGGACCTGACTCTCTAAGAAGACCTCAGTGAACCCCCATAAGAAAGCCTCAGGGAAGAATTCTTTCTTCCTGAGAAAAAAGGGGATTTTTGGTAATGCCCCACAGTACTGAGCCTTCTCTACTCCACAGCAGGGACAACAGTCCAAGAGGCAAGGGCATGAACCCTGCAAGCCTAAGATCCCTAAGACCCAAGCACTGGCACCAGCCTAGCCTGGAGGGAGTTTTTGACTCCTTATGTATGGCCTCCTTTCCCCCAGGAGGCACTCAGCAACCCACAGATGAGTGTCTGGCCCTGTTTGCCCCCAGGTGGCCCTCTATCACCACAGATTCCTGGGTATTGCAAGTAGTCAAGGAGGGTTACCTCCTGCACTGGCAACAGACCCCACCCTCGTTCTTCCCAGGAGACCCTGTACGGCCTCTCCTTCACCTTCCCAGGAGACCCTGTATGGCCTCTGCTCCTCATTGAGCTCTCAGGCCTCCTCAAGGACAAGGCGGTGGAGTCAGTGACAAAACATCTCTGGAGCAAAGGCTTCTACTCCAGATATTTTGTCATTCCAAAGTGAACAGGGGGCTTCAGGCCCATCGTGGACTTGCAGGTCATGAACAAATTTCTGGAGAGGGAGAAGTTCAAGATGCTCTGTCTTGGAACACTGCTGCCATACCTCCAGCAGGTAGATGGGCTATGCTCCTTAAACCTGAAGGATGCTTATACACACATCCTGACCCATCCCATCCATTGACAATACCTCCAGTTCATGGTGGGAGGAGGTCACTACCAGTACAGGGTGCTACCCTTTGGGCTGGCATCATCGCGAAGAGTTTTTGCCAAGTACCTGAAGGTGGTGGTAGTCAACCTTTGTCTCCAGGGGGCCTTCATTTTTTCCTAACTGGACAATGGGCTCATAAGGGGAGGCACAGCTGCAGAGGTATATTTATTTTATTTATTTATTTTTTTATTTTATTTATCTATTTCTTCTATACCGCCCCTTCCAGAGATCAGGGGCGGTTTACATGGAACAATTGCATACATTTGCATAACATTACATAGAACAAGAACTTCTTAACTTTTTACATATAACAGAACAGTAAATTGTCAGAACTATTTACAGGGTGTATACTTTTGTATACTGCTGAATTTACAGAGGAAATGTCAGCGAGCTGGCATTGCTATTTATAGAAATACATGATTCGCTATTCAGGTGTGTGTGTGTGTGTATGTATGTGTGAGTGTGTGTGTGTATAAGTGTGCGTGTGTTTGTGTGTGTATGTGAGTGGGTTTGTGTGTGATGGAATTTATTTCCATTTTTTCGTGGGTTGTTTGGGGTGTCTTTGGGGGCTGTTAGAAGAGGAGTTGTGTGTTCAGTTAATTGTGTTTCTGCGGGTTTTTTTGTTTGTGTGTCTGTGGACGCTGTGTGTCTGGACTTGGAGGGTAGGGGATTCCGAAGTGCTCAGAGAATAGGTATGTCTTGAGTTCTTTTCTGAATTGGGAGAATGCTACCAAGCTGAATTGGGAGAATGCTACCAAGCATACCAAGCAATTGGGAGAATGCTACCAAGCATACCATCCATGTTCTGCAGCATCTGGGGTTCATCATCAATTACCCCAAGTCCCACCTCTTTCCGGCTCAGTGCTTGGAGTTCAGAGGGGCTCAGCTAGACACCCCCCAGGCCAGGCCTTCCTCCCTCTGGAGAGGACAGAACACCTCAAGGTGCTAGCCGCAGAGGTGCAGCACTGCCAGTTGGTGCCCACTCGCCTTCTCCTCTGCTTGCTGGGTCACATGGCCCCCACAGTCCACATGACCCATATGCCCGCCTGCACATGAGGGCGGCTTAGTGGTGTCTCTGCTTCTAGTGTACACAAGCCACCGGCAGGCTCCGAGACAAGATAAGAGTGACCCACCAGCTGGCAGACTCCCTTGAGTGGTGGCAGCTCCCCCGTCACCTTCAGGCCGGGATGCCCTTCCAGGCACCCACCCCCCCAAAGGTTCCTTACCACAGATGCCTTCTTGCTGGGATAGGGAGCTCATTACAAGGACCTCTGCACTCAAGGCAGTTGGTCCCAGATGGAGTGCCAGTTGCAGATCAACCTCCTGGAGCTCTGGGCATCATTTCTAGCCCTCCGAGCCTGTCACCACCGGTTGCAGCAACAGTTGGTACTGGTCCAGAAGGACAACCAAGTCACAATGTTCTATGTCAACAAACAAGGGGGCACAGGGTCGTACTCCCTCTGCAAGGAGGCGGTAGTCCTCTGATCACTTATGACATGCAATGGGATGCTCCTGCAGGCAGTCTATCTCCTGGGCCAGGACAATGCCTTGTCAGACATGCTGAGCAGAGTCCTACAGCTGCATGAGTGGTGCCTGGATCCTAGAGTGGCCTCCTGGCTTTTCTGACTCTGGGGCATCCCCCTAGTGTACCTGTTCACCAGTCCAGACAACACTCAGTTGCCCTGTTTCTGCTCCTGCCAGCTGCACCCGTCCCAGATAGCGGTGGATGCGCTCCTCATTCCATGGCTAGAAGGTCCAGCATGACAAGGCATCGCTGATACTAGTAGCCTCCCCAGTGGCCCAGGAAACCTTGGTTCCCACTGCTTCTCTGCCGGTCAGCATCTCCGATTCCCCTGGGCTGTGCCCCAGGACAACTTTCACAGAAGGAAGGCTCTTTCCTATACCCCAACCCGATGTGCCTGTTGCTCACAGCTTGGCTGCTGAAAGTGTAGCTCCAGCTCCCTTTGACCTCCCATGAGACTTGGAGGAGGTCCTTCTAGCCTCCCGCAAGGCCTCCATGAGAAGGGTGTATGCCTTCAAGTGGTGTTCATTTTCGGTGTGGTACGCCGAAAGGCAGGTGAACCCATTCTCCTGCTCAGTGCAGCTGGTACTCCAGTACCTACTCCACCTGTCCCAGGTAGGACTGAAGTCCAACTCAGTCAGAGTGCACCTGAGCGCTATTGCGGTGTACCACCACTCCATTGAGGCAAGCCACTCTCAGCTCAGCCCCTTGTTTCTTGTTTCCTGTGGGGCCTTATGTTGTCCAAGTCCCCCGTCCACCCACCAATGGCAGAGCAGGATCTCAATGTGATGTTCTCACAGCTCACTAAGCCGCCATTTTGAGCCCTTGGCTACTTGCCACTTGCAGTATCTCTCCTGGAAGGTTGTCTTTCTCATGGCACTCACATTGGCTCACAGGGTCAGCGAGCTCCAGGCTCTGATGGCAGAGCCTCTCTACATGAGATTCTAAAAGAACAGAGTGATGCTTCACCATGTTTCTGCCAAAGATTGTGTCCCCCTTCCACCTTAATCAGGAGGTGGTGCTCCCCACCTTCTTCCCGAGATCTTGTGCTGCAAGGCAGAGACCATACTCCATACTGTCTTTCTATTTTATTTATTTATTTATTTATTTAACAATCTTTTATATACCGCAACCTTCCAGTGATCAGGTGCGGTTTACATATAACAGTCAAGGAAACAGGATAACATATCTGTTTTTACATTAAACATTGCATGAAATTATGTACATCTTAACTTTAACAATTAAACTTTGTCGAACTATGTACAATCAACTATGTACAGTCAACAAGAATGGATTTCAATGAGTAAGGCAGTTATTTATAAACAACATCGTAGACAGTGTTTGAAGTCATAATTTCATGGGACATTGTGGTGTTAAGCTCAATGTGTTATGTATTATCCTTTCTCATTTTGCTGTTGAGAATTCGCAAGTGGACCGTAGTGGGAGATAAAGAGGTGAGTTTTTAATGTTTTGCGTAGATCTTTAAGATCAGTTAAGGCTCTGATTTCATCAGGTAGGGCGTTCCAAAGTATAGGGGCTGCATGAGAGAACGCTTTTTTATTTGTTGTTTTTTTAGTCCTTGTGAACTCTTTTGGAATCCTTATTTTATTGGCGTTGCCTCTTCTCTGAGCAGATTGGGGTGTGTCTTTAGTGAGTAGTTTGTTTAGAGTAGCTGGGGCAGTGTTATTTAAAGCGTTAAAGGTGGTTATTATTAATTTATAGTTTATTCTGAAGCACCTCAGCTTTTCGTCTCCAATGACCCCAGTTGACTGTGGCTTCCAGTGACCAAGCAAACTCTATCCACTTGGGTGGCAGACTGCATTTCTCTCACCTATAAGCAGGCTGGGATCTCACTGCACCACTGGGTCATGGCACACCATCAGGGCCATAGCCACATCCATGGCAAATCGTTCCATACCTGTGACGGAAATTTGCCGGGCTGCCACCTGGTCTTCAGTCCAAAGCTTTACAGCTCACTACTGCTTGGAGAGGAAGTTCCCAATGGGACAGCGCCTCCGGCAAGGCCATATTCCATAATTTTTTCAGGATGTAGGCAACTCCTGCTCTCCAACCCTTCTGTGTTCAGGCTACCAGAGTGCTGATTCCCCTCTGGACACTTGGGTCTTGCGAGAGTCTCTCATTTTGGACTCAATTGCTGCAGCTCAAGCTCATTTGTCACCTATGGCATTTTGTACAGGTCCTCGATAGCCTATAGCTAGGGAGTCCCATATGTGAGGAGTGACTTCCTGCTTGTTCTTGGAGCCAGCTTAGTTACTCAGCTGTAATAGGTGTTCTCCGAGGACAGCAGGAATCAGTCCTCACAACCCTCCTCCTCCCCTTGAAGTTGGTTCTTTACCATATTTTAATTTTGCTATCTTAGCTATGTCATTAGACTGAGGCAAGATGGCATCCTTGGGTGGGAAGGAGACCACACATGCGTGGTGTATCTCCCAAAGGCTTGCTTTGAAAGCTGGGGAGATGTTTCTGAATGGGCTCCATCTGCGTTGACGTCACCCATCTGTGAGGACTGATTCATGCTGTCCCCGGAGAACACCTGTTACAGGTGAGTTGCTATGCTATATCACCCATCAACCAGTGCATTGCTAAGGTTGAAGACTGCCTCCACAAATCTGTCTACAGCTAAAGCACAGCTAATCAACAGCAAAATGGCTCACAGGTAGATCACCTTCACCCACTACTGTATCTCCCCCATTCTCCATAGTGGTTCAATCACCTTGATCATGTCCTTTAGATATCTGAGCATGCTCCTTAACACTGATCTTTCCTTTTCAAAACAAATTAGTTCTGTAGTGAAATCAGCCCTCCTTGTCATGAAACACTATTGGGCCATTTGCCCATTTCTCGATCACACAGCCCATATCAACTACTGTAATGCTGCTTATGCAGGACTGCCCATTTTTAAGTTAAAAAGATTACAATCTATCCAGAACACTGCTGCTTGTATCATATCATATGCCAAAAGATATGACCATGTAACCCCCCTTCTAATTCAGCTCCACTGCTTACCTGTTGCCGAATGCATACAATTCAAAATTCTAACCCTGACTCACAAGGCTCTTGACTAGAAGACCCTTGTTTATCTCTCATCATTAATCATTCCCTATGCTCCTCACGCGTTAACCATCTATGTCTTCCCTCACGCACTAGGGCTTACTATGAAACCACTTGGAAATCTGCATTTTTTTGTTTAGCCCCCATACTATGGAACCACCTCCTCCCCTACCTTCACCTTCAGGACTCTTACAATGGATATAAGTCTGATTTAAAAACACTACTGTTTGAATGAGCATTTGAAAACCTATTCTGAGTGGTACAGATGGACTTCCCAGTGCCTGGAAGACATTCACAATGCCATGATTGTGGATTATGTCTATATACTGAACACAAAAGGTGTGTACACTCCCCTTTCTTTTTCTGTTTTCATCTATTCATCTCTTTCCTCTATTGGAGTTCCTTTCAGCACTCTCTCATTTTTGATTGTAAACTGCTTTGCATTTTTTTTTATAACAAAAGGCAGTATAACAAATAAAGAAACTATAAACTGTTCATCACACATCAATCTTCCCAAAATACTCTAGGGTGGAATTCTTACTTCAATTAATGATGGCAAAAGCCATCCAGGTCCTGATGCAGAAAACCAGCCCCACACCATGATACCACCCCTACCACACTTGCCTTTTGGAATGAGGTCCTTAGTTTGGAAGGCAATGATTGGTTGTCACTAAACAAAATGTTTGTCATGATTGACTAGTTCATTTTTTTCTCTTCAAAGAGCATTATTCCAGAAGTCTTGTGGGCCATCATAACACTTTTTGGAGAACATGAACACAACAAGGATAGTAATGTTCTTTATAAAAAACTGTGGTAAGCTAGTTATCCTCCCACAGTTTATCCCCGATGGTTGACACCTGACTCCTCATATCAGCAGCAGCGAGAGAAGACTATAGATCACTGGATGTTAGTCTGAAGCTCCTTGTGACCTTGTGGATGATTTACCAGTTTGCTCTTGCAATGATCTTGACAGGATGACTACTTGTGAGTGGAGTCACTGCAGTTTTCAACTTTTTCCATTTACAGACTGTCTGACAGTGGATGGATGAGCTCCAAATGTTTAGAAATGGTCTTGTAACCCTCTCTTGACAGATGAAAATCAGCTACTCTTTTTTATAGGTCCTCTGAAATGTTTTTTTATCAAGGCATAATGAATTTCTGCTAACTTGTATGGTGAAGAACAAACTCAGCATCTTAATATAGGCCAGGACACCAAAACCTCAGCCAGGCAGATACTCTATACTCTGCAGGTTGGTTTCTTGCTACCAGATAAGTTAAGCACCTGGTTTTCATTAGCCAATTAATTGTAAACTAGGGGTTCACTTACTATTTGACATGCTGATTCTGAATTAGTCTTATTGTTGCTCAAGAAGTATGTAATTATTACATTTATACTCTTTTTGTTGCAGGATAAAAGTTTCAATTAAACCAGGGCATCATAGCTAGAATTTGTAATGCCCATTATTATATTTGTGGTTCACAGATTTTTCCTCATCACTGTAGTTAAAGAAGAAACAACAAAGGAACAGCAAAAATAGATAGTTATTAAAAAAAACTTATTTCAATTATTTGGCTTAAGCAGAAACACCATTTTGTGGCAATGAATAGAGAGGATTGTAAATAAATGAAGTGGAATTTATTCCTACAACTACTCTCCATGCAAATGGCCATTGTTTGAAGAGTTGGAACATTTTCAAGTCCAGATGATAGTGCAGGAATAGAACAATTTCCAATTACATGTACTTTACTTAATGACAAGTGTTATTCCTTTTTTTAAATCTACTAATTATGCACTTAAAAAAAGCACATAGTGGGATGATATGTGCAGATACTCCATATGAGCACTGCTACCCACACTATCTCTTACCACACTAGTGAATCATGCAGCAGAAAATAGATGCTCTTGAAAGTTCCGACTCTTCTTCCATATGACTCACTTTACTCAAACTGAGCCATGGGATGCCAGTAGGCTTTGGATTTTCCCATAAATCACTGTGAGAAAAGCACAGGAACTATTGGCAAGAGGGAAGTATACAGGCAATCAAAATTTAGTTAGTCTTTTTTTTCACTAATTTTTCCTGATTTTTGTGGGGGTTTTTCTGTTATTCGTATGTTTTAATAGCAAATTTTTAGTCTGTGCTACATTGATTTAATGCCACTAACTAAAGAAGTAAGGCGCACTAAATTAGTTAACATGTGTTAAATCAACTTAGTGCACACTAAAGGGCACATTTACTAAAAGCGTGGTAAGGTTTTGCACTTACCGCATGTTAGAAGTAAAGAACGAGCAGTAAGTGCAAAGGCTGTATGCCGCTGAGGGTGTGGCTAGCATGTCCTCCACACTTACACACTGCAAAGGTGATAAATAGCTGTGCGCAACTACAATTTATTTACCTGTTTTTTTATACTGCTTTATCATTTCAATCAAAGTGGTTTACATTGAAACTTAACCTTGGTACTGTACATTAAACAGGGACATTGATAACTTGGATTTTTTGAGCAATGGAGGGTTAAGCGACTTGGCCAAGGACACAAGGAGTACTAGTGGGAACTGAACCCTGGTCTTTTGGTTCCCAAGCCAGTGCTCTATCCACATCTCACCCAGTCTATGCCCCCTGTGCTAAGCAGTTAGAGCAGGAATTTTTACCATGCTGGTTGCTTTTAGCACACAGGAAAGGAGAACATGTGCCGTTAGTGCACAGTACAATACACATTAATTGTTAGCAAGCGTTAGTAAACATGTCCCTTCATGTTTTATGATGCCTTCACAAACCAAATATGCACAAACACGCATCCCTAATTGGCACTGTGCTGCTCAGGCTTCATAAATCGAGCCACTCAGGATAGGAAAATCAGTGCTTTTAAACAGTGCCATTCATTTGCTGGATAGGGGCAGTTAATTTGAGAGACAGGGAAGCAGCTGGAAGAGTGACAGACAGGAGAAATGAGAGACTAGGGGGGTCTGAATAGATGTTCTCATTCCCTGAAGACTGTAATTTAAAAAATATAGAAAAGTACCAGGGGGGGGGAGGGGGGGTGAGGAGATATTCAGCAGAACTGTTGCCACTGGAACTTAGATATTCAATGCCAGGGTCATATCTGGTCACTGGTATTGAATTATCTCAGTCAAAGAGATAGGAAAGAAGCTAACTGGACAGCAGCGATCTTCAGTCACTGCCCGGTTAGCTTCTACAGTGCAAGTTAGGCCAGCCCTTAATGTGCCTAACTTTCGCTACGTTGCGATAAACCGGGCAGGAGTTCAATATCACCGTTGCCCCGTTATCGTCAGATGCTGTCCCCAGAACGCCCTGATGCTAATTGGTTAGCACTGGAGCATGCATCAGCTGCCGCTGCGGATATTCAGCAGCATTAACTGTGTTAGTCCCGCTGAACATCCTGGTCAGCACGATTAACATGGTTAGCAGGTCTGCTAAGCGGGTTAATCGCTTTGAATATCTCCCCTAGAATCTCTGGGCAGCTTACTTCCCATCATATGAATGCTAACGTACTCTGAAGCTAAACCACAGATGTGTTTTTCTCTGTAGTTACTTCAATTAATCATTTGGAAGCAATATTTGGCAGGTGAATGTGCAATGGATCAGAGTCTTTTGCAATGCTGCTATGAGGTTAAAGGGCAGAAGTAAAAATGATGTTGAACACAAGAACTAAATGAGCTGACATTCTCCAGAGTAAATCTTAAGGTAAACAGGACCATAATCTGACTAGAAGAAAATGAAATAAGGCAACAAGAAAAAGAACTAATAAGCAAAGGATCCAGAAATGAAAGAAAAACATTCATTTATGGAATAGGGAGACTCTGAAGAGAGCAATCAGCAAATTTCTGCTAGAACTCTGTTATTGTATTTTGCCCAGTTAAACCAAATCAGTAAATTCTGAGTAAGTAAATGCTGACAAGGTCAATGTGTCATGGGTCTGTGCTGGTACAAAGAATGCACAGTGCAATAAAGTAGGCCAGTAACCTAGACACTGGAGTCATTCTTAAAAGCAGTTCTTTGCTGCCCCCTCCCCCAAGACTTTGCCACCCTAGGTGGCCACCTAGTTTGCCTAATGGTTGGGTCGGCCCTGCCTAAAACGGCACTAACACAAATGGAACCTCTCCCAAGAAAATGCTCCTTGCAACTCAAGATGGAGTCTATTTACATCTGGAATATTGGGGCCCCAGTATGCAAACAGAAACTAAGTGTTTGGTTCTCTTAATATGTGAAGTGGAATTTTAGAAAGGACATCTAGGAAAAAGCTGGGATATCCAGATCAAAAATGTCCAAAACGCCTGGAGAGTGGCAGCAGTGAAAGAGATGCACATTTGCCTTCTGAAATTGCTCCAGCTCTGCCCCAAAAGATGCATATCCCAATAACTAGTCCAGGAGATGGCAGTGAGTGCACATTTCTCTCTACCCCCTGCAAGTGTTGCTACAATGAAACAAGCACTTTTCTGACATTTATTTGTCATCAGGAGCAGGTACAGGCATGGGGGGATCATCAGCTAGGTCCAGATATGCGCGTACCTTTCTGAAATTGCTCAGCAATGTGCATCTCCACCCTTAAGGATTCGGCATGTGCAGGCCAAAACCTTTTGCTTTATTTAGTTTCCCATCACATTTATGGGATTTTTTTGTTTTATTTGGGTTAATTTTTTTTTGTTTGTTTCAAGAGGCAATGCCATCAATAGCATGCATTATTGCTCAGCAGTGTGCATTATTCTTCAATAGAGCACCTATTTGTCAGGGTCATCGGGAAGATTGGGTTGCCTATGCCTTTCAGTTTTTAGTCCTGTCTTTTTGGCCTTGCTGGAGCCAGCCTTGAAGGCAGGGGTTTATCTGCTGTGCCTCCAACTGGACCTGCATTACATCATTATCTGTTTTTTCTTGTGATCTCCATGTCCTTGATTCCAGCTGGACATGTTCATTGGTCCTGATTCATGTCGCTAACTCCAGCTGGCCATATACACGCCTCTGCTACTACCTGTAAGACCTCTGTCCATGTGCAATGATTCTCGTCTGGGTCCTGTAACTCCAGCAGGCCCTGAATCTCTTGTCTGGGTCCTGATTCCAGTTGGCCATCTACCATGCTTCCTTGTATTTCTTGTCTATTGATTGTGCTTTGTTCTTGTCTATTTCTGGACTCCTGCAAAGTTTGAGTGAAGGGAATTTTGCCCTTGTGCCAAAGAATCATGTACATTGGACCAGTGTATTGTAAAGGCTAGGTGAGGATTAAACTTGGTTTGAACTTGCTGTGGTGTGCACTTTGTTTCTTACAAGGAGACCAATTCCTTGCAGCTGCCTACAACCCAGCTAGGCTTCCCTCGCACTGCTGGTAAATACTGTGCATTATTGACCACTGGTGCACACTTCTGAGCACTGTTTGAGCAATAGTGCACAGTATCGATCACATGGGACAAACTCTCAAAGGTTTGGAGGTTTTTCCTGTCATTTCAGGTTAAAAACAATGGCAGGGTTTTCAAAGTGGTAAACACTATTAGCAGACCTGCTAATTCTGTTAATCACGCTGACTGTGATATCCAGCAGCACTAACACAGTTAATGCCCCTGAAGATCCTTGGGTGTCGCAGCTGCATGCCCGATGCTAGCTGGCTAGCGTCGGCGTGTGCCAGGGGTGGAACAGAAGCAGCACCCAGCGATAACCTGGCAGTGGCGATTTTGAGCTGCCGCCCGGTTATCACTAAATGGTGACAGTTCGGCAGCTAAAAGGCTGGCCTAACTTTCGCAGCTGAAGCTTTGCTATCCAACTGACCTAGATATGGCCCCAGCATTGAATATCTGGGTCTTTTGTTCTGCAGCGACGGCTAGATGCTTTAGCAGCACTAGCCGTTGCTGCTGAATATCGTGCCCAGTATGGATATCCCCATTAAGGAGTAGCCCATGTTGCACCATAACTCCTATTATTTGCTATGGAAGTAAACATTTCAATGTTGATTTCTTTTCCTTTCATAGAATTTATGGAAGCCAAGGATAAGCAGTGTCTTTCCTGAGCCTACCTAGCTAATGATGGTTTATGTACTTTTCTTCAAGCAATGTAATAATGAAAGGACTCCAAATCTGACCACCAAAGATAGAAATGTCCAACAAGAGGTGATAAAGTCAAGAGTTTCTGAGATGAAGTATACTGGGCTTAGTATTCAATAAGACTTAAGAACATAAGATATGCCATACTGGGTCAGACCAAGGTCCATCAAGCACAGTATCCTGTTTCCAACAGTGGCCAATCTACGTCATACGTACCTAGCAGTTTCCCCAAAAGACACAGGTTCCACAGTGCTTGTACTGGGTCAAGCACTGATATCCTGGGTCCCTTTTTAATAATGGTTTATGGACCTTTCCTCCAGGAACTTGTCCAAACCTTTTTTAAACCCAGATACACTAACAGCCTTTACTACATCCTCCGGTAACAAATTCCAGAGTTTGATTACACGTTGAGTGAAAAAATATTTTCTCTTATCTGTCTTAAATAGTTTACCCTGTAGCTTCATTGCATGTCCCCTAGTCTTTCTACATTCTGATAACGTAAACAATCGATCTACGTTTACCCATTCCACTCGTTCATTAATTTATAGACTTCTATCATATCTCCCCTCAGCCGTCTCTTTTCCAGGTTAAAGAGCCCTAACCTTTTTATTAGCATTTCTTCATAGGGGTAACCTTCCATCCCCTCTACCATTTTGGTGGCTCTTCTCTGTATCTTTTCTAATAACACTATATCCTTTTTAAGATATGGCGACCAGAATTGCACACAATATTCAAGGTGCGATCACACCATGGAACGATACAGAGGCATTAAAATATCCTGTCTTTTATTCTCCATTCTTTTCCTTATGATACCTAGCATTCTATTTTCTCTCTTGGCTGTCGCTGCACACTGGGCGGAGGGTTTTAACATGTTATCCACAATGACGCCTAAATCTTTTTCCTGGGTGGTGGTTCCTAATGTGGAACCTTGCATCGTGTAACCATAGTTTGGGTTGTTCTTCCCTAGGTGCATAACCTTGCACTTCTCCACATTAAATTTCATCTGCCATTTTGATGCCCAGTCTTCCAATTTATCAAGATTTTCTTGCAATTTTACTAATGGCTTCCTTTCATGTTGCTCTCTTGGTGGAGAACTCCTGGGGGTGACAGCAGTCAGTGTTGATGCCAACCGCATAAATCTTTTTTTTATATAGTTGGGCTGGTTACATGCATAATTTTATTTGTATAACCTTGTATGCAAAAAATCCTATGCATTAACCAGGAAGCAAGATTAGGGGTAGGCTGGGAACTGACTGAAAAGTTACATGAGAATAGTGAAATTTAGTTGCTCTCTATATAACTTCAACACATAAGCTAACCCAACAAGAAAGCAGCCTTGATCGATGCACTGAAGCTGCAACATAGTTGCCATATTAGCCTGCATTCAATGCTGCTAATTAAATATATAGTACACTGAATATGTGGATAAAGTAAATTGCTGCTCGCTGGCACTCTACTTTCTCCAGTAGTGGCTGCCGCTGAATATCAGGCCCGATGAGATCAAGGAAGATTCATATGCACAGGAATCTTAATGAATGCTTCAAAGTCAGGCTCAGGTGTCCCAAAAGTCCTTCAAGTGAAATATTATTAGTACCTTTTTAGATTTTCAGACACAAAATAATATTACACCTTTCAAAACATAGGAATAAAATCAGGCGTGCAGAATATTTTCTTGCCATATCCATCAGTAGCAGTTCCATACAAGTCACCTAAATGACACTGGTAGGATAAGAATCCCAAAGTGTGTGTGTGACTGTTGATAAAGATAAAGGGGGGTCTTTTAATAATGGGTGCTGTTGCACCTAGCATGCCAATAGTGCTGAAACCATGGTGTGTTATGTGTAACACCTCTGTGTTAACTGTAAGGACATGGAAAGCATTTCCCTTGCAGCTGATGTGGAATCCTGCTCCATAGCACCTGCTGCATTAGTGCAAGTGCACCTGCAATGCAATGTGTGCCTTTGAGTCAGTCCTGATTCCTGGTGACCCAGAAGTTCCTGGGTTTTCTTGGCAGTGTCACCGGAAGTAGATTGCCAGGCCTTTCTTCTGAGGTAATGGAGGGTTAAGTGACTTGCCCAAGGCCACAAGGAGTACTAGTGGGAATTGAACCCTGGTTGCTTGGTTACCAAGCCAGTGTTCTAACCACTAAGCTACTCCTCCACTAATGCCATCTCAATAGGTGACTTTAGGTGTAGCCATGCTAATGCACTTAGCACGTGGTGTGAACACAGCGCTACCTGCGCTGACTCACTACGCCCACTCTCTGCCCCTACCCTGTCCACCCACGCCTCTCACGCGAGTTATATAGTTAGTGTGGGAATTCTTCTGAGCTGTCCTGGCCCTGTGCTAGCTGACAATGAGCGTCCCAGTGCACTTTTAGCGCACCCCATAACACATGCTGTCAGCTAGTAAAAGACTCCCAAAAAGTGTTTGTGTGGTGTGTATGCGATATGTATGTGGAAATGACAGCTGAATGGGGGTGTATGGTGAATTGGGTTGACTATGTATGTATGTAGAGGTGTAGCTGAGCATATAGTTATGTGTGGGGTGGTTGTTAGAGTGTGTGCTGTGGTTTTGTGCAAGGAGTTCTGGGTGTGGAAGGGTAGTGAATATCAGAACATGTGTGGGTATGCATATGTGTTCATGCCTGTGATACTTTGGAAGTACTGTAAAAGTAGTTTTAACATCACCATCTCTAGTCAGCTGCTTCAGCTATTTTCCCTGACTTTGTCTTTCTTTCTTGCTCTGTACCTAAGTGCTGAAAGCGTGAGGAGAGAGGGACTTTTAGAATGAAACGGTCGCCAGCATTAAAATAGTTTTAGCAACTTCTAAGAGTTCCCCATAGAAAACAATAGGAACTTTTTTAAAATTGAGACTTGACTCTTCAATAATACTTACCTGATATTTATGGTTTCCAATCTTGTCTTCGATATTTGTGTCTATGGAAAAATGGATTGATAAGGATCCCTTTTATATAATTATTTCCAACTTTTTTCACAAGTGGAGAAAGCATGCAGAACATAGCTCATGGAATTCTTTACAACCCTTTTGCGTGTGCGTATCTGTGTTGTTTGTGTGTGTGTGTCTGACATAGAGGTGAGAGGAGAAGGACTGTTGAATGGAGTTGTTGCAAAACATTCCTTTGGTTTGGAAAGAACAATTAAGTGAAACTAATTGTATTAATATATTTAACCATTAAAGATCACTGTCAACAGATTTCTAAGGGTATATTTTATAGTTTAGCTACAGGATATATCATAACAGCAGGTATTGTTTTGCTTCTCCATCAATAGTTGGTAGTACACACAACAATTAGTAGCAAACTATGCAGTTGTCACTAGTTGTCACAGTATATAATTAGTGAGGCCGTGGGCAGGGTTCCGGCGGCCGACCGTAACCGGGCGCGCGGCCCAGTGCGGGGACCCTGCGCGTGGCCGAGGCTGGCGGCGCGTGGGCGAAGGGATTTTAAATCCATTGGCTCCCGGAAAATGCGGCCGCATGGGAGCCAATGGAAGAGTTGTCGGGTGGGCGCGGCGGGGGGAGGAGTCGGCTGGGGCCTCCGTGTGGCCAGTCGCGGGTGCGAAGGCCTGAGCTGTGGCTGCTTCTGTCTCTTCTCCTCGTGTCGGTGGATTTGGGGCCTGTAGCGCGGCGGCGAGGCCTGGATGGCTGATTGAGAGGGTGCCGGTTGGTCATTGTGCGGTGCAGAGGGGGAGTTCATCAGAGGCAAGTGCTGGGTGGTGGGCAGGTCTGGGAGTTTGCCGGTGGGGCCCCTTGTCTGTTGGGAGTGAGAGACTTCGACTGCGGAATGGGGTGCGGCGTGGTCCCCCATGTGGTCTCCGGCAGTTCCCCCCCCTGTTTTTTCTCTTTTATCTCCGCAGGTGAGGGGGATGACACAGCCTTCGTGGGGGCAGAGTGCGGTGAACCAAACTCAGATGCCGGCAGCAGTTGGGGATGCAGTGGTGAGGCGTGGTTCCGCGGAGGTGGCGGCCAGTGGAAGCCGGGTTGAAGCAGGACAGCTTGTGGAGGGGAGTGGCCAGGTTGATGAGGGGCCCACGGCGGCTTCTCCGCAGGATGGACAGGCTGCAGGTGAGTTGTCTGGGGAGCAGGTGGTGGGGCCTTTGCTCCCATCTGTGCGGGGTACGGAGGGGCGTAGATCTCGGAAGGGGAGGCGTCGTTCTTGCCGTCGATGGCGTAGCTCTGACTTGTCTTCGTCCTCTTCCTCGGGTGAGTCGTCCTTGTCGTCTGGGGCAGAGGTAGTGCGGCAGGAGGGAGACGGCAGCGGGACATCGGGGTACAGGGCTGGGGGAGGGGCCCCGTCCATAGTCACGTTCCCAGAGCTCTGGGAGGGGGTCCCGAAGAAGCTGCGCCGAAAAATACGGAAGCGGCGTTATATCGATATCTTTCGGCTGTTGGAGGGCAGGAAATGGTCGGGCGAGAGCAGGAAAAAGAGGAAGGAGGATGAGAAGGCGGGTCGTCTTAAGAAAGTGGCGCACAATGTGGTAAATTGGACTCAGGCTTTTCTGCGCCTTGCCAGTGTGTGGGGGCATTATTCGCCGGCGCATTATGGTATGTTGCTGGCATATGCGGATTCTATTCTAGAGGCATCACAGACTCACGAGGGTTGGGCGTGGTTGAATTACGATAAAATGTTTAGGGATAAGATGGAGGAGAATCGCTTGTTGTCCTGGGGAACGCAGGACATAAACCTCTGGTTGACGCAAATGTCAGCCAGACCGGGCTTTGGTGGGGGGGGGGTAGTGGGGGGAGGGGGTGCTGCTGGCATGCCAGGGGGTGGCTGTTCCTTTCGGTCGGTGGGTGGGTTGCAGCAGAAGGCTAGCACGGGAGGGGTCAGCGATGTGTGTTGGCGATTCAACCGCACTACTTGCCCCTTTCCGGACTGTAAATTCAAGCACTTCTGCTCGATCTGTGGCGGAGGGCACTCCGCAACTAAGTGCAACATGAAAGGGTCCAACGGTGCCATGGGGTCTGGACCCAAGCCTCAATGAGTTGGGGAGCCGGGCGCCATCTCCAATACTGTTGGATGCCTTGCGTTGTTGGCTCCAGCGGTATCCGCGGAGGCGGGATAGGGAGGCATTAGAGGAGGGTTTTCTGTTGGGGTTTCGTATTCCGGTGTGGGGTGTAGTGGTGGCTTCTAGTGCCTGGAATTCGCCTTCGGTGCGGCGTTTTGATGCGGTGGTGCAGGACAAGTTGGTGGGGGAGTTGCAGCTTGGGTGTATCGCAGGCCCATTCAGTGATCCTCCTTTCCCGGACATGGTGATTTCTCCGCTGGGGATAATGCCTAAGAAGGAGCCGGGGAAGTTCCGGCTCATACATAATTTGTCCTGTCCATTGGGCGCGTCGGTAAATGACCATATTCCGCGGGAGCTTTGCACAGTGCGATATGCTTCATTCGATCAGGCGGCGGAGTTGGTGAGATTGGCGGGGAAGGCGGCGTTTATGGCTAAGGTAAATATTGAGTCGGCCTTCCGCCAGTGCATCCTTCCTCCTTTCCTTTGCTTGGGTTTTGTTTTCGGGGGGAGTATTATTTTGACAAATGCATGCCGATGGGCTGTTCTGTCTCTTGCGCCTACTTCGAGATGTTCAGCACATTTTTGCAGTGGGTGTTGGGTCAGCAGAAGGGCTCGGGAAATGTGGTGCATTACCTGGATGATTTCCTGTTCGTGGGCCCGGCGGGATCGGATGGGTGTCAGCAGTTGTTAAGGGGGTTCCGGGACTTGGCACAGGAGCTGGGTGTGCCATTGGCAGCGGAAAAGACGTAGGGTCCTACGACGTGGCTTACCTTCCTGGGGGTGGAGTTGGACTCCATTGATATGATAGCGCGTTTGCCGCCGGAGAAAGTGGCAGGTTTGCGGGGGTTGGTGGCTAACGTATTAGCGTCCTCCAAGATTACCTTGCGGGAGATGCAGGCATTGGTGGGCTCTTTGAACTTCGCGTGTAAGGTGATTCCCATGGGCAGGGTGTTTTCCAGGCGCCTGGCAGCTTCAACTGCGGGGGTGCGGAGACCGCACCACCGGATCCGAGTCACGGAAGTGAGGAAGGTGGATTTGCGGGTCTGGAGTCGTTTTTTGGAGGATTTTAACGGGACTTCGGTTCTGCTGGGGGCTGCGGTGTCCAGCCCGGAGTTGGAGCTTTTTACGGATGCTGCGGGGAGCGGGGGCTTAGGGGTGTACTTTGGTGGGGCCTGGTGTGCTAGTAGGTGGCCACAGGCTTGGCATGCTTCGGGTTTGACCACCAACATAACTTTCCTCGAATTGTTTCCGCTTCAGGTAGTATTGGAATTATGGCCGGATAGGTTGCGCGATCGACGGATAGTTTGGTGGTGTGATAATGAAGCTGTAGTCAGTGTAGTTAATCGCTTTTCTCCCAAGTGCTTGCAGGTGGCGGGGTTGATGCGGGAAGTGGTTCTGACATGCCTATGGTTGAATGTAGATGTGAGGGCTCGGCATATCCCCGGCTGTAGTAATGTGATAGCTGATGCTCTTTCTCGTTTTCAGTGGGAGCGGTTTCGTGCGCTGGCCCCGGAGGCGGACAGAGAAGGATCCGTGGTCCCAGAGACATTGTGGAGCATTGGCCTGGCGGGATGCTGAGCCTGCTGTGGAGTTCGGTGGCGGCTGGCACGTGGTTGGCGTACCAGCGTGGCTGCGACAAGGTGGCCGATTTTTTGGGGGAGCGGGGGTGGCAGGCGGGCAGGGTTCCGGAGGGCCTCATTGGCTGTTATATTGCTGAGGCCAGAGGTCACGGGTTGTCCAGGTCAGCGGTGCGTTCGCATTTGGCGGGGTTTAACTTTTTTGCCAGTGCGGTGGGTTGGGGATCGTCCGCGGGTGGAGTCTTGGCACTTAGGCTCCTGCAAGGGTGGGAGCGGGTGAGGCCATCTCCCACGGACTCTCGGAGGCCCATTACGCATGAGTTGCTGGTGAGACTCCTGGAAGTATTGCCTCGGGTGGCTTCTTCCCGTTTCGAGGTCTTGCTATTCTGGGCGGTTTTTTTTCTTGCCTTTTTCGGGGCCTTTCGTATTGGGGAGCTGGTGGCGAATTCGGGCAGGGTGGGGGGGCGAGGGCAGCCTGCAGCGGCACCATGTGTGCTTGGAGGCGGGGCAGTTGCGGATCCTTTTGGTGAAATCCAAGACGGATCAGCGGGGGAGGGGTTTGTGGGTCATATTGAGGGAGGTCCTGGGGCTTGTGTCGTGCCCGGTAGGGGCGGTGAGGCAGTATCTTCGTGCGCGGCCCGATATCGCGGGGGGTCTTTTTCTACATGAGGACGCGCGGGTGTTGACCCGTTTTCAAGTGACGGCAGTGCTACGGCTGGCACTGCGTTCTTTAGGAGAGGACCCCATGCGCTTCGCGCCTCACTCTTTTCGTATTGGTGCGGCTACGAGTGCGGCGGGGGCTGGGCTGCCCGATCATGAAATTAAGAGCATTGGCAGATGGTGGTCTCAGGCGTTTAAGGGCTATGTCTGGCTTTGAAGGGTCGGCAGTGCTGGGGGCGGGGGTTACTAACTGTTCATTTGTTTTCCAGATGGGGATCTCGAGCCTGGTGGAGCCTGGGTGATTGGTCATTCATTTGTCCAATGGGCGGGGTGGCGTGCTGTGACGAGGCCTGTGGGCCTGAATTTGGGGATGGATCCTGCTGTGGTGTCGGTGTCATGGCTGGGTGAGCGTGGACTCCGTTGGCTGCAGCTGCTCCCTTTGCTTCGGCACTACAGGAGGACGTCGTGACAGCCGGCAGTACTGATTGTGCATTTGGGGGGTAATGACCTTGTCTCCTGGTCATGTCAACAGCTGATTAGAGCCACGCAGGAGGACTTTGAGGTTGTTCTCTGAATGTTCCTGGGGACTATTTTGCTGTGGTCTGACATTATCCCACGGCCGGCGTGCTGGAGTCAGCGGCGTTGGTCCAGGGGCCTGACTAAGATAAACCAGCAGATTGGGCGTTGGGTTTGCGAGCGGGGGGGTTATCAGATCTTGCATTCCTGGGTGGAAGTGGGTTGTGCGGGGCTCTATAGAGGGGATGGAGTGCATTTGTCTCCTGTTGGCATGGATCTGCTTCTGAATGACTGGCAGGAGTCTTTAGAGTATGTCATTTTGCGGGACGCTCGCTGGTCGCAGCTTCGTGTTTCGGGGGGCGGCGCAGCGACAGGGTTGTCGTCTGTGCCGGTGGCGGGATCCTGGAGGTTTCTGGGGTCTGGTGCCTCAGGGTACACTTGGGCGGGGGTGGGGTGCCCCTGACGCGGACAAACCCTGGCCGACTTTTGCTATGGGCATGGCGAAGTCGGAGAAAGGGATTGGAAGCTTGCCGGGGCAAGTTTATGGCCATAGAGGTGGTAATGCACTTTGCTAAGGTAAGGCTGGTGTGGCACTACGCCACGGAGGCTGGTTAAGGTTTATGATGTTGGAATGTTTAAATGTTTAATGTTTAATAAAGCTGCGACCAGTTTGTTCCCATAAGAGTTTGTGTAGTGTTTTCTTCTTGTGGTTGGATGTGGGGAGGAAAGGGGGGAGTGGATGCTGGCAGGGCCCGGAGCACCGGGTCCGCTTGCCTCGGTTATTAGTGAGGCTGCAGGCAGGGTCCCGGCGGCCGACCGTAACCGGGCACACGGGACGGTGCGGGGACCCTGCGCGCGGCTGAGGCTGGCGGCGCGTGGGCGAAGGGATTTTAAATCCATTGGCTCCCGGAAAATGCGGCCGCATGGGAGCCAATGGAAGAGTTGTCGGGTGGGCGCGGTGGGGGAGGAGTCGGCTGGGGCCTCCGCGTGGCCAGTCGCGGGTGCGGAGGCCTGAGCGGTGGCTGCTTCCCTCCCTCCCGCCCATTGCGGTTTCACGACGGGGTGGGGGATTCATTGGGGGTATTGCAGCTTTGCGGGGGGGGGGGGGGCAGGATCCCGGAGGTTTCCGGGGTCCGGTGCCTCAGGGTACACTTGGGCGGGGGTGGGGTGCCCCTGACCTGGACAAACCCTGGCCGACTTTTGCTATGGGCATGGCGAAGTCGGGGAAAGGGATTGGAAGCTTGCCGGGGCAAGTTTATGGCCGTAGCGGTGGTAATGCACTTTGCTAAGGTATGGCTGGTGTGGCACTACTCTGCGGAGGCTGGTTAAGGTTTATGATGTTGTAATGTTTAAATGTTTAATGGTTAATAAAGCTGCAACCAGTTTGTTCCCATAAGAGTTTGTGTAGTGTTTTCTTCTTGTGGTTGGATGTGGGGAGGAAAGGGGGGGAGGGGGTGGATGCTGGCAGGGCCCGGAGCACCGGGTCCGCTTGCCTCGGTTACAACCATGAAGAAAGCTATACTGTTAGTAGAATTTACAACAAATAAAATGAAATGCACCTCTTCATCTCTGAATAGCCAGCCTAATAGGTACAGCGGTTTGGCAGCAGTGGAGGTGTGTGTATGTGCATGTATTTGTGTATAACTGTGTGTTTGTGTATGTGAGGTGGAGCTGTGTGTGTCTATGATTGAGAGAATAGAGAAGAGGGGAGACATGATTTGAAAGGAGCAATTTCTTAACTGCTATGCACAGGTTATCAGTGTTTCTGCTCTATGATGCAGAAGCTAGCACTGCCTCTCCCATAGAAAAGCACTGGGACACTTTTTTGTACTTTAGTTCTCTGGAAATCCCAGTCTGATCTGATTTATTTTCAAACTTGTTATGTTTTTTCATTTGTTTCCCCCTACACCCAATTTAGTCCCATTCTATTAAATTTTCAGAGAATTTGTTTGCCTCAGACAGACAGATAAACATTCTTGACCCCTCATGCATGATTTCTTTCCAATATTCCTTTGCGTTGTAAAAAATACTAAAAAAGAGTAGCTAGAAAAAAAGGGCAAAAAGGTTAGGATTCAAAAGGTACAGTATAAGGGATGTCAGAAAGAGGAAAAGAAGAAGGAATATATGGAAATGTGAAGGAAACAGGGAAGATGGGAAACTAAAGACACAATTGGAAGGAAGTATAGCTACTGCTGGAAAAAACTGATGACATTTTAATGATATGTCAGTGAAAGCAGTGGCATAGGGAGGACGGAATGGGCCTAGGCAGGGAAATTAAAATTAACCCCTATAATACCATCCCTCCCAAGGTAGTGGGGACTGGGGTGGGGGAAGGAAATCCCGTTCAGAGTTCCAGTCAGGGGTTGGGGGTAGGGAGTTGGGGATTTATGTAGAAATTGAGGGATATCTGGGGCAAAGTGTGTTTAGATGAATATTAGGGAGAGGTGTGTGTGGGGCTGACATTTTGGGCAGGGAGATCCATGGGAAATAAGTAGGTGGTATGTGGGATGTGTCTGTTATGGGTGAGATGTCTGAGATGTGGGAGTAGGGGCTTGAATATATCATGGGCACGGTGATGGTGTGATGTGTAGGAGTTTGTTTAAATGAGTTGTGTCAATGTGGGGTGGTTAGGGCAGAGGTGCAGTGGGGGTTTGTGTGTATAAGGAATCAAGGAGAGGTGTTTGGGGGCACAGTGAAGCCATGGGTTGGGCCTGGTTTGAGAAGGGCTTCTGAGGAGGTGGTGTGGGGAGGAGGGGGTAGAACCTGAGGTGGATTCGCAGGGAGGATATCAGGGGTACAGGAGTGCCCAAAGCAGGTCTGCATGAATTATATAAGAACATAAGAACATAAGATATGCCATACTGGGTCAGACCAAGGTCCATCAAGCCCAGTATTCTGTTTCCAACAGTGGCCAATCTAGGTCATATGTACCTAGCAGTTTCCCCAAGGGACACAGGTTCCACAATGCTTGTATTGGTTCAAGCATTGATATCCTGGGTCCCTTCTTAATAATGGCTTATGGACCTTTCCTCCAGGAACTTGTCCAAACCTTTTTTAAACCCAGCTACACTAACAGCCTTTACTACATCCTCCGGTAACAAATTCCAGAGTTTGATTACATGTTGAGTGAAAAAATATTTTCTCTTATTAGTCTTAAATAGTTTACCCTGTAGCTTCATTGCATGTCCCCTAGTCTTTCTATATTCTGATAAGGTAAACAATCGATCTACGTTCACCCGTTCCACTCCGCTCATTAATTTATAGACTTCTATCATATCTCCCCTCAGCCGTCTCTTTTCCAGGTTAAAGAGCCCTAACCTTTTTAGCCTTTCTTCATAAGAGTATCCTTCCATCCCCTTTACCATTTTGGTGGCTCTTCTCTGAACCTTTTCTAATAACTCTATATCCTTTTTAAGATACGGCGACCAGAATTGCACACAATATTCAAGGTGCGGTCTCACCATGGAACGATATAGAGGCATTATAATTATCCTTTGTTTTATTTTCCATTCCTTTCCTTATCATACCTAGCATTCTATTTGCTCTCTTGGCCGCCGCTGCACACTGGGCCGAGGGTTTTAACATGGTATCCACAATGACGCCTAAATCTTTTTCCTGGGTGGTGGTTCCTAATGTGGAACCTTGCATCGTGTAGCCATAGTTTGGGTTGTTCTTCCCTAGGTGCATAACCTTGCACTTGTCCACATTAAATTTCATCTGCCATTTTGATGCCCAGTCTTCCAATTTATCAAGATCCTCTTGCAATTTTCCACAATCCTCTTGGGTTTTAACAACTTTAAATAGTTTTGTGTCATCTGCAAATTTGATAACCTCACTCGTTATTCCACTTTCCAGGTCATTTATGAATATGTCAAAAAGCAGCGGACCCAGCACAGATCCCTGGGGTACACCACTATTCACCTTTCTCCATTGGGAAAATTGGCCATTTAGCCCTACCCTCTGCTTTCTATCTTTTAACCAGTTCCTGATCCACAATAGTACACTGCCTCCTATCCCATGACTCTTTAGTTTTGCCAAAAGTCTCTCATGAGGGACCTTGTCAAAGGCTTTCTAAAAGTCCAGATACACAATATCAACCGACTCACCTTTGTCCACCTGATTATTCACTCCTTCAAAAAAACATAACAGATTAGTAAGACAAGATCTTCCTTGTCTAAAGCCATGTTGGCTGTCTCTCATTAGTTCATGACTATCTACATGCTGAGTAATTTTATTCTTTATGATGGCTTCTATCATTTTTCCCGGTATTGACGTCAGGCTCACCGGTCTGTAGTTTCCCGGATCACCCCTGGAACCCTTTTTAAAAATTGGTGTTACATTGGCGATCCTCCAATCTTCAGGTATTAGAGATGATTTTAATGATAGTTCACAGATTACTAATAGCAGATCTGCAATCTCATATTTCAGTTCTTTCAATACCCTTGGATATATACCATTGTATACAATTGTAGGGGTGCAATGGAAGGTTAGGGAATACTCCCTGCCCCTTGTCCCTTCCCTAGGGGCCTATAAAACATTTTTACAGTCTGGAAAATGGGAGGAGTGATCACAGCACACAGTGTACTTACCTCTAGAAGTACTATTGTGCCAACTCCCACTTCGATCTTCACTGTGTTGTCGCCTCCCCCCCCCCATGTAGTTAGTAGATCAGTTGCGGTGTACAAATAACAACAAATAACAAAGCGAAGTTTGTTTTACATAGAACATCTTAATTTTACATAGAACATCTTAAAATATCATAAATTAAACAAAGTTAAGTCTAGGAAACTAAACAGTGAATTTAAACTGGAACCGTGTTAAAACAATTAACTAACAAAATGTAGTGTCTAAATAACATAAGACAGTACATTACAGAAACAACTATATACATGAGGAGGTATTAGGGCATAAGAGATTGGATCGTCATTTCGATTGAACTATGTGTGTTGTCCATTTAGGTAGGAGGTTTGTGTTTTATGTGGTCAGTTACCTGTTTAGCCTTTATCTAAATTGAGTTCAAGGTTTTCCATGGTGTTAATGGGAATTAACTTAATTACGTTATCTCAAGCTGCAGTGGGGCTGAAGTCTTGTGGTATGAGTTGTGAGATCACAGCTCTTATTGCATGAATTCAGCCCCTCAGAAGTCCAAGATGAAGTGCTTAAGCGCTTTATTGTCAACTGCATGATGGGGTGTGGTGGAGACCACGATTGGAAGGCAGTAGAACACCACTGCTAGAGCTAAGTGCAGTGTGTGCTGTGATTACTTCCCAGTACCTCACTGCTGCCTCAGATTCTTTTGTTTGAAAATTAAACTTCTGTCAAACCAGCAGCAGGTGGCCCCCAGATTTTTGCTGGGCATACTTGGTGGTAGTTATGCCCCTGGAAAGGGGAAGTGCATCAGGCTGCAACACTGCTAATAGAGGACAGCAGTCAGGATCTGGGTTGGTTCATGGTGATGAGGATAGTTCAACAGGAAACAGAGGTAATTCAGGGCCAGTGTAGAATGGCAGAAAGAATGGAAGCAAGAACCTGAACAGATGACAAACAGATAATACAGCGGGTAATTAAGCAGGTATTAAGGTGGAGCCAGGAAGAGAAAACAGATTGTACAGCAGGTAATTAAGCAGCTAGCAACAGGGAAAAACAGAGCTGGATGTAAGCCGGGCACAGGGTAGGTCCATCAGATGACTTGTTAGACCAGCAAGGGTGTGCTGGGCTGGCTTCCTTATGGGTCCAATTCTGGGACACGGGTTGTGGGGCTGCCTCGAAGGCGGAATAAACAGCACCGACCGTGCTATCAGGCCCGGAGATCTACCCCCAGGCCAGGGCTCTGTGTGTGTGTGTGTGGGGGGGGGGGGGGGGGGTCCCCGCCATCCGATTCAGGCACCGGCAGGCCAGCTATGGGTCAGGCAGCAGGGATGAGGAGGGCGTAAGCCACGGGAGTCGGGGGTGCCTCCGGGAGGATGTCTCTTCAGGTGGCAAGGGCAAGTGGAGGAGTGACCTAGTGGTTGGGGCAAGGTACTTCAGGCCAGAAGGTCAGGGGTTCAAATCCCACTAGAGGACAGCAACCTTGGGCCAGAAGGACTGGGGTTTCTAGTCCCACAGGTGCTCCTTGTGGTCTTGGGCAAGCCACTTAACCCTCCATAGCCCATGTTCCCTGTAAAATAGTTATCTCCAAGTTATAATGCCCTGTTCAATGTAATTTCAGTTTGTTCAATGTAAACCGCACTGATGCAGAATAGCATGGTATATAAGAGAATGTAAATAAATAAGCCAGGCCCGATTCTGTGCACCGTGGGAATATTTTGTTCCTGCAGTCCAGAATCGGGTCCTAACTGGCCTATCTTGCTCAGTGCCCCTAAATGAATTGGGCTCTAAATATATTGGTCCAGTGTACTCCTTCTGGGGCAGGGACCTCATTTCACTGCCTCTACTCAAAGGCTTCAGGGACTGGCTTGATGCTGTGCAGAATTCATGGTTCATTTGTGGGTCAACATTCATGGGGTCATGGGTTCAAACTCTAACATGCCTCTCATCTGTAGGTTGCATCACCACATAGTTTATAGTTTATTCCAACTTGATATACCGCCCTTTGTGGGGCATAAACAGTGGTTCACAAATATTATTTAAAATAGAGCAGAAAAGAACTCCATCATGTTATAGGAAAGGAGGAGAAAAAGGAGCTACTAAGGGGTCATGACATAAGGCGGTATAAAAATCCAATTAAATAAATAAATAAATAAATACACTTCCTGCAAAAAATGCACTGGGTAGAGGACCTTACAGGCCCAAATTTAAAATTCTTTTTCTGACTTTCCAGGCTCTCTGATGAAATTGGCTAGAGTACCAAAAGAATAAGTTAGTCCTCTAAATCAGCGTTTTTCAACCACTGTGCCGCGGCACACTAGTGTGCCGTGAGATATTGTCTGGTGTGCCGTGGGAAAAATTCCAATTTCATCCGTAACATGTGGCCTCGGCTCACAAATTAGGGTTGCCAACCGGCCGGTTTTCAGCCGGTCTGGCCGGTTTTTCCATGGCCAGGCCGGCTGCTGGCACAGTTGTAAAACCGGCCATTGAAAAGCCGTTTTTTTGCTCTGGCCGCAAGATCGGGTGCAGCCAGAGCAAAAAAACGGCTTTTGTGCCGAAGTCCGCGGCGCGAACGCGATCGCGATTCCCTATAGCAGTGCAGCCGCTGGTTCTGCTTTGTACAGAGCAGCGGCTGCACTACACTTACATTAAAAAGTAAAGAGAAACTGTGTCAGGAGCTCTCCGATCATGCAGAGCCCGAGGAAGTGATGTCATGGGGGCGGGCTCCTCACAGGCTGTCTTTCCTTTTCAAATTAACTTTAGCTGCAATAAAGTTAATTTGAAAAGGAAAGACAGCCTGTGAGGAGCCCGCCCCATGACATCACTTCCTCGGGCTCTGCGATGACCGGAGGGCTCCTGACACAGTTTCTCTTTACTTTTCAATGTAAGTGTAGTGCAGCCGCTGCTCTGTACAAAGCAGAAGCAGTGGCTTGGGCAGAGGGGTGTGTGTGTGTGTGTGTGTGTGTGTGAGTGAACCAGCAAGGGGGGGGGGAGTGTGAGTGAACCAGCAAGGGGGGGGAGTGTGAGTGAACCAGCAGTGGAGGGGGGGGGTGGTGTGAGTGAACCAGCAAGGGGGGGGCGATGGTGTGAGTGAACCAGCATCGGAGGGGGGGGGGTAAGTGAGTGAGTGACCCAGCAGGAGGGGTGAGTAAGTGACAGGGGGGTGGGTGAGTGAACCAGCAGTGGAGGGGGGGGGGTGGGTGGTGTGAGTGAACCAGCAGGGGAAGGGTGTTGGTGTGAACCAGCAGGGGAGGGGGGTTGGTGTGAGTGTTTGATTCCTATTCAAGAGAATTACTTTATATATAGTCAATATAGGCACAGAGGTAAATTTTTTAAACATTTTCTAATGGTGGTGTGCCTCGTGATTTTTTTCATGAAAAAAGTGTGCCTTTGCACAAAAAAGGTTGAAAAACACTGCTCTAAATGCCTTTGAGATTTCTAAGATAAGACTACCAGATATTTTGCAGGCAAATCTGGGACACTTATCCAAAGTGTGTATGTGTGGGGGAGAGGAAGGGGGAGGAAGTGACATTTTAGTTCCCAGTTTGAACAACAAGGCATGGAGGAGGGAAGAGGAGTCATTACCCTGCCTCCCCCAATCCATCCCATGACAGCAACACTATCACTTCCAAGCTGATAAAATCAACAGAGGAATAGAAACAGTGATGCATTTCTCCGTACTATTCAAAATATAAGGCTAATGGATGTATATTCTAAAAACTCACTAAAATCACTGAAAGTCAAAAAAAATATCACTAAATTGAAAATAATTGTTTCTATCCCCTCTGTCTCCATTGCTGGACTCAGGGACAGGAGGCTGCTAAACAGGTAGGAGTTGGGGACACAGCTCTAAAATCAGGGACAATCCCCGAAAATCAGGGACATCTGGTAACCTTACATTAAGGTCCGCTCAAAGTGCACACAAGGTGATACCGACCAGCGAGCCTTCTCTGGAATAGCTCCCACACTCTAGAACTCACTCCCAGCGGAGCTCCTTCTAACTCAACTACCTCTTCTTCAGAAAGCAGCTGAGAGCCCGGCTCTTTTCCCACGACTTTAGTAGCTGTGGTGACTGATTATCCAATCAACACCATATCAGGATTGGCTTGCAGCACACCTTGTAACTGAAACCAGACTCACATACTGTATCTTATTCAACTTGTACATTTATCCTCAATCTAGCCACTCACTTATTTATCTCAGTGCCTTTGTCTTACCCATTGTGTCTGTCTATATGTTCCAATTGCACTTTTCCTCTCTGCTGCCTATTAAGATGTTTCATCATATTGTGCTGATATTGAATATTATATGTATGCTATATGAATGTTGTACTGTGTTGCATATGATGCATCATTTGTTTTCTGCTGATAATTTATCATGTTTCTGATATATGAATGTTATGCTATGCTGTTTTAATGTATGCATTATTAACAATATATCATGCTACTGCTTCAACATGATCAGATTTGCCTATCTGCAAGTTTACTTCACTGTTTTAATTTGTATTGCATGTCATTTGGTCACTTTGCTATTGCTATGCTGCTGTTATGATGTAAATTGTTTATGTTTATAGTTTCATAATTTTTTTTATACTGCCTTTACAGAGTACAATACTATACTATAGAAAGGGTGGAACTCCAACTGAGAAAACTTCCCAAAAATCAGAAAATATTATTTAAGAAAAAGAATTCATATTAATTTATTTTTTGTCGGACAAACATCCCTCCACCAAGCTTAGAGCCACTTGAAAGCCCCGGCGATGTAGATTTGTCCTTTTATTCACAAAAGAAAAAGCAGTTAAGCCTGGTAGTCCAAGAAAAATTGAAAACGCCAAACTTTAAATAGGCAATTTATAATATCCAGTACTTAACTGACAGTACGGCGAGAATTATCCAGCAAGGGTGGTCGACAAAGTCCTGTGTTTCGGGTCAGTAATTTCAAAAAGACCCTGCATCAGGCATAGCACTTCTCCTCACTAACTCAAGAAACGCCATAATGAAAACTTCCAGGAAGCCACTTAAAAACCCGGCGTCTGACATAGAGGACCAATTACCAGCTTACTGCTCATTCAGTAGGGGCCGAAAGCATGAAACGCTGACGCCCACCATAAATCATAACAAGCTGTGCCAGTCCAATACATTGCCGGGGCTTTCAAGTGGCTCTAGGCTTGGTGGAGGGATGTTTGTCTGACAAAAAATAAATTAATATGAATTCTTTTTCTTAAATAATATTTTCTGATTTTTGGGAAGTTTTCTCAGTTGGAGTTCCACCCTTTCTCCAGGTTAGGTGGAGTTGTATTGTTTTCCTGGGGGGAGTATTTTTGAAAGTGTATCTTTACAGAGTACAAAGCAGTTTACAAATTAAAAACGTATCTTAGGTTAGTAAAGAATGCCAGCAAATTAATAGGGCAGCAAATGAGAGCAAGCAACATAGTAGGAAGCATAAGTGAAAAAAAAGCTATATCAGTTTTACACCTTCTTGAGTGAGTCTTTTCATAAAGGTGGTCAATAGATAACTAAATAAACAAGTTGAAAAGTGTACGCTTACAGTGTGACACAATGGCCTATTTCCCCCTTCCTCCATTTTCAAACTCGGGCATTTAAATGTGAGGGATTCAGCTGAAACAGCCATGGTAAAAGGTGTCTCAATAAGTAAGCAGGAGATGTATGAATGTGTGTCTGGGCAGGTGAGCATAGTGTGGATAGTGACTGATGCTGTAGGTGAAGTGTGTGTGTGTGTGTGTGTGTACAAATAGCATCATGTGTATGTCTATCTCCATAGGAAGACTTTAGCTTTTAATCTGGTGCACATGAGGGGGGAATGTGTGTGTGTGTGATAGGTGCTTGTGTGTGTAGGAGTTATTCGCTTGTTGGCAGTGTGTGTTAGGAGCTGTATATGTACAGTATGTATATACAGTATGTCTATGAATGTTTGTCTTGGAGGTTGTATGTGTGTGTATGCAGGGTTGTATCTAGAGCTGTGCGAGCGACGCGGCCACACAGGGTGCAAGTATGAAAGGGGCTTCACTGGGCTTGCAGAAAGCACAAAAATAGTGAGTTACTAAAAGAAACTTCAAACCCAAGATGATGCTGTGAGGGCGTGAGTTGATGATGTACCAGTTTTTGCTCTGTTGTTCTTTGTGGTTGGAGGCACCCTCTGCCCGTCTAGCTATAGGTAAGAGGAAGGGTAAGGGAAAGCTTACCCTCCCGGAAAGCTCTGCTTCAGCTGTTCTTCGGCAGATGATGCTGGAGGCATTTGGCATTGCCTTTGTTTCTCCGACACTGGTTTCTCTGAGTCTGCTCAGGGGGAGTACACTGAGCAGCAGTGAAGGAGCTTCGCTTAGCCCTATTGTGCGAACGTTGCTTCCTTAGACCAGATGTGCTTCTGTTGCTGGTGCTCCGGCGCTTACACAGACCGGAGTGTCTGATGTGCTGCCTCATTTGGGAGGAGCTCCAGTTGCAGTTTCAACTCCCCTGGTGAATGGAGCTACAGGGAGAGTGATGGTGGCCCCTCGAAGAACTATGGAGGACATCGCACAAGATATGGGTGAGACAACTTCTGGAGGACTGTTGTGTGAGGTGCAGAGGCCAAAGGTGGTGACTTTGGAGTCACTGTGGAGTGTATTACAAGGCTTTAACTCCTCTCTTCAATTGTTGTCTAGTCACTTGGTGGGTGATCTCACTGTTATGCTTCAGGCAATGGTGGAGCACTCTAAGACATTGGAGTTCTATGCTGGAAGAATGACTGTTCTTGAGTGAAAGATGAAAGCTGTGCAGACTGTAAATGATGCTTTGGTGAAGGACAGCACTATCACTTTTAGGAAAATGGAGCACCTTAAAAACCAAGTTAAACATAACAATCTACTCCTGCTGAACTTTCCCAAATCCTCACTTATACTGTCAATTGAAATAGCAAAGAAATATCTGACTGAGTTTCTTGGGAACCTCCCTCAATTTGTGAGGGCTCAATATCTGTCCCTGGGTGGTGGACGTCCCCTTGAGAGGTAGGGATTCTCTGTTGGGGATAACTTGATGGAGTTTTTGGAGTCCTCCCTAGAGGTTGTGACCCAGCGGTGCACCCTTTCTCTTATGTTTGCCTTGGAGGTTGACCGCAACCTGATGTTTAAATTGTATTTTCGTTTTATGAACAAGTTATTTTTTGGCTCACTCATATGTATTTTTTCTGATTTCTCCAAATGCACACAGCCCTGGGGTTGAAATTGTGCGTTGATTTCCCTGTATTTGTACTGTGGTGCTTGAGGGTAAAACGTTTAATTTTTTTGAGCCAAAAATGCTTGCTGATTTTCTTTCTGTCAGGGAGGGGACAACTGTCCTTGAATCAACTCCTCAGGCGCCACTCTAGAGGACCTTAGGGAGGGTTGCAGTACAGGGGGCTCCCTCAGGTTTTCTTTTTTCTTTATAATATTGCTTTAATACATTTTCCTGTTCTTGGGTTCTATTTTTTTCCTTGATTTGTAGGCTAATATATTGCATGTTTGTGTTTTTTGTTTCCTATGATTGATTTATGTGTTGATTACTATTCACTTGTCTTTTGGAAGTGTAAATGAAAATGTATAAATTAAAAAAAAATAGTGAGTTACTGCATGTGGCTGAGTGGAGGGGAAGGGGGCACTAGATTCATTAGTTGCCCAGGGCATATTTTTAGCTTGGTATGGTCCTGTGTGTGTGTGTGTGTGTGTGTGATGACTGTGTGTATATGTTTGTGTATCACTGGTATTTGTGTATGTTGGGAGTGTATACTTGGTAGTGTGTGTCAGAGGCTCTGTACGTATGTGTGATTTTATATATGTCTATGAATGTGTGTGCATATTGGCAGTGTGTCTTGGATGCTGTTTGCATGTGTGTGTTAGTCATGTCCATATTGACAGTGGTTGTGGACATGTAGGCTTCTCTCCCCTTTGCATTTTCTTCTATCCTCCTGTTCTTATTCCCTGTCCTTCCCTACCATTCACTATTCTCCCTCCTTCCCTTGCCATCCCCTTTCACTTTCTCTGTACCTTCTTGTACTCTCTCTCTTCATTTTCTGCCTGCTTGCATTCCTCCACTTGCCCACCTCTTCCTACTCTTTCCTCTTTCCTTCTCTTCTCTAACCAGGTTGTTATTGTTAAGAGCAGTTGAGTTGATTTCAACTCATGGTGACCCTGTGGATAGTTGTCCTAAACTGTTTGGTTTTCAGTCAGGCGGCTAATTGATAGAGTGGTATCCACAGCTGTTATTGCATTGATTCATCGCTTGCTGTTCTTCCCCTTTTGTGCTTATCTTTAACCTTGCCAAGCATGCTATCTTTCTCTTTGAATGATTTGTCCAAAGTATTAAAATCTAAGTCTTGTCCTTTGAGTTTCTAAGGAAAGCTAAAGTCTAATCTCCTCTAGTACCAACTGATTTGTTCTTTGGGCAATCCATATTATAAACGGTATTCTTCGTTAGCACCATAATTCAAAGGCATTAATTTTCTTCCTGTCTTTGTTCTTCACTGTCCAATTTTTGCAAATATGACATTATTGAAAATACCATAGTTTGGACAAGTCATATCTTTATTCACAGAGAAAATCTTGTTTAGGTCTGCCAAGAGAAATGTGTCACTTGGTTTCTTGACAGTTTGTCATTTCACTGTTGATTATTGATCCAAGCAGGTTAAAATTGTCAACTATTACTATTTCTTCTTCATCAAGGATGATATTATTGATATTGCCAGTGGCTAGGATATTTCTTGTTCTCCGGGAACAAGCAAGAAGTCAGTCCTCACATATAAGTGATGTCGGCATTGATGGAACCCGTGCGGAAGCATCTTCCCATCTTTCAAAGAAAGGCTTTGGGAGATATACCATGCATGCATGGTCCCCTTCCCACCCAAGGGTGTCATCTTGCCTCAGTCTCTTTTTTCTGCAGAGCCCTTTGGATATTTGTCCAGTTTCCCCCGGCAAAAGTGTGTTTTTTGATATCTTCTATCCGGTTTGTGTACTGGTTCTTTTCCCGCCCCTGAGCCAGCATCATTCCTCAGGTTCATTCCTTTTTTTTTTTTTTTTTTTCTTTTAGGTAGCCCTCGACTGGCATTCGTGCCCTTTTTCGGCCAGAGGCCTCAGACCCTTGCCAGGCAGCAGGGCACTCTTTTTTCTGATGGCCTCCAGTGGCTTCAAGAAATGCGATCGGTGCTGCAAGATAATGTCCCTCACCTATTCGCATGACTGCTGCCTCCAGTGCCTTGGCCAACTTGGACTGCGAACTTTGCAGGACCATGACCTAAAAGGCCCTTAAAAACTGTCAACTGCAGCAGGAAAAGTTTTTACAAAAGTCCAACTCTGCTCCGGAGTCTTCGGCGACACAGTGCTCCAGGGCTCCCTCTGGTACCTCGGTGCTCTGCGAAGCCCGGTCTGCCTCGGAGTCCCACGGCCTCTGTTCCTCCGAGAGGAAACCCCCAGATGTGGAATGCAAGAAGTCAAAGTTCTTGTAGACCTCCTCTGAGACCGGGTCTGGGAAGACAGGAAAAATCCCACTCCAGGCCCCGCAGTCCCTGGTGTTAGTCAGAGGAGTCTGAACAGGACTGGCTTCACAAACTTCCCCAGAATGAGGCATTGGTACCCACCAACTGGCCTCAGACACCCGAGGCCATCATCGTTGAGGACTCCCCCTTGACAGAACCAACACTGGATCTGAAACCCTCGGCGTCTGCATTAAAGGCTGTGGAGCCAACTGGCATGGAGACCAGGATGGCAGCCTTAAAGTGCAGTGTCTCTGCCCTCATGGTCCAGCAGCGGGCATTCATGTCCAGTTCATCTGCCCTGACGACAGGACCCTTGACACAGGGCTTTCCCGGATGTCAAGCCGATCCTCAAGTGCCATCTTGAATTGAAGGCAGCAGTTTTACCAAAGGGAGTCTGTATAAAGAAATCAGATAAATTCCTTTGATTGGGTGACAAAATAATCCCTGGTTGCTCCTGCCCCATCAGGTCCCTTATTTTGTAGCTTGAATGCTGTGATATTAATTCAGTACTACCATTAGGGACTGACTCATGCCATTTTGAACCCAGGTGCCAAAGTGGCAGAAGCAACCAGGGATTGCTTCTGCTCTTGTTCCCCCAGCTAGTTGCTAGGGAGACCTCTAGTAGGTACTGGGAGTGTGGAGTCTGTTCAGGTGAAGATCTATTCTGGGGGAGTATTAGGGGTGAGCAGGATCTTTCCTAGACCATGACTCCTTTAAGAGGGCCCCAAGCATGAGTCAGAGGAGTCGGAGCAGGACTGGCCTCACAAGCTGTTCATTTTCCCTGATGACAGGACCCTTGACATCGAGGGCTTCCCCGGACATCAAGCCGATCCTCGAGCGCCACTGGCCTCGAGAGAGACATTGGCATTGGATGAGGTCCTGGTTCTGTTCTTCGGGTCATGAGTCCTCTCTGGCAAGTCTACATGACTTGGACCGCAGATCATTTGGAGGACCCGGGCCCCTGAACTCGGACCTCGACTGTAGTGACCACGAAGCCTCTGAATTGGCTTTGGACTTACAGTCTGATTAGGAGACCAAGAAGAAGGAGTCCCCGGATACTTGGCACCACTGAGACTTACCTTCGGACCCATCTCCCCTGGCATTCTAACTCTGTTCCCTGCCAGAGGATGTTGTCTTCCGTGACTTTGTACAGGACATGGCTAAGGCGCTCTCCATTGAGATTGAGGCAGAGGAGGATCCTCATATGGAAGAACTGGAGATACTCCAGTATGAGGCCCCTTCAAAGAAGACCTTCATGGTACCCATTCCATTGATCCTCAAACATCTCATTCTCCGCATGTGGGAGACACTGGCATCAATGCTCATTGACAGCAGGTGATTTGACTCCATGTACTGAGTTTGCTGAGACCCCGGGTTCCAGAAAACCCAACTTCCTTACAACTCAATGGTCATTGAGTCCGCCATGCACAGACTCAAGATAAAAAAAACCATTCCTCGGGGCCCCCAGGCAGGGAGGTCTGGACCATCGATGCCCTCGTACAGAAGGCCTTTCAGAGCTCAATGTTGACATGTCAGGTCCAGTCCTACGAGCTCTACACTGTCATATACCTCAAAGAGCTGTCGAAGGAACTTGGTGGGTTCTCAGCAGGCCTTGATGGGGACCTCCTCCAGAGGTTCAAGTCTCTGGCCTCAGCAGTCAAGTTCCTGTCTTGAGCAGCTTATGATGGCTTTGAGCCGTCAACCAGGGTGGCCGACGTAGGCATTGGGGCAATCATCTGACCTTGAACAATGGGTTCAAGACAAACTTATTGATGTACCCTGCATCAGAGAGAATGGGAAACCCATGGCAGACAAAGCAGCAGAGATAGAAGCTTAGTTCCTAATGAGGAGAAGAATCTCAAAAAAGACCTCAGTGCAGCCTCGCAAGAAGGCCTTGGAAAAGAAGCCCTTCTTCCTGAGGTAAAAGGGCAGCTTTGGCAATGCCTCACAGTTCCAGGCCTTCTCAGCCCCACAGTATAGCCAACAGCACAAGGGGCAGGGGTAAGGCCCCTGTAAGCAAAAGACCCCCATGTCCTAGGTGCTGGCTCCAGCTCAGCCTGGGGGGAGCTTTTGATTCCCTGGGCATGACCTCTTCTCCCCCAGGAGGTCCCCTATAGCCCACAGGAGGGCGTCTGGCCCTATTTGCCCACAGGTGATTCACCAGCATCACCTGGGTCCTACAAGTGGTCAGGGAGGGCTACCTCCTCCACCTACTGCAGACGCCACCCTCATACTTCCCAGGAGAGCCTGCTCCTCACTGAGCTCACAGGTCTCCTAGAGGACAAGGTGGTGGAGCCAGTGCTGAAACATCTCTGGGGCACTGGCTTATACTCCAGGTATTTCCTCATCCACGAGAGAATAGGTGGCCTCAGGCACATCCTGTATCTGCTGGATCTGAACAGGTTCCTGATAAGAGAAAAGTTCAAAATGATCTCCCTTCGAACATTGTTGCCATTCCTCCAGCAGGGAGATTGGCTATGCTCCTTAGACCTGAAGGATGCCTACACACACATCCTGATCCATCCCAGCCACAGAAAATACCTCCGGTTTGTGGTGGGAGGAGAGCACTGCTATACAGGGTGCTGCTCTTTGGGCTGGCCTCATCGCCAAGGGTCTTTACCAAATGCCTCATGGTGGTTGCATCCCACCTCCATCTCCAAGGGGCCTTTGTCTTTCTGTATCTAAACAACTGACTCATAAGGGGAGGCACAGCTGCAGAGGTGTAGCATGCCACAGGATGCACCATCAATGCCCTGCAGCACCCCAAGTCCCACCTCTCTCCGGCTCAACACCTGGAGTTTATAGGGACTATAGGGGCTCAGCTAGACATTCTCCAGGCCAAGGCCTTCCTCCACCAGGAAAGGTCAGAACGTCTCAGGGCTAGCTGCAGAGGTACATCGATGCCGGTCGCTACCCGCCCGGCTTCTCCTCTGCCTGCTGGGCCATATGGCCTCCACGGTTCACATGACCCCATACGTCTGACTTCACATGAGAGTGGCCCAGTGGTGCCTCCACTCTCAGTGGACACAAGCCACAGACTGGCTCCAGGACAGAGTGAGGGTGATCTGCCAGCTCATGGATTCCCTTGGATGGTTGCAGATTCCCCGTCACCTTCAGGTGGGGATGCCCTTCCAGGCACCCAAACCCCCAGAGGGTCCTCACCACGGATGCCTCATTACTGGGTTGGTGAGCACATTGTGAGGGCCTCCAGATGCAAGGCAGCTGGTCCCAGATGGTATCCCAGATGCAAATCAATCTGCTGGAGCTCTGGACGATATTATTGGTTCTCCGAGCCTTCTGTCACTGGCTGCAGCACCAGTCGGTGCTGCTGCAGACTGACAACCAAGTCGCAGTGTTTTATGTGAACAAGCTAGGGGGCACTGGATCATATTCCCTATGCCAAAGGGCAGTAGCCCTCTGCTCTTATGCAACACGCAGAGGAATGCTCCTAAGAGTGGTCTACCTCCCGGGCCAGGACAATGCCCTGGCAGACAAACTGAGTAGGTTCTCCAGCCGCATGAGTGGTGCCTGGATTCCAAAGTGACCTCTTGGCTGTTTCAACTCTGGGGTGTCCCCCTGATAGACCTGTTCACCAGCCTGAACAGTATGCAGTTGGCCCGCTTCTGCTCCCACAGATGCACCCGTCCCGAGTGGCAGCAGATGAATTCCTGATTCAGAGGACGGAAGACCTCCTTTATGCCTTCCCACTGATACCACTGGTTGCCAAGGCTCTCTTCAAGGTCCAGAACAACAGGGCATCACTCATATTGATAGTCCCTTGGTGGCCCAGGCAATCCTGGTTCCCACTGCTCCTCTTCCTGTTGGTGGCATCAGTGGTTCCCCTGGGCTGAGCCCCAGGACTACTCTCACAGGAGCAGGGCTCTCTCCTGTAACTGTTCCATGTAATCCACTTTGAATGTATGATAAAGTGGTATAGAAGACCTGTTAAATAAATAAATAAATAAATAAATAACCCGGGGTCCTTGTCACTCACGGCTTGGCTACTGAAAGGATAGCTCTAGCTCCCTCCAACCTCCTATGGGACATGGAAGAGGTTCTTCTGGCCTCTCGTAAGGCTTCCACAAGAAGGGTGTATACCTTCAAGTGGCATCGATTCTCGGTGTGGTGTGCCAAAAGATGGGTGAACCCTTCTCCTGCTCAGTACAAGTGATATTCCAGTACCTGCTCCACCTGCTACAGGTGGGACTAAAGTCCAACTCAGTCAGAGTTCACATGACCGCTATCTCAGCACACCACTATTCCATTGAGGGCAAACCCCTCTTGGCTCAGCCCCTTGTATCTTGGTACTTGCAGGGTTTCATGCTATCCAAACCCCCCATCCGCCCTCCAGCGGCAGAATGGGATCTCAACGTATTGCTCTCGCAGCTCACTAAGCTGCCGTTTGAGCCACTGGCTACCTGCCACTTGAGGTACCGCTTCTGGAAGGTCATCTTCCTCGTGGCATTCACATCAGCTTGCAGAGTCAACGAGCTCCAGGCTCTGATGGCAAAGCTTCACTATATGAGGTTCCACAAGAACAGGATGGTGCTCCTCATACACCCCATGTTTCTGCCAAAGGTGGTATCCCTTTTCCACCTCAGTCAGGAGGTGGTGCTCCCCATCTTCTTATCCAGGCCTCACGCCGGCAGGGCGGTGACCATCCTCCATACTTTGGATTGTAAGAGAACCCTGTTCTTCTATCTGCAAAGAACTCAGGGCCACTGCAAAGCACCTCAGCTTTTCATCTCCTATGACCCCATTCGACTAGGGCTCCCAGTGACTAAACAAACTCTGTCCATTTGCGTGGCAGACTGCATTTCCCTCGACTATGAGCAGGCAGGAACCTCACTGGACCAGAAGGATACCGTGAACAGCATCAGGGCCCTGGCTACTTCTGTAGAAAATCTGCATTCTGTACCTGTTACAGAAATCTGCCGGGCCACCACCTGGTCTTCAGTGCAGACCTTCGCGGCTCACTACTACCAGAGAGGGAGTCCCGATGGGACAGCACCTTTGGCCAGGCTATGCTCCATAATCTCTTCGGGATGTAGGCAACTCCTGCCCTCCGACCCCTCTATGTTTAGGCTACCGGAGTGTGGGTTCCCCGCCGGACACTTAGGTCTTGAGAGAGTCTCTCAATAGGGATTCAATTGCTGCAGCTCACGGCTCACCCTTTGCAGGTCACCATGGCGTTTTGTACAGGTTCTCAGTAGCCTGTAGCTGGGGAATCCCCTATGTGAGGACTGACTTCCTGCTTGTTCCTGGAGAAAGTGTAGTTACTCACCTGTAACAGGTGTTCTCCGGGGACAGCAGGAATCAGTCTTCACAACCCTTCCTCCTCCCCTTGGAGTTGCTTATTTACCATATTTTAATTTTTGCCATCTTAGGTATGTCATTAAACTGAGGCAAGATGGCACCCGTGGGCAGGAAGGGGACCAGACATGCATGGAGCATCTCCCAAAGGCTTTGTTTGAAAGCTGGGGAGATGCTTCCATGTGGGCTCCGTCGGCACTGACGTCACCCGTATGTGAGGATTGATTCCTGCTGTCCCTGGAGAACACCTGTTACTGGTGAGTAACTACACTTTCTTGATAAGCAGGTGTTTCAGATCACCTTCATTTTCAGCCAGTAACATGGTATCTTCAGCATCGGATTTTTGATTAGTCTTCCACCAATCTTCACACCTCAGTTGTCTTCATATAATCCTATTTTTTCCCTGGTTCCTGCTGCTGCTACTTTTTCTGCTAGCGGGGCTTGGCAACATCCTCTGGCTAGTCTGCACTAGCCGTCCTCTTCTTCTGCCAGTGGGAGCTGGAGACTCCCACCGGCTCCTTCTGCTGCCATTTCTTCTCCTGTGATTCTTCTGCTCTCTCTCCTTCTCTTCTGCTAGCAGGACTCGGGGACTCCCACCAGCTGGTCTTTGCTGCCACTCTTCTTCTTGTGTCAGCAAATGATGGGGACTCTTGCCAGCTTTGCTTTGCTGTTTTGAAGCCTTGTAAATCTGTGTTGATGCATGCACCAACCAACAGATTCATACCAATGGACAGACAGGCAGACAGACAGATGGACCAGGCAATCAGCCCTTTACTATCGTGCCCCAGATCTCGGGAACTCTCTCCCACCTGACCTCTGCCAGGAATCTTCATATCACAAATTTAAGAATGACCTAAAACACACCTTTTCCGACAGGCCTTTAACATTGAATCATAGCTGTTCCTCACATACTGGGTCCCCTGCTACGTATACATATTTATATGTGCTCTGTCTAGACTTGGCTCTACTTGATATTTTAATTGGAGTTCCTTTCCATCTTTTATGATTGTTTTTATTTGTAAACTGCTCTGATGTTTGAAGGGCATTGTAGAAAGTCCCTAATAAACTATAAACCCTCCCCAGTAGGTGCTATCAATTAAGCAAAATGCACCACATAATTAAATAAAGTATGGAGGACATTAAGGAAAAAGCTGAAATACTAAACAAATACTTTCATTCAGTGTGGAGGAGTGGCCTAGTGGTTGGGGCAAGGTACTTCAGGCTGGAAGGTTGGGGGCTCAAATCCCACTAGAGGACAGCAACCTTGGGCTGGAAGGACTGGGGTTTCTAGTCCCACAGGTGATCCTTGTGGTCTTGGGCAAGCCACTTAACCCTCCATAGCCCATGTTCCCTGTAAAATAGTTATCTCCAAGTTATAATGCCCTGTTCAATGTAATTTCAGTTTGTTCAATGTAAACTGCACTGATGCAGAATAGTGTGGTATATAAGAGAATGTAAATAAATAAAGTGTTTATCAAAAATAGATATTTGGCAGGGACATGTAAGGTAGAGAGGGAGATATCACCCCTTGTTAAGAAGGGAAGGTTTACATGAACCTAGCAAGCCTGAAGGTGGACATAGCAAATGTAGGCAGATGGGCTACATCCTAGGATTTGAAGAGAGCTCAAATACTGTTTATTCAGTCTTAGCAGATGGGAGTGGTTCCAGAAGACTGGAAAAGTACAGATGCCATCCCTTTTCATAAACATGTAAGCAAGGTGGAGGCTAATTAACTGCAGGTCATTTAGTCTGACCTCAGTGATGGATAATTTGATGGAGTCAATACTAACAGAAAAGATTATGGATTATTTTGAATTGAAGGCAGCAGTTTTACCAAAGGGAGTTTGTATAAAGAAATCTGATCAGTTCCTTTGATGGAGTCTGTACAGGTGGGGATCTATTCTGTGGGAGGATTAAGGATGAGCAGGATCTTTCCTAGACCACGACTTAAAGAAGAAGAGGGCCCCCAAGTTAGTGGACGATATTTCTGGGGAGGAAAGATAATGCCAGCATTGTCATTTCATGAATAGGGCACCTTATGAGGTCAAACACAAGTTGCATTAATCATTTTGGATAATAATGAAGTGGTTTGCATGTATTTGCATATCTTTTTCCAGATAAGTAACCCACTCACTGACTTGCTGAATATCAACCTTAATGTTTTCTGATATAGCTCCTTTATATCCCACTGAAGTGAAGCACTATGAATATTTTAAATACTTAAAACAAAATAACAAAAAGAATAATGTAGCTACGGATGCCTGAAAAACTTTTATGCCATCCTTTGGTAACAGAATCTCCAGTTTAATTATGCACTGCAAGAAAACAAAATCTTTCCACAATTTGTTTTCAATCTGCTGGTTATTAGTTTCATGGAGTGTACTCTTGTTTTAGTGTTGCTTAAAAGGTTAAACAATCATTCCTTATGTAACCGTTCTACCCCACACATGATTTTATAAATTTCTATTATATCCTCTCTCATTCATCTTTTTTCCAAGCTGAAGGGCCCCAACCTGTTTAACCTTTTTCTTTCTTCATAAGGGAGGTTCTATATGTTCTTTATCATTTTGATTGCCCCTCTCTGAACATTTTCTAGTTCTGCTATATCCTTTTTGAAATGAGGCCCAGTTTCTGAACTGTAAGATTAGAGTATATTTAGATGTTGCCAAGAATACACAGAAGAAGCAGAGCCAGTTTTTACTGTTGAGACATTGGGTTTTGCAACTGGGTGGGCTCTTTTCCTGTAAATGTATGACTACATGCATGTCTGTATCTGTGAACCATCATATCTTTCTGGTTTTTGAGCAATGAGGCTGCCCAGAAAGTTTTGTCTGCCTCTTCTCCATTTTCAGATGTTTTCAATTAATTGTAGGTCCTCTGATTCATTTGTTGTTAGGCCTATAAGTTGTGCCTATATTCCTTTCTTTAAGAATTTAATTGTGCTCTTTCCTAATACAGGCCACATCTGTGTGGTGGACTGGTATTTACTCAAAAAAAAGCAGACCTTGCTCCATGTTATTATTATTTTTTTATTTTGTTTATCTCTTCAGTAGGTGATATATAAGATGTATTTATTGGTTTACAATTAAAAATGATGACAAGCGGACTTCCCGTGACATCGCGGAGCGAATAGCTGCATTCTAGCTGAGCTCTGTCAGTGTCCTGCTAAATAAAGGGGGCAAAAGTGCTGATCCCAGTGCCGGTAAAAGCGGGGAGCGGCAAGGAGCAATGGCCCAAGCGGCACGTAAGAAGCTGGCGGGCTTTCGATCTCCCTATGTGCAGAGGAGGGAGAAAGAGGAGCAGGCGGCTGCTGAAGCAGAGGGGCTTAGCAGAATGGCGAGCTCGGAGGAAGATGAGGAGAGCGAGGAGCTCTGGGAGGCGGAAATGCCGATACGGGCATGGTTGCGGGCCTTTAAAAAGGATCTCCATGCCGAGTTGGTGGAGATGCGGAAAGAAATCAAGGAGTCGCTGGCAAGTATCCAACAAGACCTGAACAGTCTGGGCGACCGCGTGGCAGTGCTGGAGGACCACGTGGAGGAGTGTACAGGCGAGTTGCAGGCGATGGCAGAGGGGCAGAGTAAGTTGCAGAGACAACACGAGGAGATGACGGAGAAGTTGGAGGAGATTGAGGATCGGGCCCGCCGAAACAATTTGCGAGTGAAGGGGATTGGAGAGAGGGAGGCGTTTAAAGATTGCACGCAGGTGATCAGAAGGCTGTGTGCCCACATACTGGCCCTGGAGGGGGGCGCAGAGGCCGGAGAGTGGGAGATAGGGGTGGAGCGGGCACACCGCAGCCTCGGCCCGCGGAGAGATAAGCAGCCCAGGGATATTATCGCATGCATGAGCAGCTTCCCCCTGAAGGAGAAAATCTTGCAGATCGCCCGAAAGTATGGGTGGATTGCCTGGGAAGGAGCTGAGGTGGACATTTTCAATTATCTGTCAAAGGGGACTTTAGACAGAAGATGGGGGCTGCGAGAGGTCACTGCCTATCTCTGGGGGAGAAACTTGAGATACCGGTGGCTGTTCCCCTTCGGCCTGTTGGTGACTGTTAATGGAGTGTCCCGGAAAGTGAAGGAGGCGGAGGAAGCTTGGATTGTGTTGGGGGACTTGGGCTGTGAGCAGCTCCCCAAGGGCGTGAGAAAGGTGGGGGCTTTGCAAGCTGGAGGAGCAGCGGATCAACGGCAGGAGGGCGCCCTATGGCAGAGGGTTGCTGAGAAAGGACGACGGCTGCAGAGGAGAGGGGAGGAAGGTGGTGCGGGGAATCGAGTGAGCCCCACGGATTGATGTTGAACTGCTGCACATGGAAATTGACTGAGTGAATTGGAGTGTGTAATCATCTGAATATGTAATCTTCTGAATATGTAATCTTCTAGTCTAGTCTCAGCTTGGTCCTGGGTTCATTTCACTTCACAGATGCAGGAGGGCTTGTAATAAGACAACCAAACAGGTGTGGCTTGAAGAAAGGTTTTTATGTAGAAATAATCTTAATACATAGGTATTGAACAGAGGTATATAGTGATTGTTACAGAGCTGTTTCAGTGTGCATCAATGAATCTGTGTGTGCATGTGCATGTGTGAAGTGTGAAGTGTAAGATAGAGAGATAGGCCCAAACATGTGGCTCAGAGCCTCATGGCAGGAGAGAGAGAGAGAGAGCGGGGGAGGGGTGAAGGGAATTGATTATCAGAGCCTCCTGTCCTTCATGTCCAAGGGATGGTGGGAGAGAGAGAGAGAGACAGGAAGTGTTTCTGTCTTTTATAGTGAACTGAATCCTTTCCAGCACTTCCCCTTGAGGTCTGCTAGCCACTCCCTTTAAGGCCTGCTATTCTTGATTTAGCAAGGAGGGGCTTCAGGCCTTGGAGAATGAAATCACCAGGGGGTCAGAGTTAATCTCATCTTGTAAACTGTCCTATTACCTTTGGGGACTGAAGTCACCAGAGTCCACAGCTGCATGAAATGTATGCTGACATCTCCCACACGTTTTTTATTTTTCTTTATTATTTGTGCCTGGAAATGGTGGAAGCAAGCCTGTGGTACCTGTCCCAGCTGCCATTACCTGATAGTAGGCAGCTTGTCTAATACCTCCTGTATTAAATACCTTGCTATGTCTAGCAGGTCCCCTGTCCTGCACAGTACTGTCTCTAGTATTCTAGAGATAAACAAGTCTCCTTATGAGTCCAAACTTCGTGTCTTAGGTAGAGCAGCCACTACTGGGGGGGAGGGGGGGGAGGGGGGGGGAACCCAATATGCCACTTCCGTGCCCGTCTTAGAGAGAGTGAACAGTGCATAAGGTCTGCAGGAATTTTTAAGGAGGCCAAAACCAAAAGGTACCAGGATGCTATGAGTGAGGATACGAAGCAATACTAGACTGCAACTGACTCTGGTATTCAGTGTAATAGGAAATGCCAAATTAGCCTGGATGTAGGGGTGGATGCTGGAGACGTTCAGTGTAACTACCTTAAAATGTTGTTCTGTATGACATGTGCTGCAAGGAAATGTACATTTTTTTCATCTTACAGCACAGGAAAATTATGATAATGCATAGAAATATTTGTACAGCAGTTAAAATAATAATAGGGTGAATAAAAACATTAAAGACATGATCAGCAGTAGGTGAGTAACCAAATAACAATTCCCATACAGACATATGAGCATCTTGTCGCAAGTGTCCAACAATTTGTTGAATGTGTCCATTCTCATAAGCGATGGTGTGATTCACTTCAGTGGATGTTGTTTTAAGGTGATCCATATAGGCATGTAGTTCTGTAAAGTTGAGCAGTTTATGTAGTGTCTCTTCTCCCATGCCAAGTGGTAATGGATGCACAGCATATGAGATAAAGTCTGGAATGTCCATAGAGTCATTGGTAACCAGCGGTGTGGAATAAGTTGTCCCATTAATGGTGAGGGAGACCAGTGGTGTATGACTGCACCAGGTATTGTTTGGTAAATAGTTTGAACTGTACAACAAAGTGTTCTTGGGAAGGCGAATGTCATGCATTCTGGGAGCAATCGAAAAAGAAACATTCTGGGGAAAGAACAGATGAAAACAAAAGTGTCCAGCTCCAAGGTAATACAAACTGTGTGAGGTAGTCAGGGAATATGAGAGCTTAACAGTCAGGGAGCAAGAGGAGGAATTGTTCCAGCAGGAGGTGTCAGCCTCTTTAAACTGGTGAGGTTGACACTTGAACTGAAATGTAGTCTGCTCACACAAACTGGAGTCCATCGGCTTGAATGAAGTCCAGGTGTCGTCCAGTGGCTGCACCCATGTGAGATGGTCCACAGGATACATAAGCATATTATCAAACTGCACCCCAATATTAACCATAGGATAAATAACTGTGTGTTGTCCTGACCATGGGATCAAAGTACAGATAGAGCAGCCTTGTGGTGAACAAATGGGAACACTAACTGTCCACCAATCAAGGTGAGCTATAGCAAATTCAGGTATTTTGGTACTAGCCATATGAATGAGAGATGGTGGCCAGTGTCCTAACTTAGCAGTGATCAGAATTTCCTTTAGTATAGTAATAAGCTCGATCTGTACTTGATCACAGGCAAGAGCCCAGGAAATATTCTTTCTCAATCTATATTCTGCATGTGCTAAGGTAACAATTTTCTGTTCTATAATGGGAGATATAAGAGCAAAGGTATCTACAACTACATTGGACAGTTTAGAGGAAGCTTCATTAATAATATGTTGTGAGGTAAAACCATCAGCAGCATGCTGAGCAGTGGATCCCATTTTATTACGGAGCACCTCTATATCAATTATATTAAGGGCACCCAGTGCAGTCCCTGTGCCACCTAAAATTGTATCAATTAATTCACGCTTGTGTCGAAATTGCTTAGCTCTGGGTGTTACTGACTGCATATCAAACCAAGTATTGAGCATTTGTATGTGGTTGGCAACAAACTGAGAGCAATTTGGATATTTGTGAGTAACTAGAAACAATTTGGGAAATAGATGCCAAGTAAGAAAATGGTATTCCACATCATATAAAACATCGTGTGGTGCATCATATTTAATCTGAAATGGATGTCCTTCCTGAAATGGGTGGATATCAGAAAGGTAGAGTACAGGAGGAGCAGAAGTGGTGGGAGGGGTGGGATGAGGGGTGGTAGGTAAACAAGATACATCCAAAAGGAATGAAGTCTCAGTGATGTGCTGTTGATCACTCACAACCCATGTATAAGTGATTTTCCAGGTACCTCTGTCCTGACAGGAAATATTGTACAAAATCAAAGCAGGAGGACCTAGAAAGTAACGTTCTGGGCGTGCCCTCAATTCTTGTGTCCTTTCTAGAGAAGTGGAAACTGGTGGCTCCCACTGTACTTGAGTGATGTTTAATGAATAGAACACTGGCTTGTCCTGTACCGAACAGAAACTCAGGATGACCAGATCCTTTCCTTCCGGGAAAGGTGGGGGTATTTCTTGGTAGCGATACACTCCACCTGTGGAATTAGCCCAGCCAATCGTGCCTATTCGGATGATAGTTCCTGTAATGAGACTTGAATAGAAGAGAGCAGATACAAGAACGCCAGGAAACCGAGACATAATAAAAGCAAACTTGTTTCACTCTACTAGGGAGTAAACTAATGATCCTCACTTATACTATGTAACAACAACACAAAAAAAATAATAATTTCTACTACTTAATTACATAACTAACTACTTATTTACATAACTATTAAACACATGTACAGCAGGAGTAACTAGTTACCGTCCTCAAGCGACTTTTGTTCAGAAAGCAGCTGTCCGTGCTGTCTTCATAAAGCAGCTGTCCGTGCTGTCTTCAGGTGGTATCTGAAAACAAAGACTGATAAAATACATATTACCCATATGGTTTTAACTGGGTGATGTGTTTCCAGTATTGCTGGTTGTCAGGCATTAGGATCTGGTATAGGCTTGGGTCTAAGGTATCAGTAACTAAGTACGGTCCCTCCCACTGTGCAGTTCCACAGGGGAGGTTTGGTCTAGGTCTCATCTCTGAAAGACACTAGTGACAGGGCTTCCTTCATGTATTCATGAAATATTGAGGGGGAATCCTTATATCCCTGTGGAAGCATAGTCCATGCATATCGTTTATTCAGCCACTGAAAGGCTGTTTTGTACTGGCATTCAAGGGCCAGGGGCAGACTCCAAAACCCATTGGATATGTCTAAAACAGAGAAAAGTTTACATTTGGGATTCAGTTTAGAGATCATTTCAGGGTATGAGGCTACCACGGGCACTACAGATTTTGAAACTTGATTCAGGGCACGGAAGTCCATAGTGAGCCTGAAGGAACCCCCCGGTTTAACTATCGGCCAGGCTGGTGAATTGCATGTGGAAGAAATAGATCTAATCAGACCCCTCTCTTCCAGTATCTTCACAATTTTAGTCACTGGTTCTATAGCCTGATGAGGTACTGGGTATTGCTTCTGTGGTAGAGGATCCTCACCTTCCAACAGTATTTCTGTGTGCATTTTCCCACAATCTAACTTGTCTTGAGCCCAGACTGGAATATCAGCCACTTCTGAGGGAATTACACACAGATCATACTGTTGAGCTGCCTTAGTGCACTGAGTTGCTAACTGCATGGGAATGACTTCATGCACTAAAGTTTTAGAAGCACTTGAAGTTCCTGAATACTGCCACAATTTAAGATTAGCCATATCCACCACCAAATTTAACTGGTTGAGAACATCAATTCCAATTATTTCTTTTGGTGTGTTCACTATAGTGGAGGCAGTGGTTTCCAACATTTCCTTGTTTTGTTCACTGTGCACAGGGATACCCCATTTAACTGGGATAGCCACACATTTGGAAGCTGTGTCATTAATTCCTTGAATTTCATAAATTTCCATATTTTTCTGATCTGTAGTGGGAGAAGCTCTGTTTGTAAAACTAATTCCAGCCCCTGTGTCAATCAAAGCTAATTTATCCTGACCCCCTATTCTGCTGATAACATTGGGGCGTGCACAAGAGTCCAGTATCAAGGGTGTTACAAGCCTTAAATTGTGTCCTGGGCCTGTATCCATTTCATCATCCAGAGGCTCTGGAATTGAGTCCTCTGCTGAGATAAAGGAGGCAGGCTGGGCTATGAAGGCTTGAGACATTTTGATATCTGAACTCAAGAGGTCAGGACACCCCTATGCACTAGCCTTGTGTTTGTCCTGAGTTGCTTGTAAATCCTGTTTTAATTTATCTATTTTTATCTGCAGTATATGTTTGTCTTGTTCCCATTTAGTTTTCTCATTTTCTAACCCATCTCTCTGTGCTTTGAGCTCCTGAAAAGGAATGTAACCTGAGGAGTTTCTAAAAGTACCTCTGCCATGTGCTCTCCAAGGTGTGTGTCCTCTGTCTGTGTTTCTTGTGTACTGAGAGGATCCCTCGGCTTGCCACTTAGGTGTGTGTCCTCATGTACTGAGAGGATTCCTTGGCTTGCCACTTCCGTGCTTCTGATACTGTAATGACCTGCGAGGGCTGGGTCTTCCAAACAGACCCAATTCTGAGCATTAAAGTATCAAAAGGTGTTGCTTCAGGGTCTTCAGAAAATAACAGAAGATGTTTTGTAATCTCAGGGGATAGCAATTCTAATAAAAATTCCTTATGCATGCTCTCCCCATAATCTTCTGCCTTGGGCCAGGACTCCTGCTCATTAAGAACTGCTTTTAAAATCCAGGCTCTATATGCAAACTGTTCCAGTGTATCATTTGGTAAAGGTGAAATAATTCTAAATACTTGCATTGGGGAACAGTGAAATAGTTTCTCAGTACCCCTTTTAACCAACTGGTATGGGTGAGTGAGAGAGCCAACTCTATAATAGTGTGGCCCCAGAGCCAAATGCATAAGTCTATCAAAGTCTGATTGTTTTCTTCTGTATTTCCCTAGACCCCAGTGAATCAGAATATCAATCGCCCATTTAACCCACTGATTTACATTAAGAGGCATAGGGCCAAACATGTGGCTCAGAGCCTCATGGCAGGAGAGAGAGAGAGAGAGAGCGGGGGAGGGGTGAAGGGAATTGATTATCAGAGCCTCCTGTCCTTCATGTCCAAGGGATGGTGGGAGAGAGAGAGAGACAGGAAGTGTTTCTGTCTTTTATAGTGAACTGAATCCTTTCCAGCACTTCCCCTTGAGGTCTGCTAGCCACTCCCTTTAAGGTCTGCTATTCTTGATTTAGCAAGGAGGGGCTTCAGGCCTTGGAGAATGAAATCACCAGGGGGTCAGAGTTAATCTCATCTTGTAAACTGTCCTATTACCTTTGGGGACTGAAGTCACCAGAGTCCACAGCTGCATGAAATGTATGCTGACAGAGTGGAAGGCCCTCTGGACTCTGGCGTAGAAGGACTTGGGGGAAAGGGGGTGAGAAGGGGGTGGGAGTGAGTCTGGAGGTGAGAGGGTGGTGGGTAGGGGGAGGGGAGGGGGGGTGCACTAAGGAGGGTGTGAGAGTGGGGAGGCGCTGGGGGAGGCGAGAGGGGGGTTGACTGGAGGAGGGGCAGGACAGTCACAATCGGAAGGGTGGCAAGGAGGGAGAGAGGTGGATGGGGGGAGGGGGGTGGGGGGCCGGGAAAGGACACAGGAAGGGGGTGGGGTGAGTGAGAAGGGGCAGGGTGCCTGATGCTGTGAGTGGGAACGATTAATGTGCGGGGTTTGAACTCACCCACAAAGAGGAGATTATTGTACCGGGAGGCGGAGAAGAATGAGTGGGATGTGATTCTAGTACAAGAGATGCATTTGCGTCGTAGGGATGTGAGACTGATGAGGAATGCCCGGTATGTGGAGCAATTTTACTCATGTAGTCGGGAGGGGGGAAAGAAGGGGGGTAGCGGTGTTGATAAAGGGGGGTAGTGGGATCCAGGTGGAAAGAAGCTTTGAGGATGGGGAGGGCTGGGTGGTGGGGGTGGGTGGGAGCTGGGGGGTGAGGGGATAGTTGTAGTGTCTGTCTATGGGCCGAATGGAGAACAAGTGAGCTTTTGGCAGAAGTTGAGAAGGTTGTTGGAGCAGCAGGGGGGGGAGGAGGGTGGTGGGAGGTGATTTTAATGTAGTTTTGGAGCATATGATGGATAGGGTATCGGGGCGGAGGGGGGGGGAGGGGAGGGGGAGAAACAGGAAGGCATTGCAGAGGGTGATGAAGTGTCTGAATCTGGTGGATGCATGGAGAGTGCTGCATCCACAGAAGCGAGAATATACACACTATTCAATACCTCATAACAGCTGGAGTAGAATAGATATGATGCTTGTGGACCAGGAATGGATGTTGGGGGTGAGGGAGGGGGGGATTATCCCGATTGCTTGGTCAGATCATAAGGCGGTTGAGGTGCGGTTCAATGGGATGGGTTGAGAGGGGTTGAGGTTTTGGCGGTTAAATGAGGGTCTGTTGAAGTGTCCCGAGGTGGTGAGAAATATTAGAGAGGGGATCAAGGAATATTTGTCTGTGAACGATAATGGAGAGGTTCGGGTGGCAATGGTATGGGAGGGGCTGAAGGCAGTAATCAGAGGGAAGTTTATACAATGGGGGGCGTGCAAGAAACGGGAGTGGTATGAAAAGGAGAGGGCACTGGGTAAAAGGTTGCAAGAATCCGAGGAGGTATATAGGAGGTCGGGGAGGGAAGGGGATAGAGATGTGATGGAAAAGCTCCGGGGGGAGTTGCAGGGGCTGCAGGTGGAGAGGGTGGCGATGGAGTTGGCTTGGGTAAAACAGCGGTTCTATGAGTTTGGTAATAGGGCAGGGAAGATGCTGGCGCGGCAGTTGCGGAAGTGCATGGTGGCTTCTAGGATATATCAAATTAAGGGGAAGGGGGGGAGGTTTATTTTCGGGAAAGGGAGATACAGGAGAGATTTTGGCAGTTTTACCAGGAACTCTATGCAGAGGAAGGAAGGGTGGAAGGGGGGGGCGTATAGACCGGTACTTAGAGAAGATTGAGCTCCCTAAATTACCGGAGGAAGCTCAGGAGGAGTTGGAGGCCCCGATTGGTAAGGAGGAAGTGGAGCGAGCAATCCTGGGGATGCCCAGTGGGAAGGCCCCGGGGTTAGACGGGCTGACGAGTATGTTTTATTGCGTATTCAAGGATGAGGTGGGGGAGGTGTTAAGCCGGGTGTTTAATGGGATGTTGGAGGAGGGGGGGGGGGGGACCTGCAAGCGGGGATGCTGACAGCCGGGATCACGGTATTGCCGAAGGGGGGACCTGATCCGTTGGAATGTGGTTCCTACCGGCCCATTTCTCTATTAAATGTTGATGTCAAGGTCCTGGCTAAGATCTTGGCGGGGCGACTGGGGCCTTGGTTGCCCAAGGTGATAAAGGATGACCAGACGGGGTTTATCCCAGGCCGACAGGCATTGGATAATATAAAGAGGGCAGTGGGGGTGTTATGGGAAGCGCGGCGGGGGGCTGAGGAGTTTCTGTTAATGTCAGTTGATGCCGAAAAGGCATTTGATAGGGTCAACTGGGCTTTTTTGATGGGCGTGATGAGGAAAATGGGGGTGGGGGAGAACTTGGAGAAATGGATTAGGGGGTTATACAACGGACCAAGGGCAAGGGTGAAAGTCAATGGCTGTTACTCGAGGGATTTTAGTTTGGGACGGGGGACAAGGCAGGGGTGCCCTTTATCACCGTTGCTCTTTGCAATGAGTGTGGAGCCTTTAGCGGAGGTAATCCGGACAAATGAGAGGATTAGAGGATTGGAGGGAGGGGGGGGGGTTAATCATAAAATTTCTCTTTATGCGGACGATATTTTGCTGTATCTTGGCCGGCCGGAGGGATCTTTGCCGGAGGTAATGGAGGTGTTGAAGAACTTTGGGGAAGTCTCGGGATTTAAAATGAATGTTGATAAGACGGAGGTGCTGCAGGTCAGAGTGACACCGAGGGTGGAGGGGTTGCTGCGGGGTATGTACCCGTTGAGGTGGGTTAATCACACATTGCAATATCTGGGGGTGCAATTAGGGGTTAAGTATGGGGATATGTATCGTTATAATTACCCGGGGGTAGTGCGGGAGCTGGAGTGGGATTTGGAGGGATGGATGAAGCAAGATGTGTCGTGGTTAGGCCGAATGGCAGGGGTCAAAATGAATGTGGTACCGCGGTTGCTGTACTTATTCCAAGCTCTGCCACTGAGGGTGCCGGAGGAGGTGCTGCGGAGAGTGCAACGGAAGGTATTTCAGTACATTTGGAATAGGAGGCCGCCGCGGCTTGCGCGGGAAGTGTTGTATGCCCCAAAGATGGAGGGGGGGGGGTTAGGGGTGCCTAATATTACGGATTACTATCGAGCGGCGCAAATACGGCATGTAATGGAATGGAGGAGGAGGGGGGACCAGAAGCCCTGGGTGCAATTAGAGCGTACGCTGGTGAAGGGGGGTAGCTTAGATGCTTGGCTGTGGGCGGGGAGCAAGAACCGCAAGGCGCTGGGAGAGGGGTCGCCGGCAATTCAGCAGGTAGTAAGGGTGTGGGCGCCGTTCGGGGTCGAGGGGTTAGGGGGAAGGGGGATCAATTCTCAATTATGACGCCCTGGAGGGGGTGGAAACCATTTACCCCGGGGTGGGAAGGGGGAAGGTTCAATATATGGACGGGGAAGGGGTTAGAGTGTTTCTACCAACTACTGGATGAGGGGGAGATGCGGCCTTTCGAGGTGGTTCGAGAAGAGTATGGGCTTGAAGAGCAGGATAGATATGCCTATATCCAGGTGAGATCCTTTTTGCAGGGGGGTGGGGGGTTGGGGGTGTGTATGGGGGAAGTGTCGGAGATAGAGGCCCTTTGGTATGGGAAATTTGGGTCGAAGGGAATGGTGTCTAGGTTGTATGAGGCAGTGCGGGAGGGGGCAGGGGCGAGGTTCCATTATATGGCGGAGTGGGAGCGGGACTTGGGGAGTCCACTGACACAGGTGGAATGGAAAAAGATATGGGATAAGGTAAGGGGATTGCCATGGGGGAGTAGCATCCGGGAAAATTGGTATAAGATTCTATTCCGGTGGTATTATACGCCGGAGTGGTTGCACAGGATATTTCCGGGGGTGGCGGCGGGCTGTTGGCAGGAGTGCGGGGAGGTGGGATCCTTTTGGCATATTTGGTGGGGATGTAGCAAGGAACAAAGTTATTGGGGGCGGGTGGTGAGTTGGATCCAACAGTATTTGGGGGTGGAGGAGAGGAAGGATCCAGGGGTTTGCCTACTTTCATGGTGGGGAGCGGGGCACAAGGAGAGGGGGACAATGGTACGAGCGTGTCTGAGTGCGGCGAGGTGTGAATTGGCAGCAGCATGGAAGAGGGTGGAGGTGCCAACGATGGGGGAGTTTGAGGGGAGGCTAAGACATGTTGTTTTAATGGAAAGGTTGACAGCGGCTAGGCGGGAGAGAGTGGAGAAATTCATGGATAAGTGGGGAGGTCTGTGGCGTGTCCTGGGGGAAGGGAGGGAGGGGGAGGGGGGAACTGGGGGGAGAGAGGTAAGGGGGAGGGCGGAGAGCTTAAAATGTGGGAAGGAGGGGTTGTTTGGATGGGTGGACATTGTTGGGGGTCGTTGGGGGTTAAGGGTGGGGTTGGCGGGGAAGTGTATAGCTATGGGGGAAGGGGTACACTGAAGTTGTGACATATGTTTACTGTTGTTGTTCTAAGTTTTGATGAAAATAAAAATATTAAAATACAAAAAAAAAAAAAAATGATGACAAGCAATTTAAAAAAATAGGTATCTACGGAGTTTGCACCAATAGGAGCAGTTTTGCTTACTGTCCACTAAGAAGATGATGTGTTCTGGACTACTGATGGATAATGAGGGCTTTGGGTTTATTTAGAGAGTGCAGTCATTTCTAGTTAAAAACTATAGGGCTGATTTTCAAAACGGCTGATATTAAAGGGCAATATCTGCGTTACTTTCAAAGCCTGTAGTTTATGGAATGAGATTAATTGTACTTTTATGATCTAACTGATGGTAGTTTCCTAGCAAATTAATGAGCTCACCCCTGGCTCTGTGCTCTGCCCATGGACATAGTTCAGTTCTCTCAGAGGGAAGAAACATAGAAAATGAAGCAGATAAAGACTGTATGGCCTATCCAGTGCTCCCCTTCATAGAAACTACTACGTTTTATAATCCTTTCCTCTCCCTTAGCAGTCCTCTGTCCTAGGCTTTCTTGAAGTCAGATACAGTCCTAGATTCTACTACCTCCGCTTGGAGGCTGTTCCATGCACCTATCACCCTTTCTGGAAAAAAATATTTCCTTGCTATTTCCTTTCACCTTTATCTTATGCCCTCTTGTTTCAGAACTTCCTTTCAATTGATAGAGGCTTGCCTACATATCAAGATCTTTAAGTCTGTTTCCATATGCTTTAGTGGCTGCTGTCTGCACTGACTCCATCCTTTTTTTGCTTTCTGAAGGTGCATGCAAGGAACGTGCAGATTAAATTCTCAAGGGCTGCTAATGAGTCTGGTTTTCATGATACTCACGATGAATATTAATGAATCTGCAATAGACACATTTGCATATACTAGGTCTCCAGCATATGCAAATACATTCCATTCATGTAAATTATTGCTATCCTAAAAACTGACCTATTAGGAAAGCCTCCAGGGCTGTGTTGGCGTTGGGAAAACCCTACACTAAAGGATAAGACGAAAGGCTGATTGTAACCAGATCAAGCAGTGTGTTTGCTAAAAAGCAGTAAGTGCACGATCGTGCTGTGAAACAAATGCAGAGGCCTGTGCTAAACTCAGGGGGCATGCGCGTCCATCCTCCTGCAATTAGTGAAACTGCACTAACCAACTGAATTTAACGCCACCTAGTGAGGTAGTGTTATGTGCACCTGAGGTAGGCTATGGCCTAGCATGGCCTACTAATATGAAAGGCCTGTAAGTTAGCCCTGGATCCTAACTCCCATTATAGCTAGAAAAGAGCCAAAAATCTGTGAAAAATAAGAAAACTGTTTTAAAATGCTTAATAAGAAGTTTTCATGAATTCATAAGTTGTCTATTATTCTCTTGTGTGTGAAAGAACAGAAATGTAACAACAGTATATGCATTCCAGAAGCCGAAGTTAACCTTGCAGTAGAAATGTAACGAGATTTAGAACTGCACCATTGTTAGAGCAATCCTAAAGGAGGGGGCCGGTTGCTAGGCTCCGGAGGGATTTCTAATTGGACAGGTGCAGGGAATGCAAGACCAATGAGAAGTTTGCATGTATCGAGTGAAAACCAATAGAAAGCTTTCATGTATCAAACTGAAAAAGAGGTATAAAAAGTTATGTCTCAGTATAAACTTTTGCTCAGTTCCTTTTTATGCTTTGACTGACTGGGCCTTGTGCACAATAAACTGACTTGGACCCTGTCAATCGACTCCTGGACTTATTCATTGATTGCACTTTGCTACAGCACACCCACTCTAACGGCAACAGCCACGGCCAGCATGCCCCAAAGATGCCCACTGTAACCGTGTTGTGCTGTCAATTTCCACATTTTGTCCCTAACCCTTTCAGTCCCTGCCAGTTGCACCCTAGCCAGTTAGCCTGAGGTTTTTATTGTAGAGCACTGCTGTGTTAGCATGGCACACTTACCATGCGCTAATTCCCGCCCTAACACTTTCATAAATATGCCCCTTACTGTGTTATTGGGTTTAAAATAGTCCATTGAATCTGATACTTTTGCTTTGCTTTAAAATCTTACTGTAACATGTTTTAGATCTATTTTCAGGTATCTTTAATTATGTTCGTGTTTGTGAAAACATGTAACTAAAGTGTAATTGTAGTCAGAGCTGGTTAATTTGCATGCATTTATAATCTGTGATTGCCTTATACAGGTGTCAGGATATATGTAAACACCTAAATAGAAATTTTCCCATTCAGACTAATGCAATAGTGTCTAATTTCATCTGAATGAATTTGTAATCTCGATAAACAAGTGGATTAACCATTCTTTATATAGATATCGTGGAAAAGTGTTCAATTATATTACTTAGATATTCCAGTAATCATAGTAATTAGATTACAGTAAATGGCAACTATAATTGGGCATTTTACTATACTGTGGGGCTGATGTACTAAAGGGCGTTGACATTTGCACGGTCCTTAATGTGCGTTAAAATCACTATTAGCACTGCAACATCTAGTGATGTGTTAATAAACTTTTATGAACATCAGTACAGCATCTAAACAAATGAAATAAGGAGATGCAGTATGATGTGCATCATTTCTTTATCTATGCGTATATAATTAAATAATGCACATTAAAAGGTGTGAACTCTAAGGTAGACCCGGTGGCAGCCCAAGGGTTTCTGCCGCCCTAGGCAGACACTCTGTGCTCTCCCTGCGCTGAAGCGGCAGCGGCTGAACGGCCACTTCAACACTGCATCAGGCCTTAAAGTGTCCCTGCGCATACATGCTCATGGCTTGCTGCTTCTGCTCCTCTCTAATGCAACTTCCTTGGAGAGGGCAGGAGCGGCACGCCATAACTAGCCTGCCACAGTGCTATCTTCCCAGGGGGTGTTAGCCATGCCACCCACCAGGGTCTGCTGACCAAGGCGATCACCTAGTCTGCCTAGTAGATGGGCCAGCCCTGTGCAGATCCATTAAGGTGAAAAATCTAAGTACACCCTAGGGAGGTACCGTTAAGATATTTTGCTTTAACATCAATACTGATGCATTAACTTTGGTTAAAGAAAATTAATATCAAAGTGATTTTCTTTTCATTAATATGGGCTGTGAACGCAAGCTAGTTATGGTAAGCTAATGGATCGAGTGAATGTACTTTAGTACATTGGCCTCTGTGTGGGCAAACTGGATGGGTGTAGGGTAAGGTCTCTGGGGCTATTAGTGCTACACAACAATTTGAACTCTGATGACAGGAGGGCTGCAGGGCTGTTAGCCCACATGAAACCTTGTACTGGGGAAGGAGGGAGAGATGAATCCAGGTTTTGCAGTGCCTAGATTTGGCTACCGAAATTAAGAACAAAAGAACATCAGATATGCCATACTGCATCAGACCAACGTCTATCAAGCCCAGTATCCTGTTTCCAACAGTGGCCAATCTAGGCAATTAGGAACTTAGCACTGAAAATCAGAATTAGGAGGGTAATTTTATAAAGTCCTGCCTAGTTAATGCACATTTTTCTGCACGTATTTCACATCTATTTTATAACATAAAGTACACATACACTTTACATTGTAAAATAGAGGCTTAAGTAGTTGAAAGCGTGCCTTAAATCTAGGTGCGATCACTTACACCTGTCCTATGGCTAATTTAAATACCTGCGCCTAGATTTGTCAAGAATCTACCCAGTTTGCAGTATTTTATAATTTATGCATGAACTTCTGTGCTCTAACCATGCTCCACCCAAATTCCATTCATACGCACACCCACAGTGAAAATACATGCCATTGGGCTTACATGCATACTTATAGAATAGCGACCAGCTAAAGTAGGCACATAAATGCTCATAAACATGCTTGGAGGGTGGATAATTTTATGCGGTTTCTTATAAATTTCCCTGATGGTGCTTATTTTTCTTTCTGCTCACTTTTAAAGTCCCTAAATTTAGTTGCTCAGACCTAAGCATCTAAATATTAAAGCTAGGGATATAGATCTATCAAGGTCATGTATTTGGGCTGCAGCAATACAAGGGAGCGATATAGTATAGGGGGTGAAATACTTCTGACCACAAAAGGAGAGTGGGACTTAGGTGTGATTTTGTCTGATGATCTTAAAGTAGCTAAACAGGTAGAAAAGGCAATGGCAAAATTTAGAAGGATGCTTGGTTGCATAGGGAGAGAAATGGCCAGCTGAATAAAGGAGGCTATTGTGCCTCTATTTATTTACATTCTCTTATATATCATGCTATTTTGCATCATTGTGGTTCACATTGAACAAACTGAAATTACATTGAACAGGGTATTATAACTTGGAGATAACTATTTTACAGGGAACATGGGCTATGGAGGATTAAGTGGTTTGCCCAAGACCACAAGGAGCACCTGTGGGACTAGAAACCCCAGTCCTTCTGGCCCAAGGTTGCTGTCCTCTAGTGGGATTTGAACCCCTGACCTTCTGGCCTGAAGTACCTTGCCCCAACCACTAGGCCACTCCTCCACACCATAAGTCTTTGGTGCGACCTCATTTGGAGTATTTTGTGCAGTTCTGGAGAATGCACCTTCAAAAGGATATAAACAGGTTGGGGTCAGTGCATAGGGTTGCTACTAAAATGGTTAGTGGTCCTCATTATAAAGCATACAAGGACATACTTAAGGAGCTTAATATGTATATTTTAGAGGAACGGCGGGATAGATTGAGATATTTAAATATCTCCGTGGCATAAATTCACAAGAGGAGAGCCTCTTTCGATTGAAAGCAAGCTCTGCTATGAGGGGACATAGGATAAGGGTGAAAGGGGATAGACTCAGGAGTAATATGTGGAAATATTTCTTTACGGAAAGAGTGGTAAATTCGTGGAAGAGTCTCCCAGTGGAGGTGGTAGAGATGAGAACAGTATCTGAATTCAAAAAAGCTTGGGAAAAAAGAGAACTGTTGTAGTGGTTGATATGGAAGGCCAACTAGATAGGCCACATGGTCTTTTTCTGCCATCATGTTTCTATGTTTCTATCAAGATCTGAATATTAGTCTAAATAGGAGGCTCTCTTCCTAATCACCCCACTCTAAATGGAGTTTATAAAAAATGCAGTCTAGAGTTGCTCTTGCCCATTTCCGCTTCCCTCAAATCTCTCTCTCCCAAATCCAGAGTCATCTGCTCTCTCCCTGCAAGGACCTGATCTCCCCCAGAAGCCCCCCAATCCTGAGCTGGGAGAAAGCTACATTCTTACCTCCTTTCAGCTCGGCTGAACACTAATGAAAAGTAGCTATGACAGCTACTGGCATTGAGTATTCCTTTTTCAGTGCCCTTTAGTGCACAGATCATTCCTAGTACAGGAATTGGTAGCTTTGTGGGAGATAAAGGGCTTGGGAGTTTCTGGCAAGGGGCTTTCCACATTTTTGTAAAATTAGGGGAGGCATGGGGGTATTGGCTTGGGTGCTCTGCATCCCATTTTGCTCTTAAAACTCTGGCGGGAAGAGGTAGGAGGCCTTGGATGCACTTTATTGTTTTATAAACATCAGTTAGATTGCAGCAATCGGGAGGGGTGCTCTACTGCTATGTTTTTCAACTTGGGCAATACGAGAGAGAGATGGGAGTTTCAGACCCCTCACTACAATTTGACCTAGGTGGTGGGAGGTGCAGAGGGCAGAATGTCTGTCATTCAGGTTTGACATTTAGTTGGTGGGAGACGTTTAGCCAGCAGAGAGCTGATTTTTAGCATAAGGATTTATTTAGGCACCTAAACTTAAAGTTAGACTTTTATATCCAACTGAAAATGAATTCCCCAAATTCAACTGCATATACAACAAGGGCTCGATATTCAGTGCCGGCAGCTAGCGTTGTTAACATGGGTAACCGCCAGCACTGAATATTAAACCCAGATAATCAATGCTGGAGTTATATCCAGCCATGGCATCGAATATCTGGGTTATCTGCTTTTGCTGATTGGTAACCAGGCAGCGGCAAAACTGAGTCACTGCCCGGTTAGTGATGATATACAGTGAAAGTTAGGCCAGGGTTACCTGCGCCTGACTTTCGCCACATATCGCTAACCGGGCAGTGGCTCAATATCACTGCTGCCTGGTCACCGATTGGCGCTGCCTCCACTCTGTTCCTGAAGCCGCCCCTGACACACGTTGATGCTAAGCAGTTAGCATTGGGGCATGTAGAGTCAGAAACCGTGGATATTCATTGGAACTAACCATATTAGTGCCGCTGAATATCCCGTTCACTGTGATTAATGCAGTTAGCAGCTTTTGTTAACCGTGTTTATCACTTGGAGTACTGGGCGCCAAGTGCCTATCTTTTCTTGTCTATCAAAATTTTGGTACCTAAATCCAAACCTTGTCCTTGCAAGTATCTTAGTTGGTCATGTTTTCAGATATTAGAGATGCAGTCATTGTGAATAGCTTTAAAACCAGACTAAATGAGTTGTTTGTGGACAATGAGTTAAAAACCATGGTTCTAATGACTGATAATATTTAATGGAAGGTTTCTCAAAGTTGGTGAGGAGATTCTCAATCAAATTTCGTCTTCAGGATATTTGATTTGATTTGGATATTCAAGGGCATTTGGGTTCAGTACTGGGTTTATTTGCATAGGTTTGGTTTGGTTGTTCCAAAAACTAGACTTGGTTGAGGGTCTTGAGGACCACGACTGGGAAATTGTAGTTTAATTCAGGGGTACAGAACTCTGATGCTCAAGGACCACCAGCAGATTGAATTTTCAGGATATCTTTAACGAGTATTCATCAATGTGTTTGCCTTTGGAAAATCTAAGGTCCAGTCACTCAGAATTTCCAATTTAAGTTACAAAACACATTTCACCACAGAAAATGGCTGCAGTACTTGCAATCAGTTATATCACTTGGCTATTCCATAAAATAATTAGATGACCGAAAGCAGTTCCAGTGCTTGTGGTGTTACTTTATTAGCTGTAAATGGCATATTGAACTGAGCACTCAGTTTCATTCTCCCAAAATGGAAGTCATTTGCATAGAACAGTTCTACACTTTCCTGCTGGCAGACCCATGGACACGGTTGCTCTAAGTTGGAGTCAAACGTATTACATCTGGGATTTTCCCTAAGGGTGCGATTATTCCAGAAATTGATCCTACTGCATTGATATGTCCGTTGGCTACTTTGAGCACCCAATTCCCATGGTCTACAATTTGATTTTTGCTGTTGTGCATAGTTCCTTAGGCACCTCACCTTCTTTCTCAGCATGTGGCCGGGTCTATCTTATTACAAAGACAACAGCTGCAGTCTTGCAGCCATGACTCCTGCGGTAATTTCATAATTTGATATTAGACATTTATGCATAATATACAGTGATAAAATATTAACTTCTCTTTATTGCCAATGCCTTTTCCTGTGATAATGCAAAATTTGAATTGACTCTTCTGAGGACTGGAATAACAGACACGTTTTTTTTTAAAGAAAGTCAGATTAGAAAAGGGTTGTATTTGGTTTTATATAGCATTTTTCATATGAATGACATGCGGCAGTATCTTAGAGATGTAGAGAGTGCAGTCACATCTGATGGACGTCCATAGATTATGACACCAAATAAAGACTGTCAGGACCCAACTAGTCTAACCATTTCTGTTCCCATTGTAACATCACACATCCTATATGATCTCTGTCAAAAGACTGCATATCTTTTGAGAAGTACCTGGGAAAGACTGACCCCCTTTTTTCCTTTTGTCTTTTTACCCTCCTTTCCCCCTTATTCTTATCCTTTGTCTTGTCTGTCCTAATTAGATTGTAAGCGCTCACGAGCAGGGACCGTCTCTATCTATGATTGTACAGCACTGTGTATGCCCTGTTGGGTTTTATAACAGATTAGCAGTAGTAGTAGTAATAGTAGTAGAAGTGAAGGGCATGAGATCTATTCAGAATTACACTAAAATGTGCCTCTATTGAATAATATTAGGGACATTCTAGGTTCCTACTCCAGAAGTATTTTCTTTGTGTGAGTAATGTAATGGGGATTGTGCTAGCCTTTCAGTTCCAATATAGCTGGAGTTTCCCTTAGTTTTGAAGGAAACTATAAAAAGTGGGATAAGAAGAGACTAGGGGCTTCTCAGTGGCATTCCTGGCCTCTGCCCCTGGGCCCGGCGCCCCCCACACACTGCAGTGCTGCATGCCGTGATCCAGCCCTCCCAGGAGACAGTGCAGCAAGCAAACTTACCCTTAAGTTGACTTGCCATGCTGTCTCCATGGGCCTGCTGCTCTCCTTTCCCAGCCGAAGTCTCGCGATTCATGAGACTTCAGCCAGAAGAGGAGAGCAGCAAAAAAAAAAAAAAAAAAAAAAATTGGCCCGGTGCTCGCAGCCAGCCAGCTTTAGCTGGTTTGTTGCAGTGTTTGCATGGGCACGGTGGAGGTGCACCTCCCTCCCAGCCAGAACCCAAGGCGGGCCGCGCCCACCGTCCAGCCCTTGGTATGCCACTGGAGCTTCTTACTAATTGTAGAGACCCCTAAGATTCTGTCTTGTTTAGATGGCAGATGGCTCAACTAAAATGTTGTAGTATAATATTTTATGCCATTCAGGGTTTCCAGAGCATGGGAGGATTTTCCTGACCTATGAGGCAAAAGTAGGAGGAGACTTCTGGTTGGAGGGAAACCTAACTGGTATAAAGATCAATCCCAAAGGATAAGTCTTTGTACCATAGTTGCAGGTTTCTTGGCTCCACAGCTACTGCACTACAAGAGGGGGAGGGGGTGAAAGGATCTCTGACAAGCTCATTCTGTATCGTTCCATGGTGCGACCACACCTTGAATACTGTGTGCAATCCGGTCACCATATCTTAAAAAGGATATAGTAGAATTAGAAAACGAACAGAGAAGAGCCACCAAAAATGGTAAAGGGGATGGAAGGATACCCCATTAGGAAAGGCTTAAAAGGTTAGGGCTCTTCAACTTAGAAAAGAGATGACTGAGGGGAGATATGATAGAGGTCTACAAATTAATGGAGTAAAATAGGTAAATGTAGATAGGTTGTTTACTCCATCAAAAAGTACAAAGACTAGGGGACATACAATGAAGCTACAATGTAACCTATTTAATAGTAATAAGAGAAAATATTTTTTTCATTCAACCTGTAATCAAACTCTGGAATTCGTTACCAGAGGATGTAGTAAAAGCTGTTAGTGTAGCTGGGTTTAAAAAAGGTTTGGACAAGTTCCCGGAGGAAAAATCCATAAACCATTTTTAAAGAGGACCCAGGAAATCCACTGCTTACCCCAGAACAAACATCGTGGAACCTATGTACCTTTTTGGGAACCTGCCAGGTACTTGTGACCTAGATTGGCCCTATTAGAAACAGGATACTGGGCTTGATGGGCCTTGGTCTGTCCCTGTATGGCATTTCTTATGTTCTTATGAACTAACCTACTACTATTACTACTACTAAGAGTAGTTACTAGGGCAGCTTAGTCCTCTGCGCTACCTCTTTGCTTAAGGAGTTTAAAAAACAATGTTATAGGAGAAGAGCTTCTGGATATCCAGAAGGGAAGGGGTGCCACTGATCCTGGAAAAATGGAAGAAGAGGATACAGAGGATGACCCTTAGATCTGAGACAAAGACGTCCAATTTCCATGGGGTGCAGTGCCTATGATCACATGTGAACCTAGCATCCACTTCCTCAAAATATTCATGGAATACAGGAAAGAGGTTCCTCTATTCAAGAAAGTCCCAACAGAAGAAAGGAGTTATTGTTCTGTTTCTATATCCTCTGCCATTTATTACTGCTTTTATTTTAACCCTTAAAGACTTTCAGGAAACTGTTTGGTTTAGAACAAACTCTGGCCTGGATTATTGTTGGAAGTGGATGGCATATGGAATGAGTGGATCCAAGGTGACAATAGCCTGATATAACCTGAAACCCAAAATTCCCAGAGATTTACCCTGTATATAAGGACGCCCAGGTAGATACAGTACACCTTTTCATCTCCTTCTACTCTACAGTCTCCCATTATTAGTTCCCTCTCATGGAATCATCTTCTTCTTATTCTGAGTCCAGTTTTCAATATATTAACTTAATTGTTCTCAGGGATTTCAATGTCCATTTTCAGCTTCCTACACATCTGCTGATAAACTCAACATGTTTCTTTCCCAACTCATTCTGCAGGTCATACATTAGATTTAATAATTACTAGTAGCAATTTATGCCCTCTAAGTTCACTCTCTGCTCTCTCACGGTCTTAGACTGACCATCTATGCATCTTTTTTGATCTCGACCTCACTTTACAACCCAATGATCCCTCTGCCCTGCATTCATCTACTCTCTTGCATAGAATTACTGCTGGTGCATCTCTGTCTTTTTCTTCCTCAATCATGTTTTTCCCTCTAACTTTTCCTCCCTGTCCATCGATGATCAAATGAATACCTGGAACCAAATCCTTAGTACCACATTGGATAGCATTGCTCCGCTTCAACCCTGGTACCATTCTAGTCTACGCCTCATATGCTCACAAGTGAGGAAAACTGAAAGACAGTGACATAAATACTCCTGCAATCTTAGATGCATTTAAAGAAAGGCATCAGTTTTATAAAACAAAAATTATTGTTTGCTAAAAGGGATTTCTTTACCAAACTAATTAATTCATCCTCTAATCTTTCTAAGCAGTAGTTTCCTGTCTTCTCCGTCCACATACCCCAAAGAATTCTACTGACACCTTTTCTTCTGAACAGCTAGCTCACTACTTTTTGAAGAAGCTAACCAATATTTGTTCTGATTTTTCTCCCCTAACAGCTTCCACTTTAGCATCTTATACCTCACCGCCCCCTTCCCTGTGGTCTACAGATTCAAATGTCCCATCATCTCCTGCAACCCTTTCCCCTTCTTTAACCTTAACCCACACTTGGTCTGCCTTTAATCCCATCTCTATGTGTTCATTTTCCAAACTTGTCACTTCTTCCAGGAAAACACCTTGCTTGCTTGATCCAATGACCAGGTTCTTGGCTTAATGTCCATTCACTTGCTCTCCTTCCTGTGGCTCTATCTAATAATAATTCTAGTTTGACATCTGGTATTGTTTCCATTCCCTGGAAAAACACCATGGTCTGCCCCATACTTAAGAGGCACATACTTCTCCTGTTGTTATCAAAAATTCTTGAAAAATTTGTATTTTCACATCTTTGCAGCCACTTGGACAACACCAACTCATTACACCCTAGACAGTCAGGCTTCTTCCCTGGACATAGCATGGAAACAATCTTTACCTTATTACTCAGCAAAGTCTACAGTTCCTTTGATCAGGGTAACATCACTCTCACTATGTCTCTGAATCTTTCTTTTGCTTTTGATCTGATTGACCACTCTAATCTTTGTTCTTGTCTCTGTGACCACGGCTTATGGGGTACTGTTCTTCACTGGCTTTCCTCTTTCTTAATAGAGCGCCTCTTTTCGGTTTTCTTTGGTCCTTCCTCCTCTAGATACTATCCACTCACATGCAATGTTCCTCAGGGCTTAATGCTTGCACCAATTTTGTTCAATATTTTCATTGCTCCTCTCACTACCATTATTCAAGATTCCAGGATTTCTGCGTACTACAGTAATACGCTGATGATATTATTCTTAACCACCATGCTCATCCCACTCACCCTGACTTATCCCCTATGAATGACTGTTTATCCAAGTAGCCTAAAGGCTAAAGACTAATGCCTCAAACTTAATATTCATAAACTATCAGCCACTTGGTTCAGAAATTCCAATATCTCTATCACTTCCTCTACACTGGGGAACGTTTCTCTCACTCTTTTTCCCTCATTTAAATACCTACTTGATTCCAGACTCACATTCCATGACCTAACCTGATGCTACCTACAATGTGTTTGGTACAGATGACCTCCTAGTAAAACCCACCATGGAAGTGCAGTTTAAAGAATAACGTGGGGAGATCTAAACAGAAAGCATGCCGTAGTGATTGTAGACAGAGGTCTATGAATCAAGAAATATTTTGTGAGCAGGATCATCCCTGGAGGAAGTTTAGTGAAAAAAATAGACTCAAAATGGTACATCACCTAAACTATGAAATTATCAGTTGAATTATTCTTCTTTTCTGCAATGGAGATTATGAAAAAAATTGTTCTAGTTCTATGAAGAGTTCCTGAAAGGGAAAAAAGGGATGTTTGTTTCTCTAAAGGTTTTTGTACTGTGTAGTGCTCAGGTGGCAACACTGATGCAACTTCTGTGGGTTGATTACGAGAAGGTACATATACTCCTGGGGGAATTCTATGCAAAAGATTTTAAAATTCTGTGTAAAAGTCTTGAAAATTCTGTGCATGGTATTTTAAAAATCTGCAAAATTCTGCATGCTTTATTAGTAATTTTTTGTGCAGAATTCCCCCATCATAAGGCTGAACACCTCTCCTAGACCTGAAACTCCTGCTTTTTCCTCTTTAGCTCTCTCTCTCGAACCACAGTTCTTTCTCCAACCCCCAAGCCTTCCTTGCCTCACTTGGTGTTCCCACCCTCTAACATCAAGACCCCTAAATCTATCTGTCCCTAAGTCTATCCCCATGCACGTACCCCAGCCTATCCATTATCCCACTCCCCCATGCATCTACCCTTATCTTTCCCTTATCTCTCTTTCCTTCCTAGGCACATCTTCCCTCCACCTCCACCCACCCCAGGCATGCATCCCACTCTACCATCATTCTTCTCCCCCTCCCCACATACCCTCACCTTATTCTTCCCCCAACCCCAGGCACATACTTCCATCAACCTCATTGTTTCCCTCCACTCCTATAGCTTGTTCTGTCACCCATCCCATTGCATACACCCCAACTGCTTACTCCAGTGCACATGCCCAACAGATTTCTAATGTGTTATGTACGTGGTGGGAGATCTGAGAGTGGGAAAAGTAGACAGTGGGAAATTCAGGGGACAGCAAAAGGTCAGTCCTGGTTCATCCTTCCCTAACTCCCTACAATATCTACCACAGCTTGCTGCCCTGATAACTTTCCACCCAGTAACCCCCTCCCCAAGATGTTTCTTTTTCAAATAGTATACTCCCTAATCTATAATGCCACTCACATGTTTCCCACACATGAATAGAGCCCCAAGGTTTGCACCATACCAATAGTTTTTTTGAACCCCATTGCTCACACCATTGCCCTCACTCATACTAGTCACCCACACTACAATATCCCTCCTGCTTCAAGTATGTTGTAACACAGCACAACATATTCCACTGCTATAGTGTGCTAGTCACCAGATTTGCAAAAAATGTAGCTCTAGAGCCCTGCCACTCCAGTGCCCAGTGCTTTTATTTTTGCAGCAATCAGTTCCTTCACATAAGACTCCTACATGTAGATCACGATATGCTGAGCCTAAGGCCCTATGTGCCCATTTCAGATGGAGGTCCAGATCTACCCTCTCTGCCCCAATTGTGTGGCAAAAGGCAGCCGCAGCTGCGAGCTGCTGTAAACAACTGCACATTGGGTTGCAGCTGTGAGCAGCTGCACATTGGGCTGTGGCTGCACAGAAGACCATTGCTCTGAGTGCATGTACATTGGGCCATAGTCTTCTCCTCTGCCATCCTAGGCCCAAACAGGTCATTGGAACTGCATGGGACTCCATACAGCCATGCAGTTCCAGTGAATAGTGGGGCCCAGAATGGCAGAAGAAGACAAGGCCGCATGTGTAGGCAATTGTCATTTTCTCATGATCATTGCAGGGAGGTGGGAAGGATTGGGAATTGTCGATACTTGTGCATAATTCTACGCTGGTGAGGAATTCTGTGCAAATTCTGTAGTGCGCAAGTGTGCAGAATTCCCCTAGGAGTGGAGGAGTGGCCTAGTGGTTGGGGCAAGGTACTTCAGGTCGGGGGTTCAAATCCCACTAGAGGACAGCAACCTTGGGCCGGAAGGACTGGGGTTTCTAGTCCCACAGGTGCTCCTTGTGGCCTTGGGCAAGCCACTTAGCCCTCCATAGCCCATGTTCCATGTAAAATAGTTATCTCCAAGTTATAATGCCCTGTTCAATGTAATTTCAGTTTGTTCAATGTAAACCGCACTGATGCAGAATAGCACGGTATATAAGAGAATGTAAATAAAAATAATAAATAAATAATAATAGGTGTATATATTGCTATCTTGTGCCATTTAGCCAGTTAATTTCCTTTGTAAAAGGAGTTGTTTAGAAAACAATATAAAATTGCCTTCTATAAAAATTTATAAAATGTATTGTAAAAACAGAAAAAATGTATAAAATGTCAAAAACCTGTTGTTTAAAAACCTACAAAATAAGAAAACCAATCTTATAAATAATATAAAAAGACAAAACAAATTCTATCTCTTTGCATTGATTGTTTATACTTCCTTTTATTGTCCTATTTCTATTTTAAGTATTCCCATTTGGATATAGAAATATAAAAACATAGAAATATGACGACAGAAAAAGACCACATGGCCTATCTAGTCTGTCCTTCCATATCAACAACTACAACAGTCCCCTTTTTACCTTTAGAGATCCTCTGTGTTTGTCCCATGCTTTTTTGAATTCAGTTACTGTCCTCATCTCTACCACCTCCACTGGGAGACTATTCCACGGATCCACTACTCTTTCCGTAAAGAAATATTTCCGCATATCAGTCCTAAATCTATCTCCCTTCACCCTCATCCCATGTCCCCTCGTAGCAGAATTTGCTTTCAATTGAAAGAGGCTCTCTCCTTGAACATTTATGCCACGGAGGTATTTAAACATCTCAATCATATCACCTCTATCCCACCTTTCCTCTAAGGTGTACATATTAAGATCCTTAAGTCTGTCCTCATATGTACATTGTACATAGTTTCCCCCAGTTACTTCCAAGTTGATCTCCCTGTTTATTGTAAATACAACTCAAAGTTCCTTGTGTTGTATAGTTGATGTTAAATGTAAACCGCTCTGATCTAAAATAGAGCGGTATAGAAGAACTGTTAAATAAATAAATAAATAAATAAATATGCTTTATAATGAAGACCACTAATCATTTTAGTAGCCATCCTCTGCACCGACTCCATCCTGTTCACATCCTTTTGAAGGTGCGGTCTCCAGAATTGCACAAATGTGTGCCTTCGAGTCAGTCCTGACTCCTGGTGACCCAGAAGCTCCTGGGTTTTCTTGGCAGTGTCACCGGAAGTAGATTGCCAGGCCTTTCTTCCGAGGCAATGGAGGGTTAAGTGACTTGCCACAAGGAGTGCTAGTGGGAATTGAACCCTGGTTGCTTGGTTACCAAGCCAGTGTTCTAAGCACACTATACTCCAAATGAGGTCGCACCAAAGACTTATACAGAGGCATTATCACCTCCTTTTTTCTGCTATCCATTCCTCTCCGTATGCACCCAAGCATCCTTCTAGCTTTTGCCGTCACCTTTTCTACCTATTTAGCTACTTTAAGATCATCAGACACAACCACGCCTAGGTCCCGCTATTCTTTGTGACTGTCTTTTCTTTCCAGATTAATTCTGAAAATTGGTTGGTGATGCACCACCGTTTCACCCTCCCAAGCCACCTCCATCCCCCTTCCCACACTTTGCTCATTATTTGGTTGCTTTATACTCTCAAGACCCATGGCACATGGTGGAGTGCTCTGTTCATCTTCCACCCCTCCCTTCTGATATCCTGGTTACCAGCACAACCCATGCACATTGCTAATGGCTGTCATATGTGGTTGTGTGTTTTCTGGGCACAGTGTAGTTGCTTTCTTTCCTTTGTGGCTCTGTGTGCCAGCACTGCCTGCAATCATGTCCACATTCCATTTCACATGTGTCCTGCCCTGTGGGTGGGTTCTTACAGGGGCTTTATGCATGCTTGCTAACATGGCCTTGCCTCTGTCCATGACCCATAGAATTGGTTATTTATCCAGTTAATAGACTGAAAATTGCCACCAACTGGAAAAGTTGGTACATTTGCCCTCACCCCGCCCTTGGATCACACTGGCACTATCCAGATAGTGCCACAGTGATTAGAGGGGATATTTAGCAACATTGTCTGGATAGTGCTTCTGAATATCCCTCTCAGTGGAATTTATCCGGTAAGCAGGTCCCTTCTATTTTGGGATTCCACAACTCTGTGTACAGTATCACCTTAAAATTGTTTCCAGCTAAACACCTTGGACTCTGAAGATAAATCCATCCAGCTATCAAAAAATCCATTCAAGGTTGCAAATTCTCAGCGGGACATAGCTCACACATCCCAGCACCCTTCCCATCTATCAGTCCTGTGCTGTCAGTCTCATGACATGTATTACTATGCCACTGCTCTGCTTGTGTGTGTGTACCTGCCAGGTTCAGATTTGGATGTCCATGTGTACTGTATGTGGTTACACTGCTCTCTTGATTATTCTGAATGCAGCTGCTCTTTCCTTAACCTCAGAGGGTGTTGCTCTGGGGGACTGGCCTATCTTAGCTCATTTTTGACCCAGTCTTGCTTACCTTTCTTTCCTACCTACACTCTGGGTGTCTGGAAGCAGTTGAGTGTCCTCAAGTGAACTGTGTCTTTAAGTGTGAAATGGTGATGTCACCTCATTAGAGCCATGCAGATCTTCTCCCAGATCACTTCTTGCTGCAATGGGGAAGCCTGCACCCTTATAGAGAGTAGAGAAGGTCTTCCTCCTCTAGGACCATTCTGCACAGCATCAGCCCTATAAAAGTTGGATCGCCTGGCTGCCATCCTTCTTGTACCTGGGCCCAGCAGGGAATGCACAGGCAAATGTTCTGCAGGTGGGTGGGGGGTGTTCTGCTGTGCACATGGGAACAGAAGAGTTCTGCATGCACACAAGAAAAAAACCCCTCTGGATCTGTGAATTTGTATTTAGCCTCACGGATGCATGTCTCTGCCGCTGCTATTCTCTATGGGAGGTTATGCACATGCATGGTGGCCTATTTTATCTCATGGTCACTTGCAAGTCCCTGTAGGGGCAGCATGTATATCTTTGTAAATGGGAAAGTGCCATTTTTAAAAGGTTTGTGCATGGGCACGGCGTCTTTTCTATAATCGACATAGCATTCCACACATTTTGATTTTCATGTTCAGACCACCTTCTGAACTGCCTTTCTTTGTAACTTTTTATTTTATCATTTAAACAGACATCAAAACAAGCACAAGCCACTCCCCCCCCCCGACAGCCAGAACATTTCAGTATAATTATATCAACATACTACATACATACCAGATATCCTGGATAAACACAAAACCATAAAACCACTAGTAGTCCAAGAGAAGTTACAGTAGTTTTCAAAAAGAGATTGAAAGCCCCACTAGCTGCAAATAAACAATTACCATAGTATGCCATCCCCATTGTACAACTCAAGATCCCCTTTAATATAAAAATGTCAATACAATGTTCCATAACTGATTGCACCCTGCCAAGCAACTAAGCAATTAAACAATAAACTATAAACTAATCAAGCAATACCCCCACCCTATACCTACATAAATCCAAAATCCAACAATCCCCCACAATGTAGTCCCCCCCACCCTCTCCCTCCCCTTCCGAACCCTCCTCTGCCACTCTACTACGTATACCCCTAACAAGTCCCATACTTCAATCTGTCTCCATGCCTAACCAGCTTTCTCCAGGAACAAGCAGGAAGTCAGTCCTCATATACAGGTAACATCGGCATTGATGGAGCCCTTGCGGATTCACTCCCCAGCTTTCAAAGAAGCCTTTGAGTGTTAGACTGTGCATGCGTGGTCACCTTCCCGTCCAAGGGTGCCATCTTACCTCAGTTTTTGTTTTCTGCGGAGCCCTGCAGACGTCCTGTCTGTCGTCTCTGGTAAAAGTAGATTTTTCCAACCCTTCTAATTAGTGTTTTGTCTCTTTTTGCTGATCACTTTCTCACCGCCTGAGTCTGCCCTTGCTTCGGCATCGTGTTTTCTTTTTCGGTGCACAGGTGTTTTCTCGCACCCTCCCTGACTGAGACATCTGAGTTTCAACTCACAGCTGCTGTCTTCCCCTCTATGTCTTCAGTCAGCAGATTTAAGCAATGTGGCAAATGCCCCTGTACCATGTTCATAGTTGCTGTATCAAGTGCCTTGGTGTGGATCACAATGACTCTACTTGCCCACTCTGCCTGCAGATGTCGAGCAAGAGCCAGAGGAATCGAGAAAAGCAGCAGGGGAAGCTTTTTGGCTTGAAGGCCTCTGCCGTGGTGCTGGCATCTTGTCTGGAGTTGCTGCCTTCGGTCCCCCTGCAGGACATCTGCCAGGCCACCACCTGGTCTTCAGTCCATACCTTTGCAGTCCACACCTTACTGCTTGGAGAGGAGCTCATGGCATGATAGTGCCTTTGGCCAGGCAGTACTTCGTCACCTCTTTGGGGAATAGTGCAACTCCTTCCCTCTGGCTGTTTGTATCCAGGCTACCAGAGAGGAGATTCTAGTGTCAATGTTGGGGCTGCATCACTGGACTTCAAGCCATTCAGCACTTCTTGCTGTCTTCACAGTTCACCTTTTTGGTCGTCCATGACTCATACAGGTTTTTTGGGTAGCCTGTAGCTTGGGAGTTCCATATGTGAGCAATGACTTCCTGCTTGTTCCTGGAGAAAGTGTAATTACTCACCTATAACAGTTGTTCTCTGGGTACAGCAGGAATCAGTCCTCAGAACCTTTTGTCCTCCCTGTGGAGTTGTTTTTTTTCTTTTCTATGCTTGATTGAGCTATATCATCATACTGAGATAAGATGGCACCCTTGGGCGCAGTCTAACTCCCAAAGTCTTTCTTTGAAAGCTAGGGAGTGAATCCATGTGGGCTCCGTTGATGCCGACGTCACCCATATGTGTGGACTGATTCCTGCTGTCCCTGGAGAACACATGTTACAGGTGAGAACTATGCTTTATTTTCCAATGTACATATGGTGTCCAAATCTTCTCAAACTGCGTAGTCATATGGTTTTTATGGGCTGTCAACCCAAACATTCTATAAATATAATCCACCTGCTTTAGAACAACTGTCTCATTCGGCATCCGGCTGCTCTTCCAATGGCACTTGATCACCACACGTGCCGTCACACTGCACATAGTTCCCAGTTGAGCCATATTTGCTTCTATATCCTTCAGATACAGACCCAATAATATATATTTTGGGTCTAACATCAATTCTCTCCCCATTAACTTTCCCATAAACATATCCATCCACTTCCATAGCCTCTGGACAGCCACACACTTCCACTACATGTGCAACATACCTCTCGCTCCCCTAGTCATGCTGAAATCACCTAACTAAGCTTTCCAAGCATTAAATATATCCGACACAAAGTTTTATACCTAGCTTCTTGAAAGATGGCAGAAATAGACCCCTGGGATGTTAATTCAAACACCCTCTTCCAGAACCCATCTCCCAGCACTTCCTCTAAATCCTCCTGCCAAGTTCTCCAGCTGCCATCACTCCCCCACCTCCAAAAGGCCTTTCTAAAATGTGCTCTTATTAAATAGGCCCCTTAATGAGTTACCATTTGAAATGTGTTTTGTTCCTAGAATTTTGTATGTTTATTCTCCAGAGTTGTTTACATTAGAGGCCTAAATGGTAATTGTTAATTCTTAAAGACTCCAAAACAATTCTAGAGGATAGAGGTAGTAGGGAATTCATTAAGGATTTCTTTCATAGGTACAGAATACAAGAAAAGTCTATTTTTAATACAGACCTTAGTGTCTATGGAAACAAGTCTTTTTTGAATAAGGCCTTAAGAACAAACATCTATACTTTTCCATTGAAAATAACTTTACTCAAGGTTCTCGCAGGAGATGAAATTTAGTGGCGTTGGGATTATTACAGTTAAGTATGATAGATTTTACTGGACAAGGCATGCAGCATAATTCCAAATGTTGGCAATCTGAAATGACAAAATCGTTCTTGTTATTCTTTCTGTTTTTATTTCTGGGAGGAGAGGAAAGTCAGGGAAGTGGGAGTACCAGCTTATTAACCAAAAGCAGCTGGATATTTTATTGTCTTTTAATTAAATAACTTGCAGCAGACAAGTACACGCAGTTACCCATTCTCTTCCATATAGTTCTCCTTAGGATCCTCATTAGAGAGCTATGACCATAATTAAAAGAGGAATCCAGGGCTGCCTCTGATAGCTGCGGCCTGCTGTGTATTATATGGGTTTGTGAACTTTGCAAAGTGCAAGATATAGAACATGAAAGGTTTCTTTTATCAGCATAGGGCAGAAGTTACTTTCTTCTGCTCTATAATTTTTGTTCTATAGATAAAATATTACAGATGAATGAGTGACACTTTTCCATGTAACTTTCCACCAGAAATTTTACTCAGGTCAGTTGCTGGACAAAATGGCACCCCAGGCAAGGGTTGCTATTGTTGCCTCCTTCTCTTTGGGGTTCACATGCTCACAGATGCAGAGACTGAATCGAAAGAGCAGTATGGCTCCTTGCTGCTCTGCAATGAATCTGGCTAAGCTGGTGAAAGGAGGAATATAATCTTTAAATTCAATTCAATTAATATTAAATGACTTTCTAACCTGCATAGAGAAGTCGCCTAGTTTGCTAAAGAGCATAAATAGCTCCATAGTTTATATATGTTTAGTAAAGGTCTGGACTGATCATTTTTTTTCTTTTCATTTATTTCACCTTCACTTATTTAAAACAAAGTGAACAACAAACAAAATTTAAAAAAAAGAAAAAGTAAATAAAATGAAAACAATTTTAAGTTCAGGTCCCATGCTCTCTCTCCATGCCAAAATTCAAAAAAGGAGCTCCCAGGCTTGACCACAGTCCCCTTGGTTCTTCCCAGCACTCCCCTCTAAGTTACCCCCTGTGTTACTCCACTGCCCTTCATTATCTTTCCTCTCTCCTTTCTCCCTACTCTCTCCCTCGTGAACTCTGCTCCTCGGCTGGCTTTCTTCTCTTGATGCCCTTTTCTTCTACTGCCAGCTCCAGGCTTCGATCTTTTCATCTTGCTGCTCCGTATGCTTGGAACATACTTCCTGTTTCTTTATGTCAAGTCTCTTCTCTCCCCCTCTTCAAATCCACTTTTGATTCCTAATCCCTTATTTTCCTTGTCTCCTTCCCCTTTTACCACTTGTTTCTTCTGTCTTGTACTGTCCATCTTGGCTAGATTGTGAGTTCTTTGAGCAGGGACCATCTTCTTTATGTGTTTGTGCAGCTCTATGTATGCCTTGTAGGGCTATATAAATGATCAATAGCAGCAGTAGTAGTAGTGATTCATTGCTGCTCCTACCCTGCTGGTGCTATATGTTAAAATGATGCCAGCTCACCCAGGGCTAGCGCCATTTTGAATTATGACAGTACTTAAAATGCTGCCAACAACCTGAGGCCGGTGCACTTTTGATTATTCCTGCAACCATTTTTCCATGGATGGGGTAAGATTTAAGAAGGGCCAGCCATGGGGCAGGGGAAGATTATGGCAAGACTGGGGTGGTTTGAAAAATGTTGGCAATGCTGGTGTGTTTTGGAGGACAGAGGTGACTGGAGCTGGCTGCTTCTGAAATTTGAAAATGAATCAAAAATGAAAACAAGCATGATTTCATTTATAATTTTTTTTCAAAACAAAACAAAATGAAATAGGAGATCTCATCAAATGACCTTAGTTCCCTTGAAACAAAAGCACACCTGTAAGGTATAGGAACTGTCATTCCAAACATACTTGTAATTAAATCTATTATATGAGTTTTGTAGATTTTATTTATATTCTCTTATATACCATGCTATTCTGCATCAGTGTGGTTTATATTGAACAGGCTATTATAACTTGGAAATAACTATTTTACAGGGAACATGGGCTATGGAGGGTTAAGTGGCTTGCCCAAGACCACAAGGAGCACCTGTGGGACTAGAAACCCCAGTCCTTCTGGCCCAAGGTTGCTGTCCTCTAGTGGGATTTGAACCCCTGACCTTCCAGCCTGAAGTACCTTGCCCCAACCACTAGGCCACTCCTCCACTCCAGATGGCTTTTTCAAAGACATGCAACACTACTACTACTACTACTGGTAAGAATTGACAAGCATATAAGAGGCCGTCATTGCCGCTGAAGCTTCCAATCTAGTTGATAGATAGAAACTAAGGACAAATGAGCAGTCAGAGGAAACATGGCTGTTAGTCCAGCATTTCTTCTCTTTTCTTTCCTTTCACCCAATAAAAGATCATTACATCTCACTGTAAGCTGTAATAGGAACTTTTATGAAAGGAGAAATATAGCAAAATAGAATGGTACTGTAATATCATGGTTTGAAAAATTAAATGTATCCATTAGGGGATTTATTTAGCTATTGATGTCAAATTATAAGTTGCATTTCCTACAAACAACTCAAAGTGATGTTTAGTACAAAGTAAAATGCATTACCATATTTAAGATTAATTTAATTTAATTTAAAACCCTGTTTACATTCTGCTTAACCTTTATGAGCTCAGGACGGATTACACATTTCCTGATCACAAAACAGTTTACAAAATCATGTAAAAATGCATATACACAAAAATTATAGACAATCATGGTCCAATAAATTAGATCACCAAAAAGAAGGAGTGGAGAGAAACCACAGCCACATGAGATGGTCTTCTATTACTTTACTTTATTGAAGACCAGACGACTATCCAGTTAGTGGCAATATTCAGTCATTAACCAGACAGCACAACCACACAAAGATAGGACAGTCATAGATCTGTCCTAACTTTATGCAGTTTGTCTATCCGGTTAGTGGCTGAATATTGCAGCTAACCAGATAGTCGCCAGGACTGCCCCAGCTCCATCCATGAACTGCCCCAAAACTGGATATTGGCAAGGTGATCTGTGTGGTATTGTTAGTGCCACTGAATATTGGGCCAAATGGGGTTTATGCTGCAGGTATTAGAAAAGGTATTGAAGATATTCGGAATCAAATATCTTAAGACTTTTGCCTATCGGCTGCAGTCTGTTGGTTTGGTAGAATGGTTTAATCAGACTCTAGTCCAACTGATTAAGAAAACAATAGGGGACAAAGTGACTGGATGGGATAAAGTGGTCTCTTTTGTGCTCTTAGCAACTTAGTAAAACCCCCAGCCTTTCTAGGCTTCTCCAACTTTGAATTCATGTATGGGCAACAACCCAGGGGATACCTGATGTAGTAAGAGAAGCCTGGATGGGAGCAGAACATGAACCGCTCTCAATTGTCAAATATATCCAACAATTGCAGGTAAAAGTAGAGTGGGAACTTAAGATAGCTAAGGAAAACCTAGAACAGGCACAACATCAACAAAAAACCTATTATGATTGGGGAGCTCAGATGAGGGAACTCCAACATTAGATTAAGGTCTTAGCATTACCCTTCACCTCTGTCAACAAATTCCTGGTACAGATGCACTGTGCTCCTGGCAACTCTTTGCTGTATTGTTTGGTATGATTAGCATATTGGTGTTCTCAGCTGAAATACTTGCCACTGGATTGGCATTTGACCCCTGACGAAGTCTGGTATAGCTGAAACTTGGCAGAGTCGGATATTGCAATAAAGACATCTTTTTTCACCTGATGGTCTACCTCTGTTGTTTGGGGTCAATCATTCCAGAACATGAATAAGGGTTTGTATGTTCGGCGGGGACATTTATGTGCTGAAAATATCCCCTATCGTATTCTGAAACAATGCTGACATGCACGTCCACACCGCTAACACCAGGATCTCAGAACGTAGGTTGGAGAGGGCAGAACAGGGGCATACGGAGACATACAAAGCATATTCAGGAAAGGCCCATGCACATATTAAGTGTTTCTCGGAAATGTCCTCGTTATTCTTGCTGAAACGTGGTATAAGGCTAGGACTTAGAAAATATTCTGCTGTGCTCTGCAATGAGTCACATAGAGAAGAATGGTTGTGACAAGTATGTGTTGAACTAGTGTGACTGCAGCCTGGGAAAATACAAGATGCAGTCCTAAGGTACAGGGAGCAGAAGTGAGGGAATGCTGCAAGGTAGAGAAACATTAATAAACATCCTTACAGAAATATTACGAGGAAAAACAGTGTATAGTTAGTCTATGCATTTATGCGCTGTTTGTGCTAAAGAAACCAGTCTATGTGACCCTATCTATCCCCATGTCCACAAAAACAGGGGATGCAGGGATAGTATGGGCATGAGCATGGAAAGGATTCCTTTTTGGGCGGGAAACGTAGATCATAATTGTAGTCCTGGTACCCCATGCAATTATGTTATGTCATAGCTGTTATGTATCAGTTCAGACTGAAAGTGTTTGGTCTGTTTACAGAGGGTAGTTATAGAACAACTATATTATATAGGGTATCCCTCTAATGAAATTAATCAAAGCCGGTGTAGCAGAATCCACAAGGTGCAATTAGAAACCTCTTATTAATATGCCAATTATTATTTAACCACTGGTCTCAGCCTATAGCGTGCACTGCTCAGGATACATATCGCAAGAGCTATGTGCTACAATAACATCAATGACCAGGTATAATTTTTAGAGTATGGCTTAGAAAGTGTCATGTACCAAATTTTGGGATTCTCAAAGAAAACCAGACTTATCTTAAATATTGATCCAGTTTCAGTTTTTGCCAATATTGCAGTTGCCCCAACGCCACCACTTCGGTATCCGATGCACGTTTCGTTGCTTCTTCAGGGGCTTGCAAACAAAAATTGGCTCTGCATACAGAGGAAAATGCAGCAATTACTAAACAGATATATTTACTTTATAAGAGTAAAGATAGGAGATAAAAAATCAAACCTGAACTGGGATATCTCTGATTCAGGCTTGTGCGGGTAACAGTATACTTGATACGGCTGCCTAGCCCTCTCAAAAGACGCCGCGCATGCGAGTTGGGGGAATGCTCAAAAGGATTTAAATACTAGTAGCAAAGGATGATGTCATTCTCTGTGTGCCACCAATCACATCTCTCCATCTCACAGACAAGCTCTCCATTCGATCATACTATTCAGCCCTCCGGGGAAGACAGTTTGCAATGTGTAAATCCATTTTTGTTCCCGTAAGAGAAGCATTTTCGCTCGTGATCTCCCAGAGCTACCTCCTAGCACCCGATCAATTCCAAAACAACGAAGATCTTGAAACACATGACCTTGTTGTACACAGTGGGTTACTAAAGGGGCTTCCATCGTTTTGCAGTGAAGGCGGCTGCGATGTTCCCCCAAGCGAACCTTCAGGGGACGGGTAGTTTGTCCTATATATAGCAACCCACAAGGACATCTGATGGCATAGACTATATGGTCAGTGGTGCAGGAGGTGTAGTGCCGTAAACTATATCGCTTCTCATGATAAATGAAAGTATCCGTGTCTTCAGTGATAGCGCAAATAGTGCACTGACCGCATTTCTGATGACCGCCCTTGACACCTTCAGTCAAAACTACGAGGGGCTTCATTGACTGAAGGTGTCAAGGGCGGTCATCAGAAATGCGGTCAATGCACTATTTGCGCTATCACTGAAGACACGGACACTTTCATTTATCATGAGAAGCGATATAATTTACGGCACTACACCTCCTGCACCACTGACCATATAGTCTATGCCATCAGATGTCCTTGTGGGTTGCTATATATAGGACAAACTACCCGTCCCCTGAAGGTTCGCTTGGGGGAACATCGCAGCCGCCTTCACTGCAAAACGATGGAAGCCCCTTTAGTAACCCACTGTGTACAACAAGGTCATGTGTTTCAAGATCTTCGTTGTTTTGGAATTGATCGGGTGCTAGGAGGTAGCTCTGGGAGATCACGAGCGAAAATGCTTCTCTTACGGGAACAAAAATGGATTTACACATTGCAAACTGTCTTCCCCGGAGGGCTGAATAGTATGATCGAATGGAGAGCTTGTCTGTGAGATGGAGAGATGTGATTGGTGGCACACAGAGAATGACATCATCCTTTGCTACTAGTATTTAAATCCTTTTGAGCATTCCCCCAACTCGCATGCGCGGCGTCTTTTGAGAGGGCTAGGCAGCCGTATCAAGTATACTGTTACCCGCACAAGCCTGAATCAGAGATATCCCAGTTCAGGTTTGATTTTTTATCTCCTATCTTTACTCTTATAAAGTAAATATATCTGTTTAGTAATTGCTGCATTTTCCTCTGTATGCAGAGCCAATTTTTGTTTGCAAGCCCCCTGAAGAAGCAACGAAACGTGCATCGGATACCGAAGTGGTGGCGTTGGGGCAACTGCAATATTGGCAAAAACTGAAACTGGATCAATATTTAAGATAAGTCTGGTTTTCTTTGAGAATCCCAAAATTTGGTACATGACACTTTCTAAGCCATACTCTAAAAATTATACCTGGTCATTGATGTTATTGTAGCACATAGCTCTTGCGATATGTATCCTGAGCAGTGCACGCTATAGGCTGAGACCAGTGGTTAAATAATAATTGGCATATTAATAAGAGGTTTCTAATTGCACCTTGTGGATTCTGCTACACCGGCTTTGATTAATTTCATTAGAGGGATACCCTATATAGTATGTATCAGTTCAGAGCATGTCTTTGGCAGAATCATGTTTTTCTGACAGACAGTGTGTGTGTGTGTGTGTGTGTGTTGTTTGAGGAGTGCACAGGGAGATCTTGTGTGTGCGATTCAGGCTGTAAATGAAAGCCTGGCCAGTACCTGGACCTTCTGGATGACCGCAGCATTACCAAGTGCCAGTGTGATTGGCCAGTCAATCCCAGAGAGGGTTCATCATAGCTACATGTCAAAACATATCCCATCACTAATAAGGGACCCTCAGAATAAGGGCACTCAACAGTGCAAACAGCACTAATGCATGTTCATTATGTACATTTTGTGGGATCAATGGTGTTGCTGTTAAGCATGTATTAGTGCTGCTTGCCCTTATTCTGAAGGTCCTCATTATTGACAGGGATATATTTTAACATATAGCCATAGGGAACCTATGCTGCTTCCTCCTGGATTTTTTTTACAAAGGATACTCTATTCATATCAGATGTTGTTGGCAATGTGATAGGGTAGCCATACATCCTCTGAGCCTGGCACTGGGAGACCCAACTGATGTAGTGCCAACATTCCACGGATTGTCCCTTGCGGCCAACATCTCTACCCAGACCAGGATCAATGAGAGCTGCAAGAGTGATGATATATCTGGAGTCTGGCTACTTGGTGTGGTGGCACAGGGATCTCCCCTCCCATGCCTACACAGCCCTGACCAGGAGAACAGTGCCACAAGGCTGGCTGTGGGAAGGCAGACAGGATTGTCCCACAGGTAGCGGATGTTTACAGGCTGAGATATGTCATGATGGGACAGGTATAGCTGCTGTGAGAAATGCCAGTACCCAGATAGGTGGGCCTCACTGCCATAGCCAGAGGGCCCTACTGCACCTACTACAACTACTACTGATCGTTTGCATAACACTACACGGCATACGCAGCACTGTACAGACACGTGTAACAGATGGTCTCTGCTCAGCAGAGTTTACAATCTAGTCAGGACAGACAACACAGCAGCGGTGACCAGGATACATCCAGGGGGAATGGTCACAAAACACAAGGGAGCTTAGTTGGCTGATCTAACAGCAGCACCAATGAGGTGGGTGCTCAGCCTGGTTTTGAGAGCGGCCAGGGATGAGGCCTGACATACAGACTCAGGTAGTGTGTTCCAGGTATACAGAGAAGCAAGGTGTAGGGAGCAATGTCCAGATATGGCAGTAGCAGGGAAAGGCACAAATAGAAGCAATCTGATAGAAAAACGGTGTTCACGGGGAGGGCTGTAGGGAACAATAACAGGGGAATGGTAGTGCAGAGCAGCAGAATGAGTGCACTTATAGGCCAGATGCACGAAAAGGGCATACGTTTTATGCTCATCAATTTTATGCATCCTTTGGGGACCTGCAAGGTTGGTTTGGGGTTTTGTGAAACTTGGTGGGGGGTCCATCCTTAGTAGTTTAAGGCGTGTTTGTAGAGATGATCAGGACTGGAATCACTGGGGCCAGTTCCTAATACTATACACCATTTGATGCAAGGTATGTCCTGATATTTATGTTCATATTTACATTCTTGTATACCACATTGGGATGCATTGGGCTTATCTAGCACTTTTCAGGGCATGAGGGGGACTCATATGTGGTCTAGGTTGCAGCAGTTGTCATTTCTGTCATTTCTCTTTGGTAGTTATGTCTAGTGTGCATCTGTGATGGTCTGCTTCGGGGATGCACATTTTTCCCAAGGGGCATGGTGTCCACTGGTACACTGCGGGGACAGGCAGGATCCAAAACATGTAATGTTTCAGAATATGGTGGGCGTGGGAAAGTCCAAGACTTTTATCCTTGTCCGAGGCTGACTAGTGCTTGCATGTGCCTGTCAAACACGTCTATCTCCCCAATTCTGGCCCCGTGGGCATGTCCATACCCGCGGATGTGGAATTGGCTTCAATGGGGGCCCATTTGGGATTTAGATGTGTCTGCTGGCTGGACGTGCACATTATGGAACTGGCCTCTTTGTGTATAGATTGAGTTTTGCATGTGGAAGCTGATACCTTCTATTCATTTTCCTACTCTGGCCCAATCAAAAGCCACTATGAGGTGGCTCAAGAAAAGGGGCTAGGTCGGGTATATCATGTAAATCTCCTTAAAACATGGATTAGTAGGGCCGGCCCAAGGTTTTCTGCCACCCTAGACAGGACCACAGGACCATTCATGCCTCCATTCCTCAGTATCTCACAGATCTTCTTCACTACCACGTCCCACCCTAGTTATTACGCTCCCTCCATAAACACCAGCAGGCCCTTCCCTCTGTTTCATGAGCTCACCTTGATCACACCCGCTGTTGTGATTTCTTTTTCCTGGATCCTGCACTCTGGAATTCCATTACCCTCACTATTTGCTCTGAGTTCAAAACCGCACTGAAAACTCACCTCTACCAACTGGCTTTCAACCTCCCTGCACCACCTCCATGATAAAGCCTTCCCCTGCATTCCTCTCATCTGCCTATTCTTCTCCATTCCCCTCTTTAGAGCCACTGCTCTTTGCTGTTCCTCCTTTGTTTCTCTTTTCTGTCCTGTCAAAAATGGCGTTCCTTTCCTTTTCCTCCTCCAGTAATCATTTGTAATGTACAATGCGTCGATGCTCTTGCCTAAGTGGTCTATCAAAAGCTCTAATAAAAATAAAGATAAAGGGCCTGGTAGTGGAAACAAATGGGGAAACTAAAGATTTAGCCCCAGTACATAAGGAGGAGGGAGGAGTGGCTCAGTGGTTGGGACAGGTTACCTCAGGCTGGAGGGCCATGGGTTCAATTCCCACATGGGGACAAGCAACCTCAGGCTGGAGGGACTGGGGTCTCTAGTCCCATGGCCACTCCTTGCAGCCTTGGGCAAGCCACTTAACCATCCATTGCCTCAGGTACACTTAGGGGTATGTTTAGTAAACCGTTCTAATGTGCACCCAGCACTAGTGTGCAGGATGCCATATAAGGAGTGGGCATTTCACATAGCAAACTGGGATTAATGTGCACCACACACATTAGCACATGAGAAACACACACAGGAAGCATAAGCAGGCACACTGATGTGCAGACAAAGGAACAGAGCTGCAGTACAATGGTGAAGACACTGACTGATGGTGCAGGGGTCATGGGTTCAATCCCCTACTGTGCCCAATGAATAAGGCTGGCTGAGGCACTACCTGTTATGTGTAATATTGGGTAATGCTACCCAAACTCCAATGACACCCCTCTGAAGAGATGACCCACTCTAAGAAACAACCCTCACGTTCATTATGTTATTTCACCCACTCATTGCCATGTAAATATCTCATGCATATAATCAACCCTGTTATCCAAGCTACTCTTTACTATGTAAAAATCTCATGTATATAGTTACCCCTGTTATCCAAGTTTGGACCCCTGTTCGATGTAAAACCAAACAGCATGTTGTTATGGTTGTTGTGTTATAATGTAAACCGCGCTGATGCCAAATAGCGCGGTATATAAGAATTTGTAATAAATAAATAAATAATAAATAAATAAAATAAATAAATAAATATTGCATTATGAGGCATTTTAATTTTATTTTAATTACTGCTGCTAGCAAACGCACTCTCAAAGCGCTGTAAAATAAGGTGCTGCATAAGGCACCCCATAAGGTACCCCAGAGGGCACATTTTAAAGTGCACTGTCCGCCAAGGCACCCTACAATGTTGCTTAAAGGGTGGCCTATAGGGCACCATATAGGGTGCCGTATGAGGCCCCGCAAGGTCATAGCACTGTTTTTGATGGCAGCACTGTGCATTTTAACACATGAAAATCTTAAGTAGGTGCGCTGACATGCAAGGTGGCACAGCAGTGTAGCACAATGGTTAAGACACTGATTGATGGTGTAGGGGTCATGAGTTCAAATCCCCAGTGTTCCTAATGAATAAGGGTGGCTGAGGTAATTGCTTTTTCTGCTTGCAATTGTACAACAATCTGTGCTGCCATCTAAAAAGAACCCCACCCCAGTGCCATAAATTAATGCACCTTTTAGGGTGCACCAGAAGGCACATCCTAAAAACCACGTCAGCAAAGGCAAGTTATAATGTTCCCCAGAGGCCATGTTGAAAGGTTGCCAACTCCCAAGGCACCATAGTAGGTATCCCATAAGCTGCCTGAATCAAAGGTGTGGCGTAAGATGCCCCAAGGATGTATAGGTGAACCCAAAAATGTTGTCCAAGAGCAGTAAGGTCCCCCAATTTGAAGGGCAAGAGAGGTATGTGCCAAACACACTCGTAACCCAAACACTGCACAGAGCAGAAAGGAAAGACAATGCATAAGTAAAAGAAGGACGTAGATCAGAGCTGATGGACCACACAAATCAGCTCCAGCCCATGTGGCAGCTAGAAAAATGGACAAACATATCGGGGGCAGCTGTAGCTATGCACATAGTGATGGTAATGTACCATGCAATAATGACAGTGTGTGACAGAGAATGGGAAGATGTGTGCAGCAGAGGAGCCAGAAATGGCAGGATAGGTGAAATATCAGGATGACAGTGGAGTAGCAGTGCTATGCAGAGCACATACAGGAGAGGCAACCAGGGAGAGCTGCAATGCAGGAATGTGTAGGAGTGCAGGACGTGGGGTAGCAGCATGCACATCAGGGTAGGATGGCACACAGCTGGCAGACACAAGATGGACAGAAGGATGGTTCACAACTCTGATGAGGGTACAATGTGCTCACAGCACAGATCTGCCCAGATATGACTGTCACACGAATGAAAACTAGTTCTGCAGGACAAGCATACAAATGAAAGAGAACAGAGAGGAATCACACCTATGACCACTACCACAAATGGCAATGCACAAACCGGTAGGCCACACCACCAACGTGAGCTCATTAGCAAAGGCTGCATACAAAAATAGTGCAGGGCATCACACAAGACGCCTGCTGGCTGTCAGGACAGGCAAACCCCCAACAGTAACCATGACCAAATGCACATGCAGATCTGCTGTGTACAGATCAGATCACAGTCTGTAATTGGGAACAGAGACACATGCACACACACAATGAAATGTTATGCAGTGGATACAGCATGCAAAAGAGGAAAGAAACTAAACCCCAAGGGCAGCAGAGGATGCTCTGTGGAGCTGGTGCAAAATCTGGAACAAGACAGGAGAGAATTCAACATGCAAACAGGTGAACCACACACCAGCTGAACCACAGCAATACAAAACCCTCAAGTGCACTGCCATGTAAACACCATAAAGAAAGAGACCTATGTAACAGATAATATCTGATGGCTAGGCAGCACAGAGGGCACACCTTGGTGTACAGTGAAGAGAAGGAAGGGTGTGTGTAGAGGTGATGAACCTGCTGGTACCTAATGGTCCAGTTAGCACAACAGAAAAGAAAAAGATAAACCACATGTGGGGATCAAACCTGCAAACTATGGAGTTATAACACATACCTCTAACCACTACCCCAAACAGCACACTGAGCACAATGCAAAAATACTACCCCAAAGGGAGGGTGTGTATGGGAACCTGTAATACCCAGTGATGTGGCAAATGGCTGGCAGATACACAGCTGCCACCGTACAAGGATGTGAGCACAGGTGGGCCATGTACATGACCAGCAAATCAGTAGATACAAGTGTCAATGTGATCAAAGAGTGGAGGAGTAGCCTAGTGGTTAGAAAACTGGCTTGGACACCAAGCAACCAGGGCTCAATTCACACTAGCACTCCATGTTGCCTTGGGCAAGTCACGTAACCCTCCATTACCTTGGAAGAAAGACCTGACAATCTACTTCCAGTGACACTGACAAGAAAACTCTGGAGTCTCTGGGTCACAAGGATTATTGCACGTATTGCACGTTTGTCACCATTTATTTATTTGGGAAACATTTGTATACCGCAGCTTCCAGTGATCAGCTGCGGTGATTTCACACAAACGGTTACAAGTTATTCAAGCTAAAAACAGTGGTTACATAATTATGACACATAGAATTATATACATTAGGTCAGAAATCAAGAAATATAAATTTCGATTTGGGGGGAGCAAATATATCTATATACAATAGTGCTGAAATGATGCAAATGTATGGGATTATGGAGTATGATAGCTGGTGGGCTTGGGTTATACCAGGTTGTAGTACTCTTGGAAGAGGTGTGTTTTTAATTTTTTTCTAAAGTCGTTTAGGTCACTGTTTGATCGCATGTGACTTGGTAACTGATTCCAAAGTATGGGGGCAGAGAAGGTGAGTGCCCTGCTGCTTGTGCAGGCTTTCATGTGTCTTATGTTGGTTGGGACGGTGAGTGAATCTAAGTTGTTGGTTCTTCTGGATCTGTTGCTAGATTGTCTGCTGATGAGGTTAGAGAGGTAAGTAGGCGCAACGTTATGAATGATCTTGAAAGTGGTTATCAATATTTTGTATTTTGCGCGGGCCGTTATGGGGAGCCAGTGCAATTCCATTAAAGTCGGTGTTATGTGCTCCGAAAGGTTCATCTTCTTAATAATCCTGGCTGTGACATTTTGTGCCATTTACAGAATGTTTAATGTGTTCTTCGGGAGACCCTGTAGGATGGCGTTACAGTAGTCCAGGTGTGGTGTGATGAGCGCTTGCACTACAGTTCTGAAATCTGCGTCGTCAATGAGGTTGCGCAGCGGTTGGATGACCCTTAATTTATGAAAGATGGCCCGGTTTGTTAACCACAAGTGTTTTTCCATCTTTCCATGATCAAGCAGCAGCAGAGACAAATGTATATCAAACACATATGTTTATTTGGGTTCATCTTCACAGATAGTGTAGATCCCGCCATCATAATATCAAGGTGAGTGGATCCAAGGTGAAAGACAGAAAGGTCACTGGCCCATCTACAAATGAAGGGCAGGAGACATAATGTGCAGCACTATGCATTAGGCCCCCACCCCCACATGCTGCCGCACACCTCAAATGTGTTACTCACATATGAGTGCATGTAGACAGTAGGCGGTGCATGATGAGGGACCAACACACATCAATCATGATCTGTTCCCTAAAATATATCTATCTGGCAACACAGGAGGCACACAAATGAAAACAGCATATGTTGTTGAAACGTAACTTTAGAACCACAGATTGAAAATAATGTTACAGCTATCACATAATGCCTGATATAGGAATCCAAGGTGCAACAATGTAACCCTAAACAATCATCAAATGCACAATGAGGATATGCTAACAGGTAGCAGAGGCACATGAACACAGACAGAATTCAAATGAAAACTACCTGCAGAAACATGCAGAGATAACACCATGCAGGAGGTCCCCCTGCACCGGTTGGTGTGTAGACAGTGTCTGTACACATATATCACCGTACATGGAATGCACAATTGAAGGAAGACAATGGACACTCGTACTGCAACACTCCAAATATAATGTGGCAATGTTTATTTATTTATTTAGAATTTTTTATATACCGCACTATTTTACTTCAGCGCGGTTTCCAGATAACTCAAATGTCCAGTGTGGGGTTACATTGGACTTACAGTAAAACAAGGAAATCAGAACCTGGGGAACAAGTAGAACTATGAACATAGGACTGTGCAGACATGTAATGCAAGGTTTGTAAATCAATGCAGAGCGGCACGTCTGTACAGTAAACAAACACAAGAAACAGTATATAGAGAGGGAAATTAAGGGCAAACATGTTACAGTAAACCACACAGAAGCCATATTGCCACGTGCTGTGTTTTCCCAACATAGTCAGTCATATGCACATGCACCATTGATATTTCAACATGATTCAGTGATGCCACACATGCACGCAAAGACCTTTGTTGATTGAAAACATCAATCCAGGATGCTGGTGTGCATTAAAGCGGTGTTGTGGCAAAACCTGTATCATGTCCAGGTGGAGATTAGATGGACATAGACAACAGGACCTCTCCATCGCTACCCCTATGCCACACGTATGGCTGTATGCTTGTGTTGAAACAAACAGATGAGCATTTCCTGTGTTCCATGTCACACACATGGCCAAAAGAAACAACTGTGGAGGAATGTGCAACATACAGTGACAATGGCAGTCCCTGATTCACATGTGGGGACCAGTACACAGTGTGCAAAGTCCAAAGCGTATCTGCAATCCAACACGTCAGGTTAAGACTATCCTTGCAACCCTGGGCATGCATAGTCAAGTGTCACATCCCAATATGCCACAGTACATGAAAGGTCCTGTGTGTCTCCTGCGATGAGCACAACTCCCAACCAGAGCACGGCAGCAACAGTGTGTTGGACAGGTCTGTCATGGGAAAAGTAGCAATCAAAAAATAATACTGTCCATCATAGGCATGTGTCGCACTCGCAGAGGTCAAACATCCTATGGCACCATTTTCCAGGGAAAGTTCCATGGTGTTATGTCCCCCAATAGGTGGGTGATGGCGATGCCACATGCACTGTAATAGATGTGTCTGGTTTGTTCTCTGCCCTGTGTCAGAAGAGGAGAAATATTGTATTGGTATGTGCCTTGCAACATCAGCACAAATTTCAGAGAGTCAATCATTAAGAAACACATAATGAAGGGACACACAGGCAAACATGACATGATCACAACACAATAAACATTGCATGTTGGGGACATTTAGAATTGGAAGCATACACACGGGTGTCACATGGATATGTTTCTGTCCATGCCCATGTGACACAGGCATTTCAGAGCTCCATCCTATGTGCATCAGCGTTCTTGAACAGAGAGCCAACATGAAATGTATATGACACAAACAGTAAATCATTAACATGTAAAGGCTGATGTCATTACCAAAAGAACAAAGGTGCAAACTACCTTGTGCTTGCATCAGGTGTATGTCTTGGATCCTCAGAGCCACTCAAAGGCCATAACAGGTCACAGTGAAGGGACACAATGTCAGCGAAATATGTAGAATCTCCATGTCACCATGTCACGTCGATATCTGTGATACAAAAAGCAGGTCAACAGTGGTATGTCAGAACACAAGACACAGTTCTGTTCCCAACACATGTCCACAATGGTTACACATGTCCACAATGGTTACACAGTAAACACCAGTAAGGTAGAGATAGCACAGTCACCACCGCCCCCCAGGTGTACAGACCCCTCACAACACATGATAATGTAAAAAGCCTGAACACTGTATCATCACACAGCCAACACAAGAACACACACACACAGTATGCTAAGGGCAGCATGCCAGCAGTAGCATATGGCCTGTATGTCCACAAGTGGAGATTTGTACACATAAAGGCCCTGTGAAATGCAATGATACCATGGTGTTGGCTCATGGTACAATGTCGGGGAAGGGTGCACGTGTAGGCCACCACCCATAAACCTACAACCTCTACACACATGCAGCTCTGTTGGACATGTCCCAGAGACAGTGTTGCTGAAGACATACTAGAATAGGAACACATGGGGATATGTGTGTTAACAGCAAAATATGGTTTAGGCAGGTGCAGGGAAAAGAGGTGAACCACAACATCTGGACAATAGGAAAGATCACCGAGGACATGTGTTCCCCCTGACTGCTGGCACAGACAATATAGCTGTAGGTCCACCTACCCCAGACCACAGCATGTTGGCTGATGTACAGTCCCCTGCCAATGCACCACAGCACTAGGAGCTTCAACAACTATGTCCTGTGCATTGGGAAACACAAGGGAAACATACATATGTCATGTTCTAGCTGTGCAACACACACTGCACCTTCCTGTCCCCAGCTTCCACACCCCCCAACATCCTTTACAGACTCACTGTTCACCATCACACTGTACACATCTCTCCCATGTGAGAGGCATCAAGGACATGTCTTTGTCAAACTACAGGGGTCCGTACTCTGTCTGTCCCCTCCCTCACCTCCCTGTTGTCGCACACACTGGTGAACATAAGTGTTTTCTCCCTACCGTGTTCCCAACTCACTCCAAGGCTGCAGTATTATCCTGGTTCCCCCATGTTGCTCCCAATGGCCCTTCACTGTGTGTACTGGTGTCCCAATGTCGTCTGCTACCCCGCTGTCAATTGCTGTAACACATGGAAATATGCAGGGGCACCTCCGGGATCCTCTGTCCAAACACATTTCCTGGTGTGTATATCTCATACCTTGACTAACATTAACAGCTGTGTGCTACTGAGTTCCTAAACATATATCTCAATGTCTGCGTTATGTCCGCTAAACCACACCCCGATGTCTGCTTTTGACCTGACCCTGATGGCTGCATGTCAGCCCACTGTGTGAAAGTGATAATGGCAAAGCATGGATAGCCTATATGTGCACCTAATAACCCCCCTCCCATCAGAGCCTCTTTGTGTATGTGGCCATTACGTTCCTTCTCTAGGGTATGCAATGTAGTTGGTGTCTTGGCATGCACTCTCCTCCTCTATGCACTTATACAGCCTGTAGTTGAGTCATGGGTTTATGTCAACATGTCATCTGCTAGATTTGCTTAAAAAAATTTGATGAAAACAATGAAATCATTTCCCTGAAAACAACCCTAAAACCCAATCCACCCCTACATTGATCTCTCTGCTTGCCTACTGTAACCTACACCTTGTTGATCTTGCCTGAATCACTTCTGTTTGTGTGTACATATGCAACACTGCACTGCATGTCTATTCTGCAATGGAAAAATAAAAACAAAAAACCCCTGGCTGGACAATGCACAGTTTCCCTATCCTTCTCCGCATCCATGTTAGGGCTACGCGATGACTTATACAGTCTGCCACACTGTGTTGTTCCACTAACTCCCCGTAAGGGTTTCAATTACCATTATGACAGATAGTACTGAGCATGTATATAGTGCTACATAGCACATGTAGCGCTATACAAAAATTACAGATCAACACATTCAGCTTACAAGAGCATACCACACACACAATCAGCTCAAAATACCAAATGAAAAACACGCACAGCTGGACAAGTGGCCCCAAACATGGTCCTCTCTCCCAGTGTGAAACCCACACCACATGCCTCTCACCTTGCTGCACCCAAAGCATAACATAAGCTAACTGTGGTTGCACAGCATCCGCTATCACAATCATTCACAAACCACGAATGTCACCCCAAAACCTCCCACAAGCCTAAAACCACCCACCCACATCATCCACCTCAGCCCTCTGTTCTGCCCTGCCCACATCGTTTGGTTCCCAGTCATGCTTATATTTGACGTTGGGATGGCCAGCCAGTGTCTGTTACATGTCAGTGCAGTGTTGCATCCTACTGATATTGCTCTACAAATGTTAATCTGTATTAGCACTACACACATATAGCAACAAATGTGGGAACATATGCAGTACGTACATGAGAAGAGCTGTGCAATCACCTGCCGCCTGATTGCTGTGCCCTCACGTGTGTCCTCATGGGCACGTACAGGGGGGCACTTCGGATCATCCTCCAGACCCTCATTAATATCTGCAGGGATATTGTGCCTGACAGCAATGTTGTGCAGGATGCAACAGGCTATGATGATCTCTGCCACAGTCTGTGGAGTATATTGTAAGGCGCCGCCTGTCCTATCCAGACACCTGAAGCGACTCTTCAAAACGCCAAAGGTGCGCTTAATGACAGAGAGGCTGGTGGCATGGGCCTCACTGTACCTCCGCTCTGCACGTGTCCGTGGTTGACGCACAGGGGTCAGCAACCAGGGGCGACACCTATATCCTGCATCACCTGTAGAAAGAAATGAGGTAAGTTAAAGCATGAGCTCATGTCCCCTCAAATGGACACAGGTATATACGTGCAAAACAAATGCATAACACATTCTGTAAGAAACATATGACATCACAACTATGCAGCATTGCAACATTGAAATATGATGACACAAAAGGACCACATGACCTATCTAGTCCGTCCGTCCATATCAACAGGTACAACAGTCCCCTTTTTACCTTTATAGATCCTCTGTGTTTGTCCTATGCTGTTTGGAATGCAGTTACTGTCCTCCTCTCTACCACCTACACTGTGAGAGTATTCCATGGATCCACCACCTATTCAGTAAACAAATATGGTGGCATATCACCCCTGAATCTATCTCCCTCCACGCTCATCCCATGTTCCCTCGTAGCTGAATTTGCTTACAATTTGCAGAGGCTCTCTCCCTCAACATATATGCCACGGAGGTATTTCTACATCTCCATCATATCACCTCTATCCCTCCTTTCCCCAAGGCGTACATCCTAAGATCCTTCGGTCTGTCTTCATTTGCTGTATAATGAAGACCACTAATCATTTTAGTAGCCACCCTCTGCTCCGACCCCATCCTGTGCACATCCTTTTGAAGGTGCAGTCTCCAGAATTGCACACTCTACTCCAAATGAGGTCTCACAAAAGACATATACAGAGGCATTCTCCCTTCCTGTTTTATGCTAGCCATTCATCTCTGTATGCACCCAGCCAGCCTTCTAGCTTTTTTCCTCGCCTATTCAACCTGTTTAGCTACTTTGACATCAGCAGAAACAACCACACCTAGGTCCCGCTCTTCTGTAGTGCACAAGAGTACTTCACCCTCTATACAATAGTGCTCCCTTGGATTGCTTCAGGCCAAAAGCCTGACCTCACATTTCCTACCATGACATCCCAGCTGGCCAATTTAAGACCATTCATCAAGCTTAGCTAGATCACTCCTCATGTTTTTTAGAGCTTCCTAGGTGTCTACCCTATTACAGATTGAGTGGGGAACCTAAGAAACACCAGACAAGGGGTAGGTGTATGGATTGGCGACAACATAATATGTAACAACCACACAAATGCTTGCATCCAATCAACCAGCATCACACAGCACCATAGCAGGGCGCATTTGGAGGGCAACCCCCCCTTCCCCCTATATCCCACACAGGCAGATGACACACACACACACAATGAGTGATCTACTGCAAGACACACATTTGCACATACGCCTAGTCACATGAGCACCATGTGCATGTCAGAAATGGGAAACACCCACCCAGCAATATGCAGTCCTCATACTGTCCTGCCTCAAATTGTTGGAATAGTGCCGAGTGATGCAGGATATAGGCGTCATGGGTGGACCCTGCAAACCTGGGGACCACATTCAGAATATGCATATTTGCATCACATACAACCTGAACATTCAGGGAATGATAGTGTTTGCGGTTGCGGAACACTACCTCCCTGTCTCTAGGCGGGACCAGGGCAACATGTGTGCAAACAATAGCTCCCATCACATGTGGTATCCCGGCTAACGCTTCAAAGGCCTGGTTCAGGGTCCACCACTGTTGCCTAGTGTGTGGAATGGCAATATAATTCCGCACCCGGCTGACCATGGCACGCAGTACTTGGTGAAGACAGCGTGAGAAGGTGGGGTGGCTCATGCCACCCACTGCGGCCACAGATGACTGGAAACAACCAGAGGCAAAGAAATGTAGGGCAGCAAGGAGCTTGACCAAACCTGGTATGGCATGTGACCGATCAGTCAGGGGCTCGAGGTCAGGTCTTAGATCCTCATAGAGCTCCCTAATAGCCCCTGTGCTCAGTCTGTACAGGGAGATGACCTGGTCCTCTCGCATGCCCTGGAGCTGGGCCCTGGCCCTCTAGAGGCGTGGCTGGCGAGCCTGCACCTCAGCACGCCTCCTGCGCCGTGCGGGCACAGCCCCTGCCTGCCCTGCTCCCACAGCTGCAGGTCTGATTTGCTGCGGGACTACACCCATGCCCTGTGCCTCAGCCCCATAGACACCATCTCCCCTGTCACGCAACCGCACGACCTGCCCACCTCGCGCTGCAGCTGCAGCAAACACAAAGGCCGCCATAACCTCCACCCGCCCTGCTCCTCTAAATCAGTCAAACACAGACAACACTTCCCTAACCAAGACACACACCTTACACACCACACAGAAACACAGCCACACAATACAACCAACAACAATCACAAACCCAGTCACGCTCCACAATACACCTGATTCAGACTCACTCCTTCCGTCACTGCCAACGCACACCTTCTTTCTCCCTCGCCTACAAAAAACCCCTCAACGTGCAACATGTGCTCAGGACAATTTATAGAGTTTTTTTACATAGCGCGTGTTGCGCGTGCGCAGTTGCATGAGCACAACTGCTACGCATGCACAGTTGGCTGTGTGCATGGCGCATGCGCCACGGCTCACGCGCAAACGAACGCATGCACCCATGTCCTGCGTCTGCGTGGCACATGCGCAATGTGCACAGCCAACTGAGCATGCGCAGTGTGCATGGTGGCACAAGCGCGCTGCGTAGTTGACTGCGCAAAGTGCAAGCACCCATTTCCTGCTTCTGGGCGGCGCATGCGCAATGCGCTCGGCCAACTGCGCATGCGCAACTACGCAGCCAACGTGCTCACGCAGCTGCGCATGCGCAACGTAAAAAACCCTACAAATAAACCTGTACACGTGCTGCACGTTGAGGGGTTGTTGGTAGGCGAGGGAGAGAGAAGGTGTGTGGTGTCAGTGAGAGAGAGAGAGAAGCAGGTGTCTAGGAGAGCTAAGTTTTTGTGGTGCGAGTCAGAGTGTTAGAGGCTGGGTTGTGGAGGATAGGTGTGAGGTACAGCAGGGGATACAGAGAGTAGGGGAGGCAAGGAGCAGGTGAGTGAGAAAGGAGGTGAGGTAAAGAGCAGATAGCAGGGAGAGGAGGGAGGTGTGAGGTGGAGCTGAGAAGGGCAAGAGAAGGAATGTCTGACAGGGAGGGAGAGGACAGGGAGATGGAGCCACAGGACAGGGCAGGAGTGGAGAGGGAGAGGGACAGGGAGAGGGAGAGGGAGGTGGGGGTCACCTGTTGGGGAGGAGACAGATATGGCAGGGAGTGTGGTGGAGGCTGCAGGCCCATCGGCCCAGCCCACACAGGGTCTTCTCACTTCAAAACGTAAGCGCATACCGGTGCCAGCTCTGCAACGGAAGAGGGCTCAGAAATTTACACCACAGGAAAACCATATCCTGCTGGCGTCTGTTCTTGAAAATTATGATGTCCTATACGGACGACTAAGCAACACCACCACTGTTGCAACACGCACCCAGGTGTGGGAGGAGGTGCAGGAGGCAGTTGCACAAGCAGGGGGCCCAAGCAGAGACCTCAACAGCCTCAGGAAGAGGTTCAACGACATAAAGAGGGGTGTGCGTGCACACATGGTGGCAGAGCGGCGGCATGCCGTGGGCACTGGAGGGGGAGGCCCCTTTACACCCTCCCTAACACCCCTGGAGCAGGAGTTGGCAGAGCGGCTAGGGCCAATATACCTCTATGGACTGCCAGAGGCACTGGACACTGCCCATCCCCAGGCAGGTAGGCACCCAAATCACACCTTGCTGCTCCCAACCCATTGAGTACCTGCCCTTTGGATGTGCATCAGGCTTCTTATTAACACCTCCTCATACCTGCTCCCCTGGGTCATCTCCCACCCTCTGCCTTTGGCTCATTAGTGTGCTGTCCCCCATTCCACCCCTTTTACTCTGTTTTGCTGCCCTCCAACCACATGTTTCATTAGCATCATCCCTTTTTATATCTGCCCTGCACATGTGGCTACATGTCTGCTACAAGCCCCCTCTCAGACCTGTACGTGTTATGTCTGTGTCTAATCTAAGCACTGCTGAGCAGGGATGGTCCTTCTGTGGGATAATGGACAGCAGGGGTCCTCAAACATTCTAAACAGGGGGCCAGTTCACTGTCCCTCAGACCATTGGAGGCCCGGAATATAGTTGAAAAAAACACTATGAACAAACCCCAACGAACACTGCAGAATTACAAAAAACAGAGAATGTTTCCAAAACATTTT